>SJYQ01004059.1:737026-779406 GCA_006410935.1 Redunca redunca
CTTTAGTTTACTTTACATTACTGTATTGGTTTTGCCAAACATTAACATTAATTCACCACGAGTGTATATGCGTTCCCAAACACGAATCCCCTCCCATCTCCCACCCCATACCATCCCTCTGGGTCCTCTCCCTGCCCCAGTCCCAAGCATCCTGCATCCTGCATCAGACATCAGAGTCGGACACGACTGAGTGACTGAACTGAACTGAAGTGAGATAAAACATTAAAATATCTTCCAAAATCATTTGGTGACTTAAAACTATCAGCTTTTCTGTAAATAAAGTTAAATGATGAAAATTCATCAAAAGTCTAGATCATGTCCAAATATGATAAAATACTGAAATATTAATTGCTAAAGTCTCTTACTTATTTCTGTCTTTTTATTATAGCAAAACTAAATATGTTTAGATTTATTAGAAACATGTCATGTACCAGATTTAAAACATTATTATGTTATAAGGAAATGTATGTTTCTGGAAATTAGGAAATGTATTCACATGGTTATACCAAAATATATTGGTGTAACAAGCAGTTCACAATCGCTTACTGCTGTTTTCTTAGAAATTAAAGTTTCTAAGGGTTCAGTTCAGTTCAGTCGCTCAGTCATGTCCGACTCTTTGTGACCCCATGAACTGCAGCACGCCAGGCCTCCCTGTCCATCACCAACTCCCAGAGTTCACTCACACTCACGTCCATCGAGTCAGTGATGCCATCCAGCCATCTCATCCTCTGTCGTCCGCTTCTCCTCCTGCCCCCAATCTCTCCCAGCATCAGAGTCTTTTCCAATGAGTCAACTCTTCGCATGAGGTGGCCAAAGTACTGGAGTTTCAGCTTTAGCATCATTCCTTCCAAAGAAATCCCAGGGCTGATCTCCTTCAGAATGAACTGGTTGGATCTCCTTGCAGTCCAAGGGACTCTCAAGAGTCTTCTCCAGCACCACAGTTCAAAAGCATCAGTTCTTTGGCGCTCAGCTTTCTTCACAGTCCAACTCTCACATCTATACATGACCACAGGAAAAACGATAGCCTTGACTAGATGGACCTTTGTTGGCAAAGTAATGTCTCTGCTTTTCAACATGCTATCTAGGTTGGTCATAACTTTCCTTCCAAGGACTAAGCGTCTTTTAATTTCATGGCTGCAATCACCATCTGCAGTGATTTTGGAGCCCCAAAAAATAAACTCTGACACTATTTCCACTGTTTCCTCATCTATTTCCCATGAAGTGATGGGACTAAATGCCATGATCTTCATTTTCTGAAATTGAGCTTTAAGCCAACTTTTTCACTCTCCACTTTCCCTTTCATCAAGAGGCTTTTTAGTTACTCTTCACTTTCTGCCATAAGGGTGGTGTCATCTGCATATCTGAGGTTATTGATATTTATCCTGGCAATCTTGATTCCAGTTTATGCTTCTTCCAGCCCAGCGTTTCTCATGATGTACTCTGCATAGAAGTTAAATGAGCAGGGTGACAATATACAGCCTTGATGTACTCCTTTTCCTATTTGGAACCAGTTTGTTGTCCCATGTCCAGTTCTAAGTGTTGCTTCCTGACCTGCATACAGGTTTCTCAAGAGGCAGGTCAGGTGGTCTGGTATTCCCATCCCTTTCAGAATTTTCCACAGTTTATTGTGATCCACACAGTCCAAGGCTTTGGCATAGTCAATAAAGCAGAAATAGATGTTTTTCTGGAACTTTGTTGCTTTTTCCATGATCCAGAGGATGTTGGCAATTTGATCTCTGGTTCCTCTGCCTTTTCTAAAACCAGCTTGAACATCTGGAGGTTCACGGTTCATGTATTGCTGAAGCCTGGCTTGAAGAATTTTGAGCATTACTTTACTAGCATGTGAGATGAGTGCAATTGTGCGGTAGTTTGAGCATTCTTTGGCATTGTCTTTCTTTAGGAATTAAAATTAATAAGGAAAACATCTTGCTATGTATGGGGAAAATGTACAAGGAGTAGAAGTGCATTTTGCTAAGAGGAACACAAGAAGTTTAAAAATTAAAAAGAGGAAGAGAAAGCACAGGACAAAATTTGAGTATATAAAAGAAAGAAGTTATATAGAGGCTTATGGAAAAGAAACCCTGAGAAAAGTTTTGCATGTGCTTAGGACTGGCTAAGGTTAAAATAAATTTAATTGAATGAATGAATTTTAATATTAAAACTAAGCTGTTGCTGCGAATTCCCTGGCTGTTCAGGGGTTAAGACTCTGTGTTTCCACTGCAGAGTGCGTGGGTTTGATCCCTGGTCAGGAAATAAGACCCCACAGGCCACTCAGTGTGGCAAAAACCACCAAGCTGCTGCAAAACTAGAATTTTACTTTCTCTGCTAAGAGGACAAAGTTTTTTTTGCAATATCGATCTGTTTAATAGCAAACTGTAGAATTTATTTACCTCTTGAGTAGTTCGTTGAAATTTTCTGTATTTGCCTTTGAAATATTTTATTGTCACTTTGGTTAAGTGAATAAATATGACCATAAAGAAGGCTGAGTGTGGAAGAACTGATGCTTTTGAACTGTGGTGTTGGAGAAGACTCTTGAGAGTCCCTTGGACTGCAAGGAGATCCAACCAGTCAATCCTAAAGGAAATCAGTCCTGAATATTCATTGGAAGGACTGATGCTGACTTTGAACAGCCAACTCATTGGAAAAGACTCTGATGCTGGGAAAGATTGAAGGCAGGAGGAGAAGGGGACAAAAGAGGGCAAGGTGGTTGGATGGCCTCATGAACTCAATGGACATGAGTTTGAGCAAGCTCTAGGAGACAGTGAAGGACAGGGAAGCCTGGTATGTGTGCTATAGCACATGGATTTGCAAAGTCAGATACAACTGAGCAATTGAACGACAATAACAACGGGTTTATTTGGAATGTTTAATTACATTGGAAGCACTGTCAAATGAGTAATGATAAGCTTTAGGTCTTATTATATGAAGGTTACTAATATAGATGTAGAAATTATATAAAATTCTTAAAACTCAGATATGTCCTGGTATAATACTATCAATCACAATTCTAGTAATTATTTTAAAAGGCAAAAGTTTTGTTTTGAAGAAAAACATGAGTAAGAGTCTAGTTATGATTTTAAAATATTGTATGTCACAGAAATAAACAAATTTCCTTGTCACTTGAATTATAAGATATTTAACCATGCCATTTTAAGTATTTTTTCATTTATAGACAGTTACTGTTTTACTCTGATACTTTTACAAAAATGCTTCATCTTCAAGAAGATTTACGGAAAGGATTTTTCTGAGAAATGCAGATTTCCCAATAACTTTCAAATCATACACTTAATTGGATAAGAAATTAACAAATAAAAATCCCCTACATACAGTAGGACTTCCCTGGTGGCTCTGGTGGTAACGAATCTACCTGCAATGCAGGAGACCCAGGTTCGATCTGTGTGCGGGGAGGATATCCTGGAGAAGGAAATGGTTACCCACTCCAGTATTCTTGCCTGAAAAGTTCCATAGAGAGAGGAGCCCAGTGGGCTATTGTCTATGGAGTGGCAAAGAGTTGGACATGGTTAAGCACCACACAAGTAAGTATACTGTTTGCAGATTTCCCAGCAACCTTACCAGCTGACTAAAGCAGGCATAAGAATCTTAGGATATTTGGGGGACCTCAAGAAGAGAAGAATTCACCCAAATATATAGGTATTACAGGCAAACCTGATGGCAAGTCCTTGATGTGGCTTCATGACTTTGTGGCCTCCATAGGCAAATAAAAATTTAACTTGGAATTCCATGTGAAAAGTTCCAGAAAAGCAAATTTTAAAAAGACTTTATGGTCAATCATCATTTTTTTTGGACATATTTAAGTAATCAGGCCAGGTTTAATGAAACTAAGCTTGTTTTACAAACTAGTCTTTATTCAGCTATCTTTGTTAGAAATGAAGGTGATATTAGAGAAAAATGTTTTTCAGTAGAACTTTAATACACAGTTATTAGATTCTAGTTCTGTTAGTTATCTTCAAGGTTTTGCTTTTCCACTTGTTAGCTGAACTGGATCATGAATTCTAGTTTCCTCAAAAGTTTTCCTATAATGTTCAAACTAATGTTTTCAATATTTCTCCCACTTTTGACTTGGAATCACTGAGAACTAAAACTTCCCTTTTCCTGAATCTCTGTGAACTGAAAATGAATAACTCGATGTAAATTTAAGAGAGATGACCACAATAGCCCATGTTTAGACAATCTTTGTGCTTATTGCCATGTAAGCCAATAGAAAATTTACCTAAATACCCAAAGACATCCTCAGAGACATTCCAAACTGCAAAAGATGCTTCAGACCTGACGCTGAGAAATCGGGACTGGCAGCACACAGGACTCAAGACAGTGGATTTACAATGTGCTCCAATCATTAAACATTGTTTTTCTTTCATCTCCATAGACATGCCTCTTATTAAATACCTGACTGCCTATACCCTATAGACCTAACTTTGAGAGCCCACCTGCATCTCTGTTTCCTGAAATAAGTAACTAAACTGATCTGTTATCAGGACTAAGAGACTGGTTCAAAGAGATATAAAACAATCTATCAATTTAACTTCTGGACCGTGAAACTTAAGAGAAATTTCAAAAATGGGACTGCAAAGGAGCAAAATTTGCCCCCTCCAAAATGTTTCTTTGGCATGCAGATGGTTTTGAGCTGAAAAAAGTCAAAGCCCAAAAGACTCAGAAAGAACCTTTGACCTTCCTCCTAATTGCTCAAAGAATGTGGATAAAAGAGCAGTTACCTTAGATAACTATGGTATGAACTGGACATGTAGCAGGGTCCTAGCAAAGTGCTTGTTAGAATTCTTCTCTGGCCCCCTCTGCATAACCCAGCAGACATATATTTATCAAACATTCGCTTTTCCATATCTATGTAAATTGCTTTCCTCTTCCTTGAAGTCCCGAACCGCTACCCACAACATCCTTTGTCTCTAGCCAAAGATGATACGTAAGGTGAGGGTTTCTGCCATTTTGCTGAGTTACCCAGTTTTCCTGGGTCTCTACAATGTACACATTGTTTTTAAATTTGTCCATGATTTTCTCCTGTTAATTTGTTTCATGTCAATCTAATTCTTAGACTAGCCAGAAGAACCTACAGGGTTGAAGGAAAATTTTCTTCCTGGACAGAGTGAACCTGCAAAACCCTAAGCACCCCAACCTTGGACCCTAACAAAGGCAGAGCCCCAGATTCTCTCCAAGTTCTCTTTCTCTCTCCCCCTCTCCCACCCCATGACTTCACAGTGTGGCCCTGAAGCATGCTGCGGACTCTCCAAAACCTGTGAGTAATAACCTTGTTCTTTAAAGTTCTCTGATGGTTTCTGCTGAAGTGCATACTGCAGTAATGATAAGATTCACAAGGGCCAGACCAAGGACATTGGCTCAGGTCAAGAAAATGCCTGTGGAGGCTGCCACAGTAATACAGGCCCTGGGCAAATGTCTCAGGCATTGCTAACCAACAGTATCACTATCAGTAGGCTGAGACTAATACAACATACACATACAAGTATTATTTTTAGTAATGTTAAACATTTTTTGTTTATTTTGCTGGGTACCAGGTAATTTATTTCAGGCTGAAGCATCATGTCTTTGTTCAGTTCTACAACATATTTTTTTTTTTTTACTATTTCTATTTCATTTATGTGATTTTTAAAAAATTTATTTATGGGAGAAATTATTTGCAAACTACATAACTGGTAAAAAATTAACATTCAGAATAAAGAACCTCTACAACTGAACAACAACAAAAAACAAACTACCAAGTCAAAAAATGGACAAGAGATTTGAGCTGACAAAAGAAGATATACAAATAGTCACTTAGCACATAAAAGATTTCTTAATTGTGTTGAACTACACACTTAAAAGTGGTTAAAATTGTAAAATTTGTTATGTGTGCATGTTGTACAACGAAGAACTGCTTTTTCTTTATATGTATATATTTATATTTTATATAAATTAACTTTTTCTTCAAATTTCCAATTCTTGTCCTTTTAAGCTTCATTTTGGTAAGCTTCCTGGTGTCAACTTTCTAATCCACTTAATTTATTTTTAGTTGTTCTTATTCAGCCCATCTGATCATTGATTAAAATCTAATTTCAGTGATCATTTTTAATTTCTAGAAATACTAATTGTTTAAAATTCTAGATGTGGAATTCATTCATTCATCAACATCTATTTGTTGAGCACTTAACTTCCTAAGGCACTGGAGCATAGAAATGCACAAAATACTCTCATCCTTGCCCTCCTGGAGCTTACACTCTAACTAATAGATAATAAACAGATAATATGGCTTAGTGTTATGAACTGCAATGAAGAAAAGGAAAGTATGTACAGATGGAAAGAATTACAGAGAGTGCACAGGGAAGGCTCTCTGAAGAGATTTTGTTTGGACAGAACTCTTAATAAAGAAATGAAATGTATGAATCTTTAGTGAAAGAGTGATCTAGGTAGAGGAAAGACCAAGTGATGAGAAGATGTTTTGGGAATTCAAGCAACCCCAAAGATGTGAGGTAATTGGATGGTAAGGGTCAGTTCAGTTAGTTCAGTTGCTCAGTCATGTCTGACTCTTTGCAACCCCATGGACTGCAGTACGACAGGCTTCCCTGTTCATCACCAACTCTCAGAGCCTACTCAAACTCATGTCCATTATGTCAGTGACACCATCCAACCATCTCATTCTCTGTAGTCCCCTTCTCCTCCCGCCTTCAATCTTTCCCAGGATCAGGGTCTTTTCCAATGAGTCACTTCTTCGCATCAGGTGGCCAAAATATTGGAATTTCAGCTTCAGCATCAGTCCTTCCAATGAATATTCAGGACTGATTTCCTTTAGGATGGGCTGTTTGATCTCCTTGCAGTCCAAAGGACTTTCAAGAGTCTTATCCAACACCACAGTTCAAAAGCATCAATTCTTCAACTCTCAGCTTTCTCTATAGTCTAACTGTCACATCCATACATGACCACCATGGCAGAAAGCAAAGGAGAATTAAAGAGCTTCTTGATGAAAGTGAAAGAGGAGAGTGAAAAAGTTGTCTTAAAACTCGACATTCAGAAAGGTAAGGGAAGTTCCTGCAAAACTCCTGACTTAGATGCAGTTGGTAAAGTTGGATGAGGTGAGAAGCCATCATTCCAGAGACATCATCTGAAGGTAGAGCTGATAGGATTTGCTTCTGGGGGTTGGGAGAGAAAGGAGGGTCAGGATGCTCTAAGGTCTTTATCCTGAATCAATGAGTAAATGGCAGTACCATTTCCTGAGATGGTAAAGATAAGGTGAGCAAGTTGGAAAGCACATGTTAGACATATATGTGGAGATGTCCCAAAGACGTGTGGATATTTGGATCTGAATTTCAGAGGCGAGATCAGGAATAGAAATGAAAACAATTGTAGATACAGAAGAAAAGAGGTATAAAGGCTATGCCTTAAAGAACTCCTTTCTGGGTATATTAACTGCATTTATTTTAAAATTGTCTTCTGTTTTCTCCATTAGTCATATTTCCTCAGATATTACTTCTATTTGGTCATATTAGGTATTCAGTTCAGTTCAGTTCAGTCGCTCAGTCGTGTCCGACTCTTTGCGACCCCATGAATCGCAACACGCCAGGCCTCCCTGTCCATCACCATCTCCCGGAGTTCACTCACACTCACGTCCATCGAGTCCGTGATGCCATCCAGCCATCTCATCCTGGGTCATTCCCTTCTCCTGGCCCAATCTCTCCCAGCATCAAATTCTTTTCCAATGAGTCAACTCTTCTCATGAGGTGTCCAAAGTACTAGAGCTTCAGCTTTAGCATCATTCCTTCCAAAGAAATCCCAGGGTTGATCTCCTTCAGAATGGACTGGTTGGATCTCCTGGCAGTCCAAGGGACCCTCAAGAGTCTTCTCCAACACCACAGTTCAAAAGCATCAATTCTTCGGCGCTCAGCTTTCTTCACAGTCCAACTCTCACATCCATACATGACCACAGGAAAAACCATAGCCTTGACGAGACGGACCTTAGTCGGCAAAGTAATGTCTCTGCTTTTGAATATACTATCTAGGTTAGTCATAACTTTTCTTCTAAGGAGTAAGCGTCTTTTAATTTCATGGCTGCAGTCACCATCTGCAGCGATTTTGGAGCCCCCAAAAATAAAGTCTGACACTGTTTCTACTATTTCCCCATCTATTTCCCATGAAGTGATGGGACCAGATGCCATGATCTTCATTTTCTGAATGTTGAGCTTTAAGCCAACTTTTTCACTCTCCTCTTTCATTTTCATCAAGAGGCTTTTTATTAGTACATTTGAAAAATATTTCTAAAGTTAAATTTTTTTCTAAAATTTTAATTTTTTCCTACCTTGGACTGCTGCCACTCAGAGATTGGATAAAATGAACATTAATATAGTGAGAGACTTTACTATAGCCTCTGCAAAGACTTTTTAATTAAAGCCCAGTAAAATTCCATTTACTTTATGTATCAGGATTTCCCTAACTTTTCAATATGAATGGCCATCCAAGATTCACCACAAAGTTGAAAAAACTTTTAACATGAAAGAAAAACACTAAAACAAGGAATAAAAAGGACATGACCCAAGTGACTTTTTAGCTGTGACAAATGTACCATACAAGTGTAAGCTGTTTAATAATAGGGGAACTGGTTGTGAGTTATGTAGGACTTTTACTACCTTCACATTTTTTTCTGTAAATCTAAAACTATTGTAAAATTACAAAGCTTATTTAATAAAAGAACTTGGGGAAACACAGTTAATGTGAGATGAAGGAGAAAAAAATATATTTTCAGGGAAAAAAAGAAGAATATAATGCAACCATAAGGCAAGAGCCATATGTCATAAAAATGAACATCTAGCTAATAAGGAAGAACTCTTTGGAATTAAAGCATGGAAGCAGAAATGAAAGGATGCACTAAAAGTCTTGAAAGATAAAGTTGAAGCAATGTTCCAGAAAGCAAAACAAAAGTGCAGAGATTTAAAAAATTAGGGACAAAAGACATAGAGATGAGAGAATAAGTTTAGGAACTGAAAGATTAAAAAACTTTAGTTCCAGAAAGGTAGTGCATGAGAAAAGGTGGAGAGGAAGCAAGCTAAGAGATAAGAAAATTCCCCAAAGGACATGAGTTTCCAGATTGAAAAACTCCCTCAAGTGCCCGACCTGCTGCATATTAGAAGTCCCACAGCTACTTATCTTTAGTAGAAGGTTAAGAAAAATGAGAATATAGAAAGCTCCTAAATCTTCTAAAAGAGGAGATAAAACAGTCACACAAAAAGGATCAAGTGTAAAATGGCATCAGGCTTCTTATTAGTATTATTAGAAACTAGACAGTGGAACAGGGCCTTCAGACTTCTGAAGGAAATGATTTCCAACAGAGGATTCTATCATTAACTGTCCATAATTAATAGAAGTAGAATGAAGATACACAGTGTGTAAAAATTAGGGTCACCTAGGTGATGCTGCAGTAACAGCCATCCCCCAAATCTTTGTGGCTTATTATAACCAGTTTATTTCTTATGTATGCTACATGGAACAACAGCCTGGTTCCAAATCAGGAAAGGAGTACATTAAGGCCATATATAGTCACCCTGCTCATTTAACTTATATGCAGAGTACAGTATGAGAAATCCTGGGCTGGATGAAGCACAAGCTGGAATCAAGATTGCCGGGAGAAATATCAATAACCTCAGATATGCAGATGACACCACCCTTATGGCAGAAAGCAAAGAAGAACTAAAGAGCCTCTTGATGAAAGTGAAAGAGGAGAGTGAAAAAGTTGGCTTAAAGCTCAACATTCAGAAAACGAAGATCATGGCATCCGGTCCCATCACTTCATGGCAAATAGGCGGGGAAACAATGGGAACAGTGAGACTTTATTTGGGGGGGCTCCAAAATCACTGCAGATGGTGAGTACAGCCATGAAATTAAAAGAAGCTTGCTCCTTGGAAGAAAAAGCTATGACCAAAATAGACAGCATATTAAAAAGCAGAGACATTACTTTGCCAACAAAAGTCCATCTAGTCAAAGCTATGGTTTTTCCAGTAGTCATGTATGGATGTGAGAGTTAGACTACAGAGAAAGCTGAGCACTGAAGAATTGATGCTTTTGAACTGTGGTATTGAAGAAGATTCTTGAGAGTCCCTTGGACTGCAAGGAGATCCAACCAGTCAACCCTAAAGGAAATCAGTCCTGAATATTCATGGAAGGACTGATGCTGAAGCTGAAACTCCAACACTTTGGCCACCTGATGCGAAGAAGTGACTCATTGGGAAAGACCCTGATGCTGGGAAAGATTGAAGGCAGGAGGAGAAGGGGACAACAGAGGATGAGATGGTTGGATGGCAACACCAACTCAATAGCCATGAGTTTGAGTAAATCCTGGGAGCTGGTGATGGACAGGGAGGCCTGCAGTGCTGTAGTCCGTGGGGTCGCAAAGAGTCAGACACAGCTGAGTAACTGAACTGAGCCGAACTGAACTGATGCTACCTCCCTTCATAAATTTGAGATTAGAGGAGATTCTGCAATGTCTCTCTTCATTTTCCAGTCCAACACAGAAGCCACCATCCTGGATATCACCTAAAGTTGTGTCACTGCCAGGATCACACTAACAATTAGTGCTCTGACATTAGGTGACATGCCCTTTTTATTCATATGGCAAGAAGGTGTGTTAATAGCCCATGTTTGGAAAACAGAGCCAGAAATATTGGTGAGTAGCACTAATGCCTGGCAAACAAGTTCTTAATAACTGATATACTTTGGTACTCTTTCTCAGGAAACTCCTGAGTGATATGCCACACCGACATGAGTAAGCAGAACAAGAAAGCAGATGGCATGGGGCACCTCAGGGAGAAAAAAAGGGAAGGAAATTCCAAGATGACAGCTGTGGGCAGGGCTAAATGTGACTAGACCAAATTAGATTAAAATGATGAAGGGCAGAAGGAATGGACCAAAGTAGGTCCAACATCAAGGAAAGAAAAAAAACAGAAGAAAAATGTTGTAGAGATGAATCACTGTTTGGCTTGACAGTGAACAATGTCTAAAGTCATTTTGTAATAAAAACACTATGAATGAACTTCAGTGAAAAATGGAAAGATTGGAGTTGGTGAAATGTGTATGAGAGAGAATGTAAGACACCTTACCTGGAGGTAAGGTAAACTCTTAACAAACAACAGCAAAATGAAAACATCATACCAGAATAGCATGAATAAATAGCAGAACAGTATGCTGTTTAAAAACAGAAAGCAATTTTTAGAAATAACTTTGTCTTTTGGAAATGTGAATCTGGGGTGAGGAAGGGTAAACCAGGACTGATTTTTTTTTTTTAATAAATCTTCTTTTATCTGAATTCAAGATATAATGTACATGCTGCTGCTGCTGCTGCGTCGCTTCAGTCATGTTCGACTCTGTGCGACCCCATAGATGACAGCCCAGTAGGCTCCTCTGTCCTTGGGATTCTCCAGGCAAGAATACTGGAGTGGGTTGCCATTTTCTTCTCCAATGCATGAAAATGAAAAGTGAAAGTGCAGTCGCTCAGTCGTGCCCAACTCTTAGCAACACCATGGACTGCAGCCTACCAGGCTCCTCCATCCATGGGATTTTCCAGGCAATAGAACTGGAGTGGGGTGTCATTGCCTTCTCTGATAATGTACATAAGTATGTATAGAAGATTATCTGGAGAGGGAATGGCAACCCACTCCAGTATTCTTACCTTGGAAATCCCATGGACAGAGGAGCCTGTGGGCTATAGTCCACTGGGTTGGAAAGAGTTGAACACAATCGAACAACTGAGCACACACATACACATATATATATACGTATATATACTAAATTGGAAAAAGCAAAATTTAAAAAAGTTGTATCTTTAACTGTCCTTTACAATATTTTACCTAAAATATTTAGCATTATATGTCGGTTCCTGTTTTTGGTAATTTCTGTGAATTGTACAGTGGAATATCTTATTTTGGGATGTAGAAAGATTGCTGTTTGTATCTAAAATCAAATAGAATTGTTGGCATAATGAAATTAACTCTGAAAATTCCTTAAATCTCATCATTCAAATAATTTGTGAGAAATTTAAAAAGTGAGGTTCAGGTCATCCCTGAATAGCTCTAGTCCCGTAATTCAACAAAGCCATTGCGGACTCTGATTTTTCTGAGACCTGTGTTCCACCATCCAGAGCAGAAATTCTTTGTAAGACGAGTATCGAGGTAATTTTAAGACCAGTATTCCTCACTGGTTATAAGACAGCAGCTGATGGTAATCAGTTCTGCATGATTCCATGTTCATATCCAGGCAAAGAAAGATGTTTTTTTCTTAAGAGCAAGGAAACAACTTTTTGATTCATGATGCTAAAGCCACATGTAGAGGCCATGAATAGGCATGATGGTTGACAGCCCCAGTTGAGCTCCCAGGCAACAGCACAGCAGTGAGTCACTTGGGGCATTTGGCCCAGCTAAGCCTTCACATGACTGCAAGTCCCAGCTTCTAAATTTCTGCAACCTCCTCTAAGACCACAAGTAATAACTGCCCAGCTGGGCACAATCAACCTACAGAACTGTAAGATGATAAATTTGTGCTTTTTGCCATTAAGTTCTGAGGTGATTCATGACTTGACAACTGATCACTGATTTGGTTGCATTTGGCTGTAAGTAAGAGGACTGACCAACAGTGACTTAAACAATGGCCTTAAATGATCCTACATATCATAAAGCCTGGGGGAGGCGGTTCCAGGATTTGCTCAGAGGCTCAGCAAAATCAAGGACCCAGATGCTACTTTTCCATTCGGCCATCTTCAGCCTGGTGGCTTAGTGTTGTTAAGATTATCATGGGTTCCAGATGACCAATGCCACCCTGTCACATACAGTCAGGACAAGAGGGGCAAGGTGAAAAGGATGTCTTCTCTTGACCTCTGAAGTTTTGCTTGAAAATCTGATTTTTCCCAGTGACCTTCCAGCATTCTTCCATTTTTTTCTTTATTGATTAGAACTGGTCACTTGCCAGCTCCTCACTGGTCACTGGGAAAGGAGGCATAGAATTAGCAAACCAATTATGACAGATATTTTGAGCCTTGGAGTTGGGTCTGCCTTCACTGAGATCAAAGGGTCTCTCCCTACTGCCTCAATAAAATAGGGTTCTGTTTTTAGGAAATAAGGTATAGAATCGGATGTGCCGTAGTACCTGCCACATCATTACATAAAACTCAGTCCTCAACCATCCTTTGTTCTGCGCCCTATTCCCCACTAACCTTTTCCTTCTTCTTGTCCATGTATCTTGGCAGGATGTACCTAGAATGCTGTCTTCTCCCAGCCTCGATCTGAGACATGTATCCTTCAGTATCCTTCAGATCTCAGCTCAAACACTACTTTCTCAGGGAGTTCCCCCCTCCTCGAGTTATATGGTCTCTACTTCTTTTTTTTTTTCTTTTTAGAACTCTGCACTTCTTGATTCCTTGTAATAAAACCTAGGTATGTAGTTGTGTATGTTTGAATTAATGCCTGCCTTCTTCATTGACTAAAGAGCTGTGAAAATATTTTGTCCCTGTTTTCCCAAGAATCTAGTGGATATTCAACACAGAATTAAGAAATATGTGAAAGACTGTGTTTTACTCCCTCACCTTCATCCATACCTCCCTACACTGTTATTGTATAAACACTGAGTCATTTAAAAAATTACTCTGGATCCTAAATCCTGTAAAGCTTCAAGAGGGTGATCTTAGATTGTCCCAACAGTAAGTTCCATTTTACTTAAACAAGAGTTTATTTTATGCTTGGCGAAATTATTGTTTCAGTTCAGGATACTATAAATAAATAATTTATAATGTCATAGAATCCTATTTATCTTTCAAGTCTTCGATAACTATTACACATTTTTCTAAAAGTCCAGATTAACATAATTAGGACAGCCCTCTTAAAGAAGGATAAATTAATTTTTTAGAAACTAATGTATTTTATCACATACTCAACCTAAGTGTCCTGAGGTGACCTTGTAACTTTAGTTTCTTAGGGAACAGAATCTTAGAGGAGGTCTTAAAGGGTAGATGATTTGGTAGTGGACAGTCTTCTATGCCAATAGTCTACAGAGATAGATGTAAAAAAAACAGTATTTCCATACTTTATTTTAAAGGAGAAACCCTGTTTTAAGTTACTGTCTGTGCTTATGAATTTCCCTCCTATACATACCAGCTCTTTAACCTTGGGTTGCTTAACCTCTCTTTGCCCTAGTTTCCCCAGTTGTGCAATGGGATGAGACTGTTGTGAGGATTAGGTGAATTAGCATATGTAAAGTGCTTTGAACGGCTGGCCTGTGGTAACTGCTGTGCAACTGGGCTATTATTTCAGTGTCTAGCATAGTGGCAGAATCTCACTGAGGAGCCACCAAAAGCATACGTTTTCAAAGTTTGAACCCAAGCTCTACCACGTAACCAGCTCTAGGACCCTTGGTAAATCATTTATTCTCTTTAAACCTCTGTATTCTCATCTGTGTAATAGGAACAATATCTACCTTATGAAATACAGGTTAGATAAATTAAATCAAGTTGTGGCTGCAAGTACCTGATAGACAATACTGCTCTATTTGATGTCTCAGCCACCAAGAAGCCATCATACCTGCATAACAGGCCAGAGTGCCTGGGACTGCAGGGTACAAGGGGAATTAAGAAACCATTAAGCTCAAGTTTGATGAGTTTTCAGAGGGAACAAATCCAGGCCGGAAGGAGAGGGGATAAAGTGACTTGTTCAAAGTCATCTAGGTAGTTAGAAACAGAGACCTGTTGTAAAAGAAAAACAATTATGCACCTCTCTGTTTTATGATGACATACTTTGTTTTATTATATTTACATTGGGTTAATTTGTAATCACCTTCTTTTCTAGGAGTTGCAGCTCCCGTAGTCCAGCTGTTACCCATCAAGGTAAGAGAAGCAGGGATAAGTTAGTTGCATGAGCTGGGACCCCTTAACCCTTCACTGTCTTTTACGGGACCTGTTACAGACAGGTCCTCTGAATAGGAGGAGTCAATGGATTAAAGCTAGTCTGGGGAACCCTGGGGCAGAGGCTGTCCTGGTTCAGAGGCCTGTGTAAGGGCCCAGGGTCAAGAGTCAAATTCTATCTCTGTTCCCTATAATGAGCAAAGCAGAAACATTTTTTCAAATGACTGTATTAGTTTTTAATGAGAATCAGCCTTCTCTTGGGCTTCCCAGGTGGCCCCAGTGGTAGAGTCTGCTTGCTAAAGCAGGAGATGTAAGAGGTGCCAGTTTGATTCCTGGGTCAGGAAGATCCCCTAGAGAGGGGAATGGCAATCCACTCCAGTATTCTTGCCTGGGAAATTCCATGGACAGAGGACCCTGGTGGGGTACAGTCCATGGGGTCACAAAGAGTCGGACATGACTGAGCACGCCTGTACACACACACACACACGGTCTTATCTTAATGGGTGATCTTTAATACTACAACTATGTACCTATAGAGAATATCTTTATAAAGGGCTCAAAGGTCATATCAGGCAGAAAGTGATCCTATTGGCCTAATTTCTTGAAGGTTCATTGAGCCAAATGGGAGAGCCCCGAGTGGCCCCTCAGTGACTCCTGGGTGAGCTTTCTGTGTCTGAACTGGAGGCAGCTCCAGCACCCACTGCAGGGCAGTGTTTGGAGCTTCCAGGAGTGAACGTTGGGCCCAGACATGCATCTGGGCCATCAGGGGAGACTCACCCCAGCAGCAGTTGTGGGATTTTCATCTCTCAGACAGACAGCTGCTCAGTGTATTTGCCCCTGTATCAGGCACCAAGGCTGACCCAGTGCCAACCTAGAATTAGCCCAGATCTATGCTGGCTTCTACTGATGAACTTTTGTCCACTTCCTGTGAAGAATAAAATTTTACCACTTAAAAGTGGTTTGGGGGAGAATGGATACATGTATATGTATGGCTGAATCCCTTCACTGTTCACCTGAAACTACCACAACATTGTTAATAGGCTATGTGCTGTGCTATGCTTGGGCACTCAGTCGTGTCTGACTCTTTGCAACCCCATGGGCTGTAGCCTGCCAGGCTTCTCTATGGGGATTCTCCAGGCCAGAATACTAGAGTAGGTTGTCATGCCCTCCTCCAGGGAATCTTCCCAACCCAGGGATCAAACCCAGGTGTCTCCTGCATTGCAGGCAGATTCTTTACCATCTGAGCCACCAGGGAAGCCAAAGGATACTTGAGTGGGTAGCCTATCCCTTCTCCAGGGGATCTTTGTGACCCAGGAATCAAACTGGGGTCTTCTGCATTGCAGGAGAATTCTTTACCAGATGAGCTACCAGAGAAGCCCCATTAATAGGCTATATCTCAATACAAAAGTTTGGGGGGAAAAGGAAAAAAGAAAAGAAAGTGTTTATTCTTTCACAGGAAGCAAAATTTAACCAAAATCCTATTTCCGGAAAAAACAAAATAGAACATCAGTTCAGTCGCTCAGTCATGTTCGACTCTTTGCAACCCAACAAACCAGAGGACACCAGGCCTCCCTGTCCATCACCAACACCCAGAGTCTACTCAAACTCATGTCCTTCAAGTCAGTGATGCCATCTTGCCATCTCATCCTTTGTCGTCCCCTTCTCCTCCTGACCCAAATCCCTCCCAGCATCAGAGTCTTTTCCAATGAGTCAACTCTTCGCAAGAGGTGGCCAAAGTATTGAAGTTTCAGCTTTAGCATTAGTCCTTCCAAAGAACATCCAGGACTGATCTCCCTTAGAATGGACTGGTTGGATCTCCTTGCAGTCCAAGGAACTCTCAAGAGTCTTCTCCAACACCACAGTTCAAAAGCATCAAATCTGCGCTCAGCTTTTTTTACAGTCCAACTCTCACATCCATACATGACCACTGGAAAAACCATAGCCTTGACTAGACGTACCTTTGTCAACAAAGTAATGTCTCTGATTTGGAATATGCCATCTAGGTTGGTCATAACTTTTCTTCCAAGGAGTAAGAGTCTTTTAATTTTATGGCTGCAGTCACCATCTCCAGTGATTTTGGAGCCCCAAAAATAAAATCTGACACTGTTTCCACTGTTTCCCCATCTATTTTCCATGAAGTGATAAGACAAGATGCCATGATCTTAGTTTTCTAAATGTTGAGCTTTGGGCCAAATTTTTCACTCTCCTCTTTCACTTTCATCAGGAGGCTTTTTAGTTCCTCTTCACTTTCTGCCATAAGGGTGGTGTCATCTGCATATCTGAGGTTATTGATATTTCTCCTAGCAACCTTGATTCCAGCTTGTGCTTCTTCCAGCCCAGCGTTTCTCATGATGTATTCTGCATATAAGTTAAATAAGCAGAGTGACAATATACAGCCTTGACATACTCCTTTTCCTATTTGGAACCAGACTGTTGTTCCATGTCCAGTTCTAACTGTTGCTTTCTGACCTGCATATAGGTTTCTCAAGAGGCAGGTCAAGTGGTCTAGTATTCCCATCCCTTTCAGAACTTTCCACAGTTTCTTGTGATCCACACAGTCCAAGGCTTTGGCATAGTCAATAACGCAGAAATAGATGTTTTGCTGGAACTCTCTTGCTTTTTCGATGATCCAGCGGATGTTGGCAATTTGATCTCTGGTTCCTCTGCCTTTTCTAAAACCAGCTTGAACATCTGGAATTTCACAGTTCACATATTGCTGAAGCCTAGTTTGGAGAATTTTGAGCATTACTTTGCTAGCGTGTGAGATGAGTGCGGTTGTGCAGTAGTTTGAGCATTCTTTGACATTGCCTTTCTTTGGGTTTGGAATGAAAACTAACCTTTTCCAGTTCTGTGGCCACTGCTGAGTTTTCCAAATTTGCTGGCATATTGAGTGCAGCTCTTTCACAGCATCGTCTTTCAGGATTTGAAACAGCTCAGCTGGAATTCCATCAGTGATGCTAAGGCCCACTTGACTTCTCATTCCAGGATATCTGGCTCTAGGTGAGTGATCACACCATTGTGATTACCTTGGTTGTGAAGATCTTTTTTGTACAGTTCTTCTGTGTATTCTTGCCACCTCTTCTTAATATCTTCTGCTTCTATTAGGTCCAGACCATTTCTGTCCTTTTTCGAGCCCATCTTTGCATGAAATGTTCCCTTGGTATCTATAATTTTCTTGAAGAGATCTCTAGTCTTTCCTATTCTGTTGTTTGCCTCGATTTCTTCGCATTGATCGCTGAGGAAGGCTTTCTTATCTCTCCTTGCTATTCTTTGGAACTCTGCATTCAGATACTTATATCTTTCTTTTTCTCCTTTGCTTTTCCCTTCTCTTCTTTTCACAGCTATTTGCAAGGCCTCCTCAGACAGCCACTTTACTTTTTTGCATTTCATTTTCTTGGGGATGGTCTTGATCCCTGTCTTCTATACAATGTCACAAACCTCCGTCTAGAAAATCTAATTTACTAGGGAAGAAAAAAAGAGTGAAGAGTTCATGTGAGGTCTGAGGAGTCAAATTTAACAAAGAAGCTGCTTGTAGGAAACTTGAAAATGAATATCAACCACTAAAGTGAATATGCTCAAGAGAAAAATCCCCGTTGATAGTATTTGTTGCATTCTGGTTTTGTGTCTTTGTGTTGAGTGGTGGGAAGTGTGTTGCTTAGAGGGAAGTCCCAGGAACACTGCACTTCTCACCTCTGCTGCTCATAAAAACAGAACCCTGAGCTTAAAACCACCAGGGGCCTTGGGCTTGGACAAAAGGAAGTTCTATTTTAGATGCAAACTATGGTGACTGCAGCCATGAAATTAAAAGATGCTTACTCCTTGGAAGAAAAGTTATGACCAACCTAGATAGCAGATTGAAAAGCAGAGACATTACTTTGCCAACAAAGGTCCGTCTAGTCAAGGCTATGGTTTTTCCAGTGGTCATGTATAGATGTGAGAGTTGGACTGTGAAGAAAGCTGAGCACTGAAGAATTGATGCTTTTGAACTGTGGTGTTGGAGAAGACTCTTGAGAGTCCCTTGGACTGCAAGGAAATCTGACCAGTCCATGCTAAAGGAGATCAGCCTTGGGTGTTCTTTGGAAGGAATGATGCTAAAGCTGAAACTCCAGTACTCTGGGCACGTCATGCAAAGAGTTGACTCATTGGAAAAGACTCTGACACTGGGAGGGATTGGGGGCAGGAGGAAAAGGGGACGACAGAGAATGAGATGGCTGGATGGCATCACTGACTGAATGCAGATGGATGTGAGTTTAAGTGAACTCTGGGAGATGGTGACGGACAGGGAGGCCTGGCGTGCTGCAATTCATGGGGTCGCAAAGAATCAGACACTACTGAGCAACTGAACTGAACTGAACTGATTATATCTAGGATGGATAAATAACAAGATCCTACTTTTAGCACAGGGAACTTGGGTTGACCAGAAAAGTTCATTTGAGTTTTCTATGTTACAGGAAAATCTGAACAAACTTTTTGGCCAACCCAGTATAGTTACTGTCCTATGATAAACTATAATGGAAAAGAATATGAAAAAGAATATTTATATGTATAACTGAGTCACTTTGCTGTACAGCAGAAATTAAAGTTTGGAGGGAAAAGGAAGTTTACCCAACACTGTAAATCAACAAAATTTTTAAAAATATTTTTAAAAAGAAGAGGCTATTTTGCAAGTGAGGCTTCTGACCTTTTAAGATCTATGCTTAGTGTTGGGGAAAGAAAAAGGGTGCAGGGTGGTTAGGAGGATGAGTTAAGCCCCACATACACCTTTCCTAGCTGTGTGCCTCATTTCCTTATCTGTCAAGCTGGGATGATGGTGGAAATCATTTCCATGGGTGACTGTGGAATAATAAAAGTACAGAACAAGATAGAACATGCTAAGTGCTCAGAACTGTGCCTGGCACATAACCTAAGTTCACTTAGACACTTACTGTTACTCTGTAACAGTAACAGGTTTTGAGTACCTGTCATGTTTTAGACTTAGTGCTGGGAGCTTACCTCCAAACTCCTCATAGCAACCTCAACAGTAACAGTAGAGAAGAGCTCCTTGTATAGAGTTTCAGACAAGAGAAGAATTGTGAGCTTGTGTTCATCAGGGAAAATACTCCTGGAGTAGGAAGACTTCAGCTGGGCCACTTAATGAGAAAGAGGATGAACTGAGGGGTTGAGTAGGGAGTTGGTGACGAGGTTTTCAGGAAATGGGAACACCATGGGCAGCAGCATGGGGCAGGGATAGGGCACTTCCCACCCACCGCAGTTAGAGACATTCCTTGATGACAGGAAAGAAGAGAAGTCAGAGCTACTCAGATCCCACCAGGTGGTCACAGGACGCACAAGCATCCTCTCTTCCTGTTCTACTGGTTGAGATGGATGACTTGCATTTGTCATTCAGGAAGCATCTTTTCACATGCATTTAGTTTCAGTGACTCACAATCATGTACAACCAATCCTTACCAGTTTTATACATTAGAGTCAAGTATATACATTACGTATATATTTCTGTCTGCACAGTCCTGCATATATACATGCATTTGTGTGTATGTGTGTGTGTATGCATGTATATACCGATACACTACTTTGCGTTACTTTGAATTCCCCCAGTGTAGTGAGATAAGCAGTATAGTATCTTTCTCTCTCTCCCTTCCTCACTTCTCCTTTCTTCTGTTTTTCATCTATTACATTCTTTTATTAGATGAAGACTTGGAACCAAGTAATCATATCAGTCCTCTTTATTAGACAGTCAAGGATCCTTAGGCTGTGAATCCAGCTTAGGTTCCATGTGTGATGTGTTCATGGAATAAAAAAAGATTTAAGTTTGATTCTTTGGGAGGGCTGCAGGCACATGTCTGAGAACTGGAATGGGGACAGGAAGTGACAGTCCACAGAATGGGGGAATGACTGTAGTCCAAGCCCAGCTGAATGGATCTGGGCTCCTGTCTCAGCTTTCACGCTCTCAGCACATTAAAACAAATTCCTCTGCTTTCTTAGTTTTCTTACCTGTACCAGGGAATAGTAATTTCCTCTTAGATTGTCATGAAGATAAGACGGTTTCATAAATGTGAAGCATCTAGCATAGTAATAGACAGTAATAACTGACATTTGCTATCATCACTGGAGAAGTTCCAGTTTCAGTGGGGACAGAAGGGACCCTTTACCAGGAAGTTGAAGTCTACATTCAGAGCCAATTTAGAGAGTGACCAGGTGACCTGCCAGGATTCCCAGCTGAGATGGACTAAACATATATACCTATAGCTTCATGTGGGTCATCTAGGGTGAAAAAAGCATTCATATGTACCCTGAACAAAAATATAATCAGGGCATGAGGCAAACAGATTCTCCAAGACATGCTTATGATTTCACCTCCTTTCTTCCTCCCACGTCAACCACCAAGGTTAAAGGAAAGAGTCAGAGAATTGACGCAATTCATCTTGGCACAGTGAACAAGGGCGACCTATTGGTGACTGACCTCCCATCTGTTCAGTTCAGTTCAGTCACTCAGTCGTGTCCTACTCTGCGACTCCATGGACTGCAGCACGCCAGGCTTCCCTGTCCATCAACAGCTCCTGGAGCTTGCTTAAACTCATGTCCATCAAAGTCAGTGATGCCCTCCAACCATCTCATCCTCTGTTGTCCCCTTCTCCTCCTGCCTTCAATCTTTCCCAGCATAGGGTCTTTTCCAGTGAGTCAGTTCTTTGCATCAGGTGACCAAAGTATTGGAGTTTCAGCTTCAGCATCAGTACTTCCAATGAATACTCAGGACTGATTTCCTTTAGGATGAACTGGTTGGATCTCCTTGCAGTCCAAGGGACTCTCAAGAGTCTTCTCCAACACCATTTCCAACAATACTCCCTTCTGTACTTGCCACTTATTCACTTGATGTCCTCAGGTGAGTCATTCTGCCTTTCCTGACCTCTGTTTCCTGATATGTATGCAAAAGGGTTTGACAAGGTGCTTACTATGATTTCTGGGGTCAATGGAAATAATGAATAAACAAATTTATGATAAGAATAGAGGAGAGTTTTATTCAACTCAAACTGGGGACAATAGTTCAGAAGACATCTCCTCAAATTGCTCTGAGCAAATCCTCCAAGGAAACATAGTTTTCAGGACAGCGTTATATTTTGTCAGAACAAAACATCAGGCATGATGGGGGTATATTTCTTCAAGGTTTCAAAAAAGGCTGACACATACTCAGTGAGTCAGTATGACCTCAGCTTCTGGGAAGGGAGAGCCCATCATGAGCTGCCATTGGTCCACGTGCTAGGAGCTCACAGAGGAAGTGGTGAAATCAGGGCAGTGCCAAGTGGAGGCCAAGGGGGGTGCTAAACTCCTTAGAGTCCCTATTCCCCTCACTTCTCATCATTACTTGATTTGAAAGTCAGCTTGTTCTCCACCTTGTACAAAGTACCCTCCAAATGTACGGTCCAGAACCTCCTAGATGGAACCACAAAACCCTTCCTTCACCCAAATTCTGGACCAAGTTAGGTTTAGTTAGATTTTTAAGATGAAATCCTATTGTGCTTTTTGTCTACAACTTCAAGCTCTCAAACTGAGTTTGTTTGTTTTTTAATGTCACAGACTGGAGACCATTAATAACCACTCTTTCTTTATTTTAAACATATAAGAGTTTAGCTGTGTGGTAATGATAATCCTGAGCCCAGAGTGCATCTTGTTTTGGTGGAAAATGGTGACAGAGCCAAGGAAAGTAGGCATGTTCTGTGTCTTCTTGAAAATCTTGATTAAAATTAAGTGCCAGGTTTCTGGAGTCAAGCATTCAGGATCCACAAGAAGTAGGACAAGTTTGACAACATGTTGATCTCCTTTGCTGGATTTCTCTTAGCGGGATTTCTCAATGATAGGCTTGCACAATAGCATATCAGAGGTATACCAGGCTACCCACTTTAATGCTGTGTTCCTTTTTATTTCTGTGATTAAATGTGGATTTAAGTCCTAAAACTGTATTTTGATGAAGAGAAAGTAGGTTTCCCAATAAGTTATAATATCCCAAGGGAATGACCAGGTGGTTAGAAATTTATTAACATATCTAAAACACATCTTCATTCTCTATAAGGAAAATCAGCAATGTAATCACCATACAGATAACAACAGAATACTGTTGTTCATGCCTTTGCTACTTGTGGTTTTTTTTTTTTTTAAGGAATACGCTATTTTTTAGAGTAGTTTTGGGTTCACAGCAAAACTGAGCAGAAAGTACAGAAATTTCACATTTACTCTCTGTCCATACAAGGCACAGTCTACTCCACTGTAAAAATCGACTATTAACACCCCCACCAGATAGGTATGTTTGTTGCAATTAACGAACCTACGTGGATACACCCTTATCACACAAAGCTAACAGGCTATATTAGGGTTCATTTTTGATGTTGTAGATTCTATGGGTTTTGATGAATTTATAAGGACATGTAAACAGCATTATAGTATCATATAGAATAGCTTTACTGCTCTAAAAGTCTCTTGTGCTTGAAACTGTTCATCCCTTGCTCTCTTCCAATCTTGGGCAATTCCAGTTCAGTTCAGTCGCTCAGTCAGGTCTGACTCTTTGCAACCCCGTGAACTACAGCACACCAGGCCTCCCTGTCCATCACCAACTCCCAGAGTCCACCCAAACCCATGTCCATTGAGTCGGTGATGCCATCCAACTACCTTATCCTCTGTCATCCCCTTCTCCTCCTGTCCTCAATGTTTCCCAGCCTCAAGGTCTTTTCAAATGAGTCAGCTCTTTGCATCAGGTGGCCAAAGTACTGGAGTTTCAGCTCCATAGTTTTGCATTTCCAGAATGTCATAAAGTTGGAATCATAGGATTTGTATCCTTTTCAGATTGCTTCCTTTCATTCAGTGATACACATTTTGGGTTCCTCCACATCTTTTCATAGCTTCATACTTCATTTGTCTTTAGTGCTGAATAATATTCCATTATCTGGATGTATCACAGTTTATTTATCTGTTCTCTTTCTTGAGGATATCTTCATTGCTTCCAAGTTTTGACAATTATGAATGACGGCCTTAGAAAGCATCGCTACGAACAATGCTAGTGGAAGAGATGGAATTCCAGTGGAGCTATTTCAAATCCTGAAAGATGATGCTGTGGAAGTGCTGCACTCAATATGCCAGCAAATTTGGAAAACTCAGTAGTGGCCACAGGACTGGAAAAGGTCAGATTTCATTCCAATCCCAAAGAAAGGCAATGCCAAAGAATGCTCAAACTACCACACAATTGCACTCATCTCACATGCTAGTAAAGTAATGCTCAAAATTCTCCAAGCCAGGCTTCAGTAATACATGAACTGTGAACTTCCAGATGTTCAAGCTGGTTTTAGAAAAGGCAGAGGAACCAGAGATCAAATTGCCAGCATCCTCTGGATCATCAAAAAAGCAAGAGAGTTCCAGAGAAACATCTATTTCTGCTCTATTGACTATGTCAAAGCCTTTGACTGTATGGATCACATAAACTGTGGAAAATTCTGAAAGGGATGGGAATACCAGACCACCTGACCTGCCTCTTGTGAAATTTGTATGCAGGTCAGGAAGCAACAGTTAGAACTGGACATGGAACAACAGACTGGTTCCAAGTAGGGAAAGGAGTGTGTCAAGGCTGTATATTGTCACCCTGCTTATTTAACTTATATGCGGAGTACATCATGGAAACGCTGGGCTGGATGAAGCACAAGCTGGAATCAAAATTGCCGGGAGAAATATCAATAACCTCAAATATGCAGATGTCACCACCCTTATGGCAGAAAGAAAAGAAGAACTAAAGAGCCTCTTGATGAAAGTGAAAGAGGAGAGTGAAAAAGTTGGCCTAAAGCTCAACATTTAGAAAACTAAGATCTTGGCATCTAGTCCCATCACTTTATGGCAAATAGATAGGGAAACAGTGGAAACAGTGTCAGACTTTATGTTTTTGGGCTCCAAAATCACTGTAGATGGTGACTGCAGCCATGAAATTAAAAGATACTTACTCTTTTGAAGAAAAGCTACAACCAACCTAGATAGCATATTAAAAAGCAGAGACATTACTTTGCCAACAAAGGTCTGTCTAGCCAACAAAGGCTATGATTTTTCCAGTGGTCATGTATGGATGTGAGAGTTGAACTGTGAAGAAAGCTGAGCACCAAAGAATTGATGCTTTTGAACTGTGGTGTTGGAGAAGACTCTTGAGAGTCCCTTAGACTGCAAGGAGATCCAACCAGTCCACCCTAAAGGAAATCAGTTCTGAGTGTTCATTGGAAGGACTGATGTTGAAGCTGAAACTCCAATATTTTGGCCACTTGATGTGAAGAAGTGACTCATTGGAAAAGACCCTGATGCTGGGAAAGATTGAAGGCGGGAGGAGAAGTGGACGACAGAGGATAAGATGGTTGAATGGCATCACTGATTCAATGGACACAAGTTTGAGTAAACTCTGGGAGTTGGTGATGGACAGGGAGACCTGGCATGCTGCAGTCCATTGGATCACAAAGAGTCGGACACAACTGAGCGGCTGAACTGAACTGAGATGATATGTGGTAGGAAAAAGCTAAGGTCTGTCTAAAGGGGAATGATTGTGAATGATGCTGTAGAGAGGCTGTTTGTACCTCCTCCCCACTCCACAACACCCCTGCACTTACCATTTCTCTTCCAGCACCTGTGAGACTTCATCTAGTCTGCTTTGCCTGCGTTCAGGTCAGGCCAAAAGTGCCACAGAAGGAACTGATTTGGCAACATGCCCTTCACCAACTTCCTTCTCTCCCTTGCACACTTCCCCACTGCAATCAGGGGTTTATAGGGGTCATCTCCTAAATGAACCACTTGAACCCTCATTCTGAGATGCACTCACATCTCAGGGTCTCCCTTACAGGGATCCTCAATAAGACAGATGCATACTAGAATCTCACTTGTGAGAGGGTAACAGGCAGGAAGGCCAGGGATCTCCAAACGGAGGAAATAGCCTGCAAGTGTCAGACATTTTTCTCTCTCTTAAGCAGCAGGA
This sequence comes from Redunca redunca, assembly GCA_006410935.1. Lineage (NCBI taxonomy): Eukaryota > Metazoa > Chordata > Mammalia > Artiodactyla > Bovidae > Redunca > Redunca redunca. The sequence goes on from SJYQ01004059.1 coordinate 762,904, forward strand.
GGAAACAAACTAGCGATTATTTTTCCTTATCTCTACAAATTTAAAAGGAAGTTTCTCTTAAAATTCTGTGTTGCCATAGTGACACCTGTTTTCACCTGAAGTTAACCAATGCCTTTTTCTTATGGAAATGTTTATCTTAAGCTATGCTAATGTACTATGAATTTGCCCCAAACTCTTCAAGTCGGTTCTGCCTTTTGGCTCAGAACCTACTTGATAAACCAGTATGTTATACTCAGATATTGTTCCTCTAATCTATGTAAATGAAACTATTTGTGATCTGCCCTTCTTCAAGATTCAAGTTAATCATTTTATGGCCCAAGATAAATCATTTGGTGCCAAGACTATCCCAAAATGAATCTTATGGGTGAGGGGCCTGGTGCCATTCTGAGTTTTAAGACATTTCTTTCTTTCATTAACAGACTGCTGGTGACAATATAACATCCAGCTGAAGACTAGCAGGGGGGTACTCTTTCTGCCCCCTTCTTATGCCTATGTCAGAAGCTTTCTCTTTCTCCTTTATACTTTAATAAAACTTTATTACACAAACCTCTGAGGGATCGAGCCTCATCTCTGGCCCCGGATTGAATTCTGCTCTGGGGGCCAAGAATCCCGGCATTGTGATTCAACAACAACCTTTCACTTGGTTGCTAAAATATACCCCCTCCACACACACTCAACATGGATATAACTTTAAAACTAAGTACTAGATGATAAAAGTAGGACATAAAACAAACTTTAAAAGTGCATGCCATTTGTATAAACAAAAAAAATCTTACAGGTAAAACTAAAAAACAGGATATACTTTTTGAGAGTACATATATAACTAACCGCGAAGAGTCGGACACGACTGAGCAACTTCACTTTCACTTTTCACTTTCATGCATTGGAGAAGGAAATGGCAACCCACTCAAGTGTTTTTGCCTGAAGAGTCCCCAGGATGGGGGAGCCTGGTGAGCTGCCATCTATGGGGTCGCACAGAATCAGGCACAACTGAAGCAACTTAGCAGCAACAGTAGCAGCATATAACCAAAGACTTATACTAAACACATTATAGAAAGAAACAGGAGTAAGCCATCAGGAATGAAATGTAAACACCATGCTGTGAACTGAAATTTACACTTATATATATATATATTTATTTCTATAAACATATGTTTCATATAGGGCTTCCTGGTGGTACAGTGGTAAAGAATTCACCTGCCAATGAGGAGACACAGAGACACAGGTTCCACCCCTGGGTCAGGAAGATCTCCTGAAGAAGAAAATGGCAATCCACTCCAATATTCTTGCCTGGAAAATTCCAGGGACAGAGGAGCCTAGCAGGCTACAGTCCACGGGATCACAAAGAGTTGGACACAACTGAGCTACACACACACACGTTTTATATAATACATATATTTATATGTTATATTAATATACATTTATACACCATATTATATTTACATAATACAAACTATTGTACATTTATATATAATATAAATGTCTCTGTGGCTTTGTTGATAGCTCAGTCGGTAAAGAATCCGCCTGCAATGCAGGAGACCCTGGTTCAATTCCTGGGTCGGGAAGATCTGCTGGAGAAGGGATAGGCTATCCACTCCAGTATTCTTGGATTTCCCTTGTTGGCTCAGCTGGTAAAGAATCTCCCTGCAATGCAGGAGACCCTGGTTCAATTCCTGGGTTGGGAAGATCCCCTGGAGAAGGGAAAGGCTACCCACTCCAGAATTCTGGCCTGGAGAATTCCATGGACTGTATAGTCCATGGGGTCGCAGAGTCAGACACGACTCAGCGACTTTCACTTTCATAAATTTATTCATATAAAACATATTTTATATAAGTTATGGATTTGTATATTATATACATTTGCATTTATGTATATTATGTATTTCCACATAAATAAACTTAATTTTTCAAGGGCTAAAGAAAAGATAAAAGGCAAAACATATATCCTTTCTCTTATTTCATGGTCTTTTTGGTGATCAGCTTACTCTGCTGCTCTGACCCTTAATGCCCGTGTCTCAGACACATATTCCAAACATGCAGCTTGGCACACAGCATAATTGCCTTAGTTCTGACTTAGGAGCCTGAGGGCTTCCCTGGTGGCTTGGATGGTAAAGAATCTGCCTGCAGTGCAGGAGACCCAGCCAGGTTCAGTCCCTGGGTCAGGAAGATCCCCTGGAGAAGGGAATGGCTACCCACTCCAGTATTCTTGCCTGGAGAATTCCATGGACAGAAGAGCCTGGCGGGCTACAATTCATGGGGTTGCAAAAGACTCAGACACGACTGAGCGACTTGCACTTTCACTTTGGGAGCCTGTGGGCTGTGTTGTTTCACCATCCCTCCTCCTTGGCTCCTTGGATCTGCTTTACATGGCGGGTCACACTAACATTTTAGGGCTCCAGGGATCTAGTCCTCCAGCTCATCCTGCCATGTTATGCATGACAAAATTGGGGTTCTGGTCTCCCCCATTTTGCCAACTCTGGGCAAACGCAGGGTTGGGGGAAACTTTGGATGCAGTTTCCCGAGTGGCCTGTATAAGTTCAAGTCCTGATTCCACCTCTTTCTAGTTGAACAGATGTGGTTAGCTAATTAACCCTGAGTCCCTTAGAAGAACTGGGGAGTCTGTATGTTCTGCTACCCAGGGTAGCTGTGGGGATAGAACAAAACTAGCCTTGTAAAGTGTTTCCTGGTGCATGATACATGCTCAATAATACTCACCTCTTAGCCCAGGGCTTCTGAAATGTTCGCACTGCTCTAGCCAATGCTTGGCCTGGGCCCTGATCTGTTCTTGTCCTAACAAAGGTTTGCCTCAGTTTCTGTTACATGCACTCTATAAGGAAAGGATGAAAATGCTAACGGTGCCATAAACTGGTCAGTCCAGTGGGTACAGAACATTCTTTCGTCCATTTTGGGTTCAGTTTGGAAAATCACAGTGGAAGTCCTAGGTTTTCTTTCTTTCTTTTTTTCAGGTTCCTAATGTTTAAAATGGGGAATTAAGGATCTGCCTTCTTCCCAGAGTGACTGTGAGGTCCAAGCAAAATCATCCGCATGAAAGCACACAGAAGAATACACTCCAGAGTGCATACTTCTGAGCTCTGAAGGCTTGTGCAGTCCCATCACCCACACACCTATTTTCAGGAGCTCGGCTACTCCCCTGCCCCTTTTTTATTATGGTAAAATGCACATTATATAAATTTTGCCATCTTAGCCATTTTTGAAGTGTACTGCAGTCCAAAACTCTTTTCATCTTGCAAAATCAAAACTCTGTACCTACTAAACAATAACTCCTCATTCCTCCTTTCTCTCAGGCCCCCAGGAACCCCATTCTACTTTCTGTTTTTATGAATTTGACTGCTCTAGATACTTCATATTAGTAGAATCACGCAGAATTTCTCTTTTTGTGGCTGGCTTATTTCACTTAGAATAATGTCCTCCAGGTTCATCTATGTTGGAGCCTGTGTCAATATTTCCTTTTTAAGGCTGAAGAATTCCATTGTATGCAAACACTGTGTTTTGTTTATCCATTCATCTTTCAGTGATCACAGTTGTGTTTCTTTCATGTTCTGTTTTCTTTGTGATTACCATGGTGATTACATTTAAAACCCTTACATTAAATCACTCTAATTTGAATTTGCATGTGTGCCTGCCAAGTCCAACTCTTTGTGACCCTGTGGACCTTAGCCCACCAAACTCCTCTATCTATAGTATTCTCCAAGAAAATTGGAATAGGTTGCCATGCGCTCCTCCAGGGGATCTTCTCCACTCAGGGATCAAATGATTCTTTACCATTAGCACCATCTGGGAAGGCTTAACATGAATTTATATCAACTTTAATTCAATAGCATAAAATAACTCTGCTCCTTTACAGCTCTGTCCCCACTATTTTCAGTTAGTGATGTGAAAAAAATGTGTTAAAATACTTGAGATGTAAAATTTACCATCTTGACTACTTTTAAGTGTACAGTGAAGTGGTATTAAATCACATTCACACTGATGTGTAACCATCACATCATCCATTCCCACAGATCTTACAGATCTGAAACTCTGTGCCTGTTAAATAATAGTTCCCTCTTTTCCCTTCCCTCTAGCCCCTGCCAACCACTATTCTGCTTTCTCTATGATTTTGACGACTTTTAAGTACTTCATATGGGCTTCCCACATGGGCTCAGCCGTAAAGAATCCACCTGCGAATGCAGGAGACCCAGACTGGGATTAAGTCCCAGTCGTCTGCTATTACTTTCTTTGCCTGTGCCTTTGGATCCCTAGGTGAGGAAGATCCCTGGAGAAGGCAGTGGCAACCCACTCTGGTATTCTTGCATGGGAAATCCCTTTGGACAGAGGAGCCTGGTGGGCTACAGCCCATGGGGTTGCATAAGAGTTGGACATGACTTTAGTGACTAAATAATGACAACAAGTACCTTATATAGGTGGAATCCTATGTTTATTTTTTTGTAACTGGCTTATTTCACTTAATATAATATCCTTAATGCTCATCCATGTTGTAGCATATTGCAGAAGTTCCTTCCTTTTTAAGGCTGAAAAATATTTCACTGCATGTATGTGCCACATTTTGCTTATCTATTCATTGTTAATGGACATTGGAATTTCTTCCATATTTTAGCTATTGTGAATAGTGCTGCTGTGTACATGGATGTAAAAATATTCCTTTGAGACTCTGCATTCATTTCTTTTGGGTATATACCCAAATGTGGTATTACCAGATCATATGCTAATTCTATTTTTAATTTTTCGAAGTACCCCCATAGTGTTTTCCACAGTAACTTTACGATTTTGCCCTCCCAGCAACACTGCATATGGCTGTAATTTTTTTTGCTTCACCACCAAAACGTTGTCTTTGTTGTTTTAGATTGTAGCCATCTTAATGAGTATGGGGCGTCATCTCATTGCAGTTATTATTTGCGTTTCCTGAATGATTAGTGAAGTTGATCACCTTTTCAGATGCTTATTGACCTTTTGTATAGCTTCTTCAGAAAAATATCTGTTAAAGTCCTTTGCCCATTTTAAAATCACGTTTGTTTTTAGTTGTTGAATTTTAGGAGTTATACATGTATTCTGGATAATTATCCCTTATAAGATATATAATTTGCAAATATTTTCTCTGAATCTGTAGACTGCCTTTTTACTCTGTGAATAATGTCTCTTGATATACAAATAAAAATAATTTAACATTTTCATAAATCCCAGTTGTCTGCTATTACTTTTGTTGCCTGTGCGTTTGGTGTCATATCCAAGAAATCATTGATAAATCTAATGTGAAGCTTTTATTCTCTATATTTTTTCAGAGTTTCATTGTTTTGGGTCTTATATTAAATGTTTGATTTATTTGGAGCTAATTTTTATATATGGTGTTGAGTAAGGATCCAACTTTCCAACTTTATTCTTTTGCACATGGATATCCAGTTTTCCCAAGACTTTTAGTTGAAAGACTTTCCTTTATTGAATGATTGGCACCGTGGTCAAAAATCATTTGGCCAAATATACAAGAGCTTATTTCTGGGTCGTTATTATATTACATTGACCTGTATGTCTGTGTTTATGCCAGTGTCACACTGTTTGATTACCACAGCTCTGTCATAAGTATTGAAATTAGGACGTGTGAATTCTCTAGTTTTGTTGTTTTTTTCAATATTGTTTTTTGGTTATTTGGGCTCCGTTGAAATTCGTTATGAATTTTCAGTTCAGTTCAGTTCAGTCGCTCAGTCATGTCCAACTCTTTGCAACCCCATGAATCGCAGCATGCCAGGCCTCCCTGTCCATCACCAACTTCCGGAGTTCACTCAGACTCATGTCCATCGAGTCCCTGATGCCATCCAGTCATCTCATCCTCGGTCGTCCCCTTCTCGTCCTGCCCCTAATCCCTCCCAGCACCAGAGTCTTTTCCAATGAGTCAACTCTTCACATGAGGTGGCCAAAGTACTGGAGTTTCAACTTTAGCATCATTCCTTCCAAAGAAATCCCAGGGCTGATCTCCTTCAGAATGGAGAGGTTGGATCTCCTTGCAGTCCAAGGGACTCTCAAGAGTCTTCTCCAACACCACAGTTCAAAAGCATCAATTCCTCGGTGCTCAGCCTTCTTCACAGTCCAACTCTCACATCCATACATGACCACAGGAAAAACCATAGCCTTGACTAGACGGACTTTAGTCTGCAAAGTAATGTCTCTGCTTTTGAATATACTAGGTTGGTCATAACTTTTCTTCCAAGGAGTAAGCGTCTTTTAATTTCATGGCTGCAATCACCATCTGCAGTGATTTTGGAGCCCCAAAAATAAAGTCTGACACTGTTTCTACTGTTTCTCCATCTATTTCCTATGAAGTGATGGGACCGGATGCCATGATCTTCGTTTTCGGAATGTTGAGCTTTAAGCCAACTTTTTCGCTCTCCTCTTTCACTTTCATCAAGAGGCTTTTGAGTTCCTCTTCACTTTCTGCCATAAGGGTGGTGTCATTTGCATATCTGAGGTTATTGATATTTCTCCTGGCAATCTTGATTCCAGCTTGTGCTTCTTCCAGCCCAGTGTTTCTCATGATGTACTCTGCATAGAAGTTAAATGAGCAGGGTGACAATATACAGCCTTGACATACTCCTTTTCCTATTTGGAACCAATCTATTGTTCCACGTCCAGTTCTAACTGTTGCTTCCTGACCTGCATACAGATTTCTCAAGAGGCAGGTCATTTTAGGGTGAGTTTATCTAATTCTACGAACAATATATTTGGGATTTAAATAGGGATTGCATTGAATTTGGGGAATACTGACATTTTAAAAATATTAAGTCTTCTAATCCATGAAAATGGAATGTGTTTCCATTTATTTTGTTGTCTTCATTTCTATTAGCAATATTTTGCAGTTTTTATTATATAAGTTTTTCACTTCCTTGGTGAAGATAGTTCTGAAGTATTTAATTCTTTTTGATTTTAGTATAAATTTGCCTTTGTAATTTCTTTTTCATATTATTCCTTATTTGTATGTAGAAATGCAGTTAATTTTGTGTGTTGACTTTGTATCACTTTATTGAATTCATTTATTCTAACAGCTTTTTGGGAGAATCTTTAGGATTTTCTACATAAGATCATATCATTTTCAAAAAGAGATAATTTTAATTTTCCCATTCCAATTTAGATGTCTTTTCTTTCTTTTTCTTGCCTATTTGCTCTAGCTAGAACTTCTAGTACTCTGTTGAATAGAAGTGGTGAAAGGGGGTGTCTTTGTCTTGTTTCTGATCTTGGAGAGAAAGCTTTCAGTTTTTAACCACGTGTTTGCTGTGAGTTTTTCATATGTGGCTTTTATCATGTGGAGGCAGTTTCGTTATTTTGTTGAGGGTTTTTTTATCACAAAAGAATGTTCAATTATTTCCAAATGAATTTTCTGCATCAAATTAAATGATCATTTTTTTTCTTCATTTTGTAATGTGGCATATTACATTGATTGATTTTCACATTTTGAGCCATCCTTGTATTCCAGGGATAAATTTTGCCTGGTTAAGGTGTATAATCCATTTAGTGTGCTGCTGAATTGTGTTTGGTAGTATTTTGCATCAAGTTTTATAAGGGATATTGGTCTATATTTTTCTCTTCTTGTAGTATGTTTGTTTTGCTTTTGTGTCAAAGTTATGTTGTCCTCATAGAATGAGTTAGGAACTGTTCCCTCCTCTTTAATATTCTGATAAATTTAAGAAGGATTGGTATTAGTGCTTTCTTAAATGTTTGGCAGAATTCACAGTGGAGCCATAAGATCCAGGGCTTTTATTTATTGGGAGATTTTTGATGCAGTCTTCTTACTAGTTACAGGTCTAATCTATTTCTATGACTTTGTGATTCAGTCTTGGTAGGTTTTGTGTTTCTAGGAATTTTTGTTTTAGGTTATTCAGTATTTTGGGGTATAATCATTCACAATACAATCTTTTTTTTTCTATAGAATTGGTAGTGATGTCTATACTTTCACTTCTGATTTTAGTAATTTGAGTTTTTTCTCTTTTTTAGTGGCCCATCTAGTTAGATCTTGCCAATTTTGTTGCTCTTGTCAAAGAATCAACTTTTGGTTTTATTAATTTTCTTCATTGTTTATATATACTATATTTAATTTATCTCACCTAATCTTTATTGTTTCCTTCCTTCTGTTAGCTTTAATTTTAGCTTGTTCTGTTGATCTTAGATCTTTCTTGTTTTTTAATGTAAGAACTTATAGCTATACATTTCCCCCTTAACACCACTTTTGTTGGGAACTATAAGTTTAAGTATGTTATGTTTCTGTTTTCATCTACCTCTAATTATTTTTGAATATCCCTTGTGATTTCTTATTTTATCCATTGGTTGTTTAAAAGCTTGTTGTTTAATTTCTACAGTTTTGTGAATTTTCCAACTTTGTTATTGATTTCTAACTTCATCCTTTTGCATTAGTCTCTAAACGTATAGAAAACAAAAAGTAAAGTTACAAACCAATGTTACAATAATACTAGCTTTTATATTTGTCCTTGTATTTTATGTTTATTCATACAGCTTTGTGTTGTGGTCTTTGTCCTTTCATTTTACCTCAAAGGACTCCCTTGACCATTTCTTGCAGGGCAGGTCCTGTGGTCACAAACTTGCTAAGCTTTACTTTCTCTGGGAAGGTCTTGATTTTCCCCTCATTTATGAAGAACACTGTGCATGAGAGATTTTTTTTCCCCCTTTTAACCCACTTTCTTCTGGCCTCCAGAGTTTCTGATAGGAAATCTGCTTATAAACTTATTGAGGATCACTTGGAACTGATGCTTCATTTCTCTCTTGCTGCTTTCAAGATTTGCTTTTTATTTTCAGCTCTTGAAAGTTTGGTTATAATATATCTTGGTGCAGGTCTCTTTGTGTTCATATTAGTTGTAGTTTAGCATATTATTGCCTTCTTCAAATCTGAAATCTCAGTCCTTATTTCTTCAAGGCTTCTCTGATCATTTCTCTCTATTCTACTTCTTCCTCTAAGACTTCCCTGATATTAATGTTTGTTATTTTGATGATGTTCCTATTTCTCTCTCCTAGGCTCTGTTTAATCTTTTTTTCTTTTTCTCCTCAGTCTTGATAATTTCCATTGTCCTGTTTTTAAGTTTACTGATTCTTTTTTCTGCCTACTCAAAACTGTCTTTGAATCCTTCCAGTAAATTTTTACATTTTAATTTTTGTACTGTTTATTTCCAGAATTTCTTTTTGGTTTCTTTTAGGTTTTCTCTTTATTAATATTTTTATTTTATTCATACTTTGTTTTCTTGACTTTCTCCACATTTTCCTTTAGTTTTTAAAGCATCTTTAAAACTATTATTCTGAGGTCTTTGTCTAGTGTATCTTCTGTTAAATCTTTTTCAGGGAATAATTTTCTTGAATTTTTTTTTCCTTTGAAGGGGTCATACTTACTCGTTTCTTTGTATGCTTTGTGATTTTTTTTTTCAACAATGGACATTTGAATTTGCTCTGGAAATCATGGTTTCCACATTTCCCCAGAGTTTGCTATTTTTGTCATTGTTTTCATCTATTGGTTTTGTTTTCATTGACTATTGTAGCCTCTCTGCTGAGCATCAGCCTATGGTGTAAACTTAATGCATTCTGTCTTTTCTATCTTTGGGCATCCACAGCTACTTTCTAATTTTTTCTTGTATGTACACTTGTTTTCAAATGTTCTAGTCTTTAATGTCTGACTTCTGAGTGAAGAAAAGCAAAATATGTAGGGGTAGTAAAATGGCACCTGCCTTTGAAATCTCCTGGAAATCACATTAGTCAAAGGAGGGTTTTGCAACAATAGGAAGAGGTACAACAACAATGATGGCTTGTGCCTATTCATCTGTGCCTATGTGATCAGAAGCAGCAATCAATAATCAGAGCACAAATTACCCTATATTTGGAGAATATAAACCTTTTTGCACATTCCATATCCCACAAGTTGTGTTCAGGTTGCTCAAAGAATACTTGCACAGCTGCCTGCCACACGGCTGGAGTTGGGGGGATGGGTAACTGCTACTGTGTTAAAAGCTGAAATTGGCCCAAATTGACTGCAATTTACTGTCCAAGACTTTCCATGGAAGTTGCAAGCCTTCAATAGGCTCCAGATTTCAAAAATAGTTACATCAGACAGATTCTGTCAGTGCAGTTTTTGTCTAGATAGAGAGACAGATTCCTGGCACATCCTAATTCTCTGTGTTCCCTGAAATCCCTCCTGCTAGAATTTTTTCTCCAGCTGCACCATTGAATATCCCCACCAGCAATGTATGACAGTTCCAGTTTCTTCACATCCTTGCCAACACTTGTTATTATCTCTCTCAACAAATGTCTTTTGATCAATGACCAAGTGATGGGGGGAACTAGAGAAACAGAAAAGAACTGTTGAAAAGAAAAAGGGTTGAGTGAAAATTCTGAAAAAATTGAGCAGGGGAATAGAGAGATGTGCTAGAGACTGGGTAGGAAAAAGGTTGGAGGAAACCTAGTATGAACCCACTCCCACAAATATGAAGTAAGGAGAAAGACAAAAGCAAATATGTGGGCTGGGAAAGACCACAAAAGTGGGAATCACTGGGCAGATGTGAGTGTATGGGGTGCCAGCTGAGTGACTATGAGGACAGAGGCCAAGGCTGTAGCTGAATTTGGCTGTAGCTACACTGGCAATGGTTTGGGACTTTATTAAGGAAACTCAAACATGCTCTGTGTTCAGTTCCTTGGAAAATACCTCTTTACAGGACAAGATTTTTGGCTATTTGTGATGTAACAATTCTTTTATTATTGAAAAGATAGCTCTGCTAAGCTGTCACTTGAGAATTCCATGAGGCTGGACCATTGTTTTCCCCCAAAGGCAATTTACATGAGTTGCAAGAGAGAATAAAACCATAAGAGGCCTGATGAAGTCTGTGTATCTGTTCTATGCTCTGTAAACTTTTATATGCTTCATTCAGTTCAGTTCAATCGCTCAGTCATGTCCAACTCTGTGACCCAATGGACTACAACACACCAGGCTTCCCTGTTAATCACCAACTCCTAGAGCCAACTCAAACTCATGTCCATAGCATCGGTGATGCCATCCAATCATCTCATCCTCTGTCATCTGCTTCTCCTCCAGCCTTCAATTTTTCCCAGCATCAGGGTCTTTTCCAATGAGTCTGTTCTTCACATCAGGTGGCCAAAGTATTGGAGTTTCAGCTTCAGCATCAGTCCTTACAATGAATATTCAGGACTGATTTCCTTTAGGATGGGCTGGTTGGGTCATGAAGATTTTTTTTGTACAGTTCTTCTGTGTATTCCTGCCACCTCTTCTTAATATCTTCTGCTTCTGTTAGGTCCATACCATTTCTGTCTTTTATTGTGCTCTTTTTTGCATGAAATGTGCCCTTGCTATCTCTAACTTTCTTGAAGAGATCTCTAGTCTTTCCCATTCTATTGTTTTCCTCTATTTCTTTGCATAGATCACTGAGGAAGGCTTTCTTATCTCTCCTTTCTATTCTTTGGAACTCTGCATTCAAATGGGTTTATCTTTCCTTTTCTCCTTTGCCTTTCACTTCTCTTTTCTCAGCTATTTGTAAGGCCTCCTCAGACAACCATTTTGCCTTTTTGCATTTCTTTTCCTTGGGGATGGTCTTGATCTCTGCCTCCTGTGCAATGTCACAAACCTCCATCCATAGTTCTTCAGGCACTCTGTCTATCAGATCTAATCTCTTGAGTCTATTTGTCACTTCTACTGTATAATCATAAGGGATTTGATTTAGGTCATACCTGAATGGTCTAGTGGTTTTCCCTACTTTCTTCAATTTAAGTCTGAATTTGGTAATAAGGAATTCATGATCTGAGCCCCAGTAAGCTCCAAGTCTTGTTTTTGCTGTCTGTATAGAGCTTCTCCATCTTTGGCTGGAAAGAATATAATCAACCTGATTTTGGTATTGACCATCTGGTGATGCTTCCTACTTGGTGATATTTCTTTAATAGATGGCCCACTTCCCTGAGTGCCAAATGAGAAAGGAGTTAGAATCAGATGTCATTACTGTTTGTCATCTCAGACATGAATGAATGAGGCAGGGGTCTGGTCTCCTCATCATGCTTACAGAGTTGTGTCAACACAGTCTGCCTCTGCCTGTCTCAGGATAGGTGAGTGGTGACATTTACCATAAACCATTCAAGGGAGGAAATATCACCAATAGACTATCTGATGATTACTAATGTTGAGTTGAAAATTAAAGAAAGTTTACTGAAAAATTTTTGTGACACTGCCTGTCCTTTGCTGTACTTCATCTTTCACTCCTTAACTTACCAGGAGAAATGAAACTCTCTTACATATAGTCAGTTGATCTCAAACCTTCTGGTACAGTTGGGCTGCAGCAAAAGGCTCTGAGAGACCTTAGCACCTTAGCTGTGGGACTGACCCTTCTATAAGTTGATGTTAGTGTTTAAAGTATGGTGAGTGCACAGGTTAGTATGTTTCTCTTTTCTCCTTTCTTGTATTTAGTTTTCTTTTAGCATAGTAAAAATGTAAGACATTGGACACGGTGAAAAGGAAAGTCCAATGAGAATTTCCATTTTCTAGTGGTCATTATGAGATTGGTTCACTGAAACAGAAACGAGCCAAAAGGAGAATGATTCCTAGTTTACTCACAAGTGTAGAGAAATTTTTTTTAAAGAATTCAGAGAAGGACCAGGACAAAACATACCCTATTGCCGGGGTCCAGTCCCGGTGGATCCAGGGTAATTCGAAGAAGAGATGGAGTCAGCGTCCTAGGAATTAATTGCTTAATTAAAGATATGGAGGGAGATTAGAAAGAAATAGTGTGGTAGGAAAATACTAGTGGAGAAAAAGAGGCTGAATAACTTGGTTTACGTGGAATACCAATAAAGCTTTGAGACAAGAAGCTTGCACCACCTAGGTAGGCCACCGGTGCCCACTTGAATAGCGGAGGGTGCCCCTCCTTGGGCTCCCTCTCGCGTGCCCCTCCTTGGGCTCCCTCTCGCGTGGATCTTAAAAGCCAGGACAAAATTAGCAGGCTTGGCGAGCACCCATACTCCAGATAGAAATTCAGCCAGAAAAATGGAGAACAGGAAAGAAAGACATGGGGGAATCAGTCTTTCTAGAAACTGATCCGATTTCTTTATTTTCAGGTTTGTTTTATATACGTTTTGTTACACATAGAGACAAATGGAAATTTTAAAGTCCTGACCTTTATCAAAATCAGGTGCTTCATATGCTGCTGCTGCTGCTGCTAAGTCGCTTCAGTTGTGTCCAACTCTGTGCGACCCCAGAGATAGCAGCCCACCAGGCTCCCCCATCCCTGGGATTCTCCAGGCAAGAACACTGGAGTGGGTTGCCATTTCCTTCTCCAATGCATGAAAGTGAAAAGTGAAAGTGAAGTCGCTCAGTCATGTCCAACCCTCAGCGACCCTATGGACTGCAGCCTACCAGGCTCCTTCATCCATGGGATTTTCCAGGCAAGAGTACTGGAGTAGGGTGCCATTGCCTTTTCCAGTGCTTCATATAAATGTACACAAAAAGGTCTTAGGGGTTTTACATCATCTTCTGGCCATGAGGCCTGCTGACATTTTATGATCCTTTCTATCTGATAATGGTCAGTTAACCAGAAAACTTATTTTCCAGGGGTGATTTTTCTTAACCACACACCACCCTCCAAAGGTACCAGATAAAGTTGCATTCCTATAGGGTGAGGGTGTAATGGGTTACAATTAAGGAAGGAATTTACTTAGCCTAAAGTTAACATGATTAATCTTAAAGGTTAATACTTATTTCTTCTATATGCTAGTTATATTCATTATAAGGGCAGGGAATATGGAGACTTAGCGGCAAATATTGGCTCAACAAATGAAAAACCCTTCACCAATATAATTCCTAATCAACCCACTATGCTAATAATGTATAACTTCCTAAAAGAATCTGCCTTTAGTAAGTCTAAAACATCTCGTGCCTCTCACGGTTGGGAGGCTCTAAACAATCACGTGTGGTCGGACGAACCTGTACAGGCAGGCTAGATAACCTTCAGAGGAGTTTGTAAGTTGAAACACTTTTGTCAAGCCCAGGAATTTTTATTAACTGGAGCTGTAGGTTAACTCCTTCTCTGAGAGAGGTGATGGGGGAGAGCCCCCTGTAAAGTCAGAGGTGTAGGTGAGAGCATAAAACATAAAGTAGACTCTGGTTTGGAGGGTAGATGCTCGGGAACAGGGAGTTTCCTGAGGCTCGATCCCGCCTTTGCGTATGCCGAAGCCTCCTTCCTCATGACCTTTGCCAGGGGCAGAGTTCCTCACGCTGGCTCCCAGCACCCTATCAATTGAAAAGTCTTCAAAGAATCATTGTACTTCTTGGCTACAACTTCATTTGCATTATTTATTTTAATTTTTGCTATTTTTAAAATTTACATATAGTAAGTTAACTTTCTCTTGTGTACCGTTGTATGAGTTTGAATACTTGTAGAGTACTGTAAAAATGGAATCATATAGTATGTGAGTTTTTGAGATTGGATTTTTGCATTCAGTGTAATGTCCTTAAGCTTTATCAAAGTTATTTTTAACATAAATTTATTTATTTTAATTGGAGGCTAATTACTTTACAATATTGTATTGGTTTTGCCATACATCAACATGAATCCATCATGGTGTACACGTGTTCCCTATCCTAAACCCCCCTCCCACCTCCCTCCCCATACCATCCCTCTGGGTCATTCCAGTGCATCAGCCCCGAGCATCCTGTATCATGCATCAAACCTGGACTGGCGATTTGTTTCACATATGATAATATACACATTTCAATACCATTCTCCCAAATCATCCCACCCTCGCCCTCTCCCACAGAGTCCAAGTCCAAAAGACTGTTCTATACATCTATGTCTCTTTTGCTGTTCGCATACAGGGTTATCGTTACCATCTTTCTAAATTCCATATATATGCATTAGTATACTGTATTGGTGTTTTTCTTTCTGGCTTACTTCACTTTGTATAATAGGCTCCAGTTTCATCCACCTCATTAGAACTGATTCAAATGTACTCTTTTTAATGGCTGAGTAATACTTCACTCTGTATATGTACCACGGCTTTCTTATCCATTCATCTGCTGATGGACATCTAGATTGTTTCCATGTCCTAGCTATTATAAACAGTGCTGCGATGAACATTGGGGTACACACGTCTCTTTCAGTTCTGGTTTCCTCAGTGTGTATGCCCAGTAGTGGGATTGCTGGGTCATATGACAGTTCTATTTCCAGTTTTTAAAGGAATCTCTACACTGTTCTCCATAGTGGCTGTACTAGTTTGCGTTCCCACCAACAGTGTAAGAGGGTTCTCTTTTCTCCACACCCTCTTCAGCATTTATTGCTTGTAGACTTTTGGATCGCAGCCATTCTGACTGGTGTGAAATGGTACCTCATTGTGGTTTTGATTTGCATTTCTCTGATAATGAGTGATGTTGAGCATCTTTTCATGTGTTTGTTAGCCATCTGTATGTCTTCTTTGGAGAAATGTCTATTTAGTTTTTCGGCCCATGTTTTAATTGGGTCATTTATTTTTCTGGAATTGAGCTGCAGGAGTTGCTTGTATATTTTTGAGATTAATTTTTGTCAGTTGCTTCATTTGCTATTACTTTCTCCCATTCTGATGGCTGTCTTTTCATCTTGCTTATAGTTTCCTTTGTTGTGCAGAAGCTTTTAATTTTAATTAGATCCCATTTGTTTATTTTTGCTTTTATTTCCAATATTCTGAGAGGTGGGTCATAGAGGATTCTGCTGTGATTTATGTCAGAGAGTGTTTTGCCTATGTTCTCCTCTAGGAGTTTTATAGTTTCTGGCCTTACATTTAGATCTTTAATCCATTTTGAGTTTATTTTTGTGTATGGTGTTAGAAAGTGTTCTAGTTTCATTCTTTCACAAGTGGTTGACCAGTTTTCCCAGGTTAAAGAGATTGTCTTTTCTCCATTGTATATTCTTGCCTCCTTTGTCAAAGATAAGGTGTTCATAGGTGCATGGGTTTATCTCTGAGCTTTCTATTTTGTTCCATTGATTTATATTTCTGTCTTTGTGCCAGTACCATACTGTCTTGATGACTGTGGCTTTGTAGTAGAACCTGAAGTCAGGCAGGTTGATTCCTCCAGTCCATTCTTCTTTCTCAAGATTGCTTTGGCTATTCGAGGTTTTTTGTATTTCCATACGAATTGTGAAATTATTTGTTCTAGCTCTGTGAAAAATAGCTTGATAGGGATTGCATTGAATCTATAGATTGCTTGGGTTCAGTTCAGTTCAGTTCAGTTGCTCAGTCATGTCCAACTCTTTGTGACCCCATGAATTGCAGCACGCCAGGCCTCCCTGTCCATCACCATCTCCCAGAGTTCACTCAGACGCACGTCCATCGTGTCCGTGATGCCATCCAGCCATCTCATCCTCTGTCGGCCCCTTCTCCTCCTGCCCCCAATCCCTCCCAGCATCAGAGTCTTTTCCAATGAGTCAACTCTTCGCATGAGGTGGCCAAAGTACTGGAGTTTCAGCTTTAGCATCA
>SJYQ01004059.1:796073-832079 GCA_006410935.1 Redunca redunca
TGTAGAGTCTTCTCTTGTGTTGTTGGAAGAGGGTGTTTGCTATGACCAGTACATTTTCTTGGCAAAACTCTATTAGTCTTTGCCCTGCTTCATTCCACATTCCAAGGCCAAATTTGCCTGTTACTCCAGGTGTTTCTTGACTTTCTATTTTTGTATCTAGTCCCCTATAATGAAAAGGACATCTTTTTTTGGTGTTAGTTCTAAAAGATCTTGTAGGTCTTCATAAAACAGTTTAACTTAAGCTTCTTCAGCGTTACTGGTTGGGGCATAGACTTGGATAACTGTGATATTGAATGGTTTGCCTTGGAGATGAACAGAGATCATTCTGTCATTTTTGAGATTGCATCCAAGTACTGCATTTTGGACTCTTTTGTTGACCATGATGGCTACTCCATTTCTTCTAAGGGATTCCTGTCCGCAGTAGTAGATATGATGGTCATCCGAGTTAAATTCACCCATTCCAGTCCATTTTAGTTTGCTGATTCCTAGAATGTCAACGTTCACTCTTGCCATCTCTTGTTTGACCACTTCCAATTTGCCTTGATTCATGGACCTGACATTCCAGGTTCCTATGCAATATTGCTCTTTACAGCATCGGATCTTGCTTCTATCACCAGTCACATCCACAGCTAGGTATTGTTTTTGCTTTGGCTCCATCCCTTCATTCTTTCTGGAGTTATTTCTCCACTGATTTCCAGTAGCATTTGGGGCACCTAATGACCTGGGGAGTTCATCTTTCAGTGTCCTATCATTTTGCCTTTTCATACTGTTCATGGGGTTCTCAAGGCAAGAATACTGAAGTGGTTTGCCATTCCCTTCTCCAGTGGACCATATTCTGTCAGACCTCTCCACCATGACCCACCCGTCTTGGGTTGCCCTGCAGGCATGTCTTGGTTTCATTGAGTTAGACAAGGCTGTGGTCCTAGTGTGATTAGATTGACTAGTTTTCTGTGATTGTGGTTTCAGTGTGTCTGCCCTCTGATGCCCTCTTGCAACACCTACCATCTTACTTGGGTTTCTCTTCCCCTCCTAAATTCATATGTGGAAATTCTAACCACCAACGAGATGGGCTTGGAGGTGGGGCTTTTGAGAGGTAACTAGGTTTGATGAGATCGTGAGAGTAAAGCACTTGCAAGAGACATCAGAACACCCCTCCTTTTTCCAAGTGCACATTAAGAAAAGCCCATATGAGCACACAGTGAGACAGCAGCCACCTGTAAGCCCAGAGAAGCCCCAGGATTAAACCTGCCTTTATAATGCCTTGTCCTGAACTTGTAACTTCCAGAACTGTGAGAAATACATTTGTGTCATCCAAGTCAACGACCCTATGGTGTTTTGTTATAGCAACCTGCACTGACTAATAAAGGAGACAACTGAGCTTCAAAATAATTAAGGAATAAAATTAAATAGGAGCACATGAGTATATACTGATGTAAATAAATTAATGAATACATAATAAGTGAGAGAAAAGGAAAAGCTGCTTCTTACAGTGAATGTTAATTAACAAATGTAGAAGAAATGATGGCATTGGAGATGTGTATTCAGAGCATTGGGCTCCCCAGGTGGCACTAGTGGTAAAGAACCTTCCTGCCAATGCAGGAGTTCTAAGAGACTCAAGTTTGATCCTTGGGTCAGAAAGATCCCCTGGAGAAGAGCATGGCAACCCACTCCAGTATTCTTACCTGGAGAATCCCTTGGACAGAGCAGCCTGGCGGGCTACAGTCCATAGTGTCTCACAGAGTCAGACACAACTGAAGCAATTTAGCATGTACACTTACTTCAGAGCATATTAAGAATGACCAATGAGTGAAAGTTTGATGAAGAACAGGATAACTGCTTAGTTTTGAAATATTTTCCCTACCAAACAGCTTATTAGTTAGAAATGGAGACAAGAAAATTTATAGTCAAGAAGCAATCTGCTTACCCAAACAATGCTCATATCACCAACAATGAGGCAAATGGCCATCAAGTGTCCCTGGGGTTCTTGGTGTTGAGTATGTGCCATCCTACAGGGTACTATAGGACATAACATCAGTTTTATGGAATTCCTCCCCAAGCTGCTAACATGTATCTAATCATGTGGAAATCAAACTAAAAATAATCGGTCCATCTTTTTCAGTTTCCAGGTCATGAAAGACAAAGACAGACTGGGGAAAGTCTCCAGATTAAAGGTATATGACCTAAATGAAATGAGCAGTCCCGAATTCTATCCTGAACCTAGAGCAACATAATTATGAAGGACATTATTAGGACAAATAACAAAATTTGAATATAAGATATGTTTTAGTTAAAAGTGTTGTGATGATGACGAATGTCCAGGTTTTTGAATTCTGTGGTTATATAATAAGTGTATTCCAAATGTTTTAGTTCAGTTCAGTTCAGTCACTCAGTCATGTCCGACTCTTTGTGACCCCATGAACTGTAGCACGCCAGGCCTCCCTGTCCATCACCAAGTCCCAGAGTTCACCCAAACTCATGTCCTTTGAGTCGGTGACGCCACCCAGCCATCTCATCCTCTGTCATCCCCTTCTCCACCTGCCCCCAGTCCCTCCCAGCATCAGAGTCTTTTCCAGTGAGTCAACTCTTTGCAGAAGGTGGCCAGAGTACTGGAGTTTCAGCTTTAGCATCATTCCTTCCAAAGAAATCCCAGGGCTGATCTCCTTCAGAATGGACTGGTTGGATCTCCCTGCAGTCCAAGGGACTCTCAAGAGTCTTCTCCAACACCACAGTTCAAAAGCATCAATTCTTCAGTGCTCAGCTTTCTTTGTAGTCCAACTCTAGCATCCATACATGACCACTGGAAAAACCATAACCTTGACTAGATGGACCTTTGTTGACAAAGTAATGTCTCTGCTTTTTAATATGCTGTCTAGGTTGGTCATAACTTTCCTTCCAAGGAGTAAGCATCTTTTAATAAAGCCTAGTGTCTTTGACTTATTTGAAGATGATTCAGGGGGAAAAAAAGTATGTGCGACAAAATATTTAAAATGTTAAATTTGATCATTTCAGGACCTATTTGTCTAGTCTTATGATTTTCTACAAGTTTCAAATTTTATCAAAATTGACAACTACCAAAAGGAAGTATCTCAACAAAACAAAATAGAATAAAATATTGTAAAACAACTTATAACAATTCCTGCTTGTCATATATATATTTGTGGGCTTCCCAGGTAGCGCTAGTGGTAAAGAATTCACCTGCCAATGCAGGAGACATAAGAAACGCATGTTGATCCCTGGGTCAGGAAGATCCCCTGGAGGAAGGGCATGGCGACCCGCTCCAGTATTCTTGCCTGGAGAATCCCATGGACAGAGGAGCCTGGTGGGCTACAGTCCATAGGGTCACAAAGAGTTGGACACAACTGAAGTGACTTAGCACGCATACATATATATATTCATATATATATAAGGGCAGGAGGAGAATGGGGCAACAAAGTATGAGATGGTTGGATAACATCATTGATTCAATGGACATGAGTTTGAACAGACTCTGAGAGATAGTGAAGGACAGGACAGCCTGGAGTGCTGCAGTCCACAAGGTCACAAAGAATCAGGCACAACTTAGTGACTGAACAACAACAATATAAATTCATATCTATTTCATATATGTGTGTTATATATGAAAGTTTAAGTCAAAGATTATGTCTAATGATCTAGTATCACAATGTCACCAGAATACCCTCCTGGATGACTGTCATTCTGTGTTCCAGGGAATGGTTTCCTCCTTTCTCACAAGCTGAACCATTACACATGGATGCCCATCAAGCCTGCACAGTTGAGTCTTCTCACTCAACTGCCACTGAAGTCAGAACTGACCTTGGAACCCTGGAGCAGGACCCTTCCAGCCCCAGGGAGCAGCAGTTGGCCTCACACCAGCAGATCCTTTGGACAATTGGATGACTTAGAGCTAGACTTTCTGGCCTTCCTTCTCCACCAAGGTCTCCAGGAAGGGAAACCCTGGGACCGTTCATGTCACTATGAGCAAAGACAGAACTTCCTTATTCTATAGGCTGAATGATTATAAGCCTTTAAAGAACACATCAGGAAGGTACGTCGGGCCCATCTACAGTTTTTTTCCTGTTAATTTACCAGTTATTGCTGAATCACTAAGTCGTGTCCAACTCTTTGCAACTGCATGGATGGTAGCACGCCAGGCTCCATGGGGTTATCAAGGCAAGAATACTGAAGTGGGTTGCCATTTCCTTCTCCAAATTTACCAGTAATAACTCAATTATACTTTTTAAAAATATACACTAAATAGTGTTTATACTTAGAGCTGAATCNGTCTGCAACTTATTTTTATTTTTATTTTTATTTTTTTTAACTTTAAAAATTTTTATTTTAACTTTAGTTTATTTTACATTACTGTATTGGTTTTGCCAAACATTGACACGAATTCACCACGAGTGTACAAGCGTTCCCAAACATGAATCCCCTCCCACCTCCCACCCCATGCCATCCCTCTGGGTCCTCTCCTTGCACCAGTCCCAAGCATCCTGCATTCTGCATCTGATATCAACTGGCGATTCGTTTTGCAACTTATTTTTAAATAAGTTAGAAAAAATATGGAGAGAGAATGAGTGATATACAAAGTAAATGGGGCAAAATTTTATGTATGTATACACACACACACACACACACACACACACGCATATATATATATGTATCTACATATCTTTTGAGGTTTGGGTATGTTGTTGTTCAGTTGCTAAGTCATGTTTGACTCTGCAACTCCATGAACTGCAGCATGCCAGGCTTCCCTGTCCTTCACTATCTCCTGGAGTTTGCTCAAACTCATGTCTATTGAGTCATTGATGCCATCCAACCATTTCATTCCTGTCATCCCCTTCTCTTCTTGACCTTAATCTTTTCCAGCATCAGGGTCTTTTCTAATGAGTTGGCTCTTCACATCAGGTCGCCAAAGTATTGGTGCTTTAGCTTCAGCATCAGTCCTTCCAGTGAATATTCAGGGTTGATTTCCCATAGGATTGACTGGTTTGATCTCCTTGCTCTCCAAGGGACTCTCAAGAGTCTTCTCCAGCACCACGGTTTGAAAGCATCAATTTGGCACTCAGCCTTCTTTATGGTCCAGCTCTCATATCTGTTCATGACTACTGGCAAAAGCCATAGCTTTGACTATATGGACCTTTATTGGCAAAGTAATGTCTCTGTTTTTTAATATGCTATCTGAGATTGCCATAGCTTTTCTTCCAGGGAGCAAATGTCTTTTTCATTTTGTGGCTATAGTCACTGTTCTCAGTGATTTTGGAGCCCAAGAAAATGAAATCTGTCATGGTTTCCACTTTCCCCCCTATTTATTTGCCATGATTTTTTGAATGTATATATTTCAGATGCTTCTAACTCCTCTGCCAGCTAAATAAATAATAATTTTCCATTTTGTGTCTTAATTCTCAGATGCTTTTAATATATTTAAACTCACATTAGTCCTAGGAGGTAGAACCAAATTGGTTCCCAGGAATACGTGACCGATGCCTACACTGGTCTCACTGTTATGTTTCTTCCTTGCACATATTTTGGTTTATGTGTTCTGTCTAAACTCTTTTCATTATGATTTGTTCATAGGCAATTATTTCCTTTTAATTTCCCTAAGAATTTTTCAAACACTGCATCCAGTTTGCTTCTTTGATTATTAACATGCAGGAAAGCCACACTAGAAAATATTTTTTTTTCTCTTAAAAGCCCTTCATATATATATATATCATGTATCACATGTAAGTATATGTGAGATGCATGCTTGTTTCAAAAAGTTCCACTATAATTACACTTAATGTAAAAGCATCATAATTGAGCCTAACAAACTTTGGAGATCAGACTCAAACAAATGTATTTTTCAAGTACATTAAATTCAGAATCTTTGATATTACCTCTTATGGTTAGGATACAAGATGCTCTAAGTATTTGTTAACAATTAAAATATTCAAAATTGTGTCATTTTTTTTCTATAGGGCATATCTTTTCTAAGGTGTTAAGAAAATTTGCCTATTTACTGGTAGGAATTGATTTTAATCCAGCAGAGTTGTTATTCTATGAGAACAATTGCTTCATAAAGATTGAATTGGAGACAGTGGAGGCAGTGGAAACACTGAGAGTAGGGCTTTTGTACTCTATCTGCATTTGGTTAAGAATTCTGATAGTTCCTGGAGGAATCAACCTGCTTGACTTCAGACTATACTACAAAGCTCCAGTCATCAAGACAGTATGGTACTGGCACAAAGACAGAAATATAGATCAATGGAACAAATTAGAAAGCCCAGAGATAAATCCATGCGCCTATGGACACCTTATCTTTGACAAAGGAGGCAAGAATATACAATGGAGAAAAGATAATCTATTTAACATGTAGTGCTAGGAAAACTGGTCAACCACCTGTAAAAGAATGAAACTAGAACACTTTCCTATACCATACACAAAAACAAACTCAAATGAATTAAAGATATAAATGTAAGACCAGAAACTATAAAACTCCCAGAGGAAAACATGAGCAAAACACCCTCTGTCATAAATCACAGCAGGATCCTCTATGACCCACTTCCCAGAGTAATGGAAATAAAAGCAAAAAATAAACAAATGGGACCTAATTAAACTTAAAAGCTTTTGCACAATGAAGGAAACTGTAAGCAAGGTGAAAAGACTGCCTTCAGAATGGGAGAAGATAATAGCAAATGAAGCAACTGACAAAGAATTAATCTCCAAAATATACAAGCAGCTCATGTAGCTCAATACCAGAAAAATAAATGACCCAATCAAAAAATGGGCCAAAGAACTAAACAGACATTTCTCCAAAGAAGACATACAGATGGCTAACAAACAGATGATAGATGCTCAACATCACTCATTGTCAGAGAAATGCAAATCAAAACCACAGTGAGGTACCATCTCATGCTGGTCAGAATGGCTGCTATCAAAAAGCCTATAAACAATAAATGCTGGAGAGGGTGCAGAGAAAAGGGACCCTCTTACACTTTAGGAGAGAGTGCAAACTAGTAGAGCCACTATAGAGAACAGTGTGGAGATTCCTTAAAACACTGAAAATAGAACTGCCATACAACCCAGCAATCCCACTGCTGGGCATACACACCGAGGAAACCAGAATTGAAAGAGACATGTGTATCCCAGTGTTCATTGCAGCACTGTCTATAATAGCTAGGACACAATAACAACCTAGATGTCCACCAGCAGGCTAATGGATAAGAAAGCGGTGGTACATATACACAATGGAATATTATTCAGCTATTAAAAAGAACACATTTGAATCAATTCTGCTGAGCTGGATGAAACTGGAGCCTATTATACAGAGTGAAGTAAGTCAGAAAGAAAAACACTGATACAGTATATTAATGCATATATATGGAATTTAGAAAAAATGGTAATGATGACCCTANTGGATGAAACTGGAGCCTATTATACAGAGTGAAGTAAGTCAGAAAGAAAAACACTGATACAGTATATTAATGCATATATATGGAATTTAGAAAAAATGGTAATGATGACCCTATATGCGAAACAGCAAAAGAAACACAGATAGAAAAAACAGACTTTTGGACTCTGTGGGAGAAGGCAAAGGCGGGATGATTTGAGAGAATAGCATTGAAACATGTATATTACCATAAGTGAAATAGATCACCAGTCCAAGTCTGATGCATGAAACAGGGCACCAAAAGCTGGTACATTGGGACAACCCTGAGGGATGGGCTGGGGAGGGAGATGGGAGGGGGGTTCAGGATGGGGACACATGTACACCCATGGCTGATTCATGTCAATGTATGGCAAACCCCACCATAATATTGTAAAGTAATTAGCCTCCAATTAAAATAAATTAATTAATTAAAAAAATAATTCTGATAGTTTCACTCCAGTTCTAACTCTGGCATTATACAGGAGTTTAGATCCAATTTATTATTTACTGACAATATTTTAGATGTAATCGTAAGTTACTAATTATGTTTCCGTGTTCTTGCGTTTCCTGTCTTCCCTCTCTTGAATTCAGTGTTTGTCTTGCACTAGAGAATATCCTGGAGGACTTCTTTCAGAAAAGTCTGTGTCGTACACTTCCTACATCTTTGTATGTCCAAATTTTTCTTTCATTTACTTTTATACTTGCATTTTTTATTTGCCAGCCTCAGAGTTAAATGGCAACCCACTCCAGTGTTCCTGCCTGGAGAATCCCAGGGTCGGGGGAGCCTGGTGGGCTGCTGTCTATGGGGTCGCACAGAGTCGGACACGACTGAAGCGACTTAGCAGCAGCAGCAGAGTTTCCTAGAGATAGTTCCTGATAGGACTAACTATCCCATTAACTGAGTGATCATCTAGGAATGGAGGTTTAATGCTGTTATATTAATAAACTAGTGTAGACTGTATATAATGCTTGTGTGTATGTGTGCATGTTCAGTCGTGTCTGGCTCTTTGTGACTCCATGGACTGTAGCCTGCCAGGCTTTTCTGTCCCTGAAATTTTCCGGTCAAGAATACTGGAGCAGGTTGCGATTTCTTTCTCCAAGGTATCTTCTTGACCCGGGGATCAAATCTGTGTCTTTTTGTCTCCTGCAATAGCGGGCAGGTTCTTTACCAGCTGAGCAAGGGACCCATACACTATGCTTGAAAGTGAAAGTGAAATCGCTCAGTCGTGTCCGACTCTTTGTCGACCCCATGCACCAGGCTCCCCTGTCCGTGGGATTCTCCAGGCAAGAGTACTGGAGTGGGTTGCCATCTCCTTCTCCAGGGGATCTTCCCGACCCAGGGATCAAACCCAGGTCTCCCACCTTGCAGGCAGATGCTTTACCCTCTGAGCCACCAGGGAAGCTTAACACTGTGCTTACCAGTAAGCTATTTTACATATGGGCATAGTGTGGATTTTCAATGATGACATTAATATTTAAATTAGTCTCTAAGAAGAAACAGTTTGGAATAGTGACCTTCCTTAATTAAGTCAGTAAAACTATAAGCTGAGCGCCAAAGAATTGATGCTTTTGAACTGTGGTGTTGAAGACTCTTGAGAGTCCCTTGTTCTGCAAGGAGATCAAACCAGTCCATCCTAAAAGAAATCAGTCCTGAATATTCATTGGAAGGACTGATGCTGAAGCTGAAACTCCAATACTTTGGCCACTTTGGCAAATAACTGACTCATTTGAAAAGACCCTGATGCTGGGAAAGACTGAAGGTGGGAGGACAAGGGGATGACAGGAGGTGAGATGGCTGGACGGCATCACCAACTCAATTGACATGAGTTTTCGAAAACTTGGGAGCTGGTGATGGACAGGGAGGCCTGGCATGCTGCAGTCCATGGGGTCACACAGAGTCAAACACGACTGAGCGACTGAACTGCCTGAAAACTATCTTTGCCTTGAATTAATGATTTCTCCAACTACATGATCTGAACCTGGAAGTAGTCTACTCTTTTCCAGTGTGGCCTAAATCTGGTCAACCATTTCACATGTTCTATGAGCATTATAAAAATCCAGGATAATATATATTTTAGAGGTATCTCTAGATGTTTACTCTTTTCTGTTGGTCAGAAATTATTTGTTGTGACTCCTTAAATACTTTATGCTAAGATTTGCTGTCCTGTATCTTTCTTTATCCTCATTTAGGTTGATTAATTTTTTTCCATGTTTGCCTTTATCTGTCTTTTACTTTCTATATTATAGCATCAAGGATGAAAAAGAGTCTCAGGACGTGGTGTTAGAAAAAACCAAAGAAGAGGAGTCTTTAAGAAATTCCAGCTTGGTTTTAGGAGCAAGAGTGAGTATCAGTCCCAGCCCAGGAAGGCTCATAAAATGGAAAAAAAGGAAAGCTAAATGATGATAATAAACTTGCTGAATAATCTCAGTTCATTGGATTTCAACCTGAAAAATGCCTTTTCATAAGAGACAGCCCTACTTTTTTTGGAAAGGGAGGCATTTATCAGAATTATAAAAATAAAAATGAGACTCTTCACAGGAATTTTTAATACTATCCCCAAATTTATTGAAAAATAATACATTTTAACAATCAGTTTTCTGTTTACTATTCAAGAAAACTAATAGACCCCAGCACCTCCTAACTTTTTCTAGAGGTAATTTAAAGTTTTGTAAACTTAAGATGGAACTCAAAACCTACTTACCTGATTTTGTAGAAAATGCCAGGGGCAATGGAACGATGTGATAAACTGGATATGTCAGCTCTGATTATGTTGGAGTCAGCTTTGGACAGAGAGCAAATTTCCAGAAAGATCCTCCCAGAGGCTGTGCCAGTCACTCTAAACTGGTGAGACCAACTGATACCATTTTTTAAATGATTGTTTTATAATCTGGTTGCAAAGCGTTGTGTTTAGTTTCTTCCTGAGACATAAAATATGGGTTTGTTTGTTTTTTTAAAGAATTAGATTTATTTCTATGAAAAATGATGAAAGTTTGAAAGCAATTAGTTGCTTTTAACATATGTACTTTCAACAGGCTTTAATTGATTCCACTTCAGAATTGCATATTTTATTGCTCTGTGACTATTTCAATAATCTGAATAAAGTTTGTGAAATATTAAAAAAATAAAAATAAAANAGAAAAAAAAAAAAAAATAATTGATTCCAGTATCTCTACAAAATGATATCAATAATACTAAAAACTAAATCATCTGTGAATGAAATTTCTGTTGTTTTCTACTTACTTGCAAAATTTCCAAATCGTATAGTAAGAAATACCTTGTACATGTAGAAAAAATGTTTTGAATAATAATAGAATGAGGTAAACTCAAAATGTGGCATATTTCCCATGGACCTTTAACTATTAAATGACCTTTAAGTTCTACTGAGGTTAGTTTCCATATATTTTTAATTATAGCTGTAACTTGCACATGGCAATATGTGTATTTTTTAAAGGGTGCCTCTCTCCATTCTGTTTGCTGGTCAGTAAAGCAGTTTGTTTTATTCTTACCACAAACAGAGAGCAAATTAAACTCCAACAACGTGTATGCTGCTGCTGCTGCTGCTAAGTCGCTTCAGTCGTGTCTGACTCTGTACGACTCCATAGACGGCAGCCCACCAGGCTCCCCCATCCCTGGGATTCTCCAGGCAAGAACAATGTGTATGACAATATCATACTCATACAAATAGACAGTAAACATAGCTAATAAATACATCAGCGTATTTGAGGTGGTATAGTATCAGAGAGTAAAAGGAAAAAAAGCAAGAAAATTCAAAGCCAGTGTGAAAATATAAACATGACAGCTGTTTCTACAACAGTGTGCTCCAAAAAAGTCATTTCAATGAGTCAAGAAGAAATGTAAGCCTCTGAGGGCCTCTTTCAGCCTTAAAGACTAATTCACTTAACTGTAATTATTAACATTTGAATCAACTTCAGTGTAAACATTGAAATACTTAAAGCCAAAAACTTCATATGTTACAAATGATCCAGTTATACAGTATACTTCATTTAAACATGAAAAAGACATTCCTCAGTGTGTGGATGATACAATGTAAACAGCTATCTCTATAATCTTCCAGAAAAAAACACATTATTTCATCTTACACACAGAGCATCTCAGTTCACACATTTGCTTAAAAGTAGGCATGTAAATCAGACAGAAACTTTCACTTTTCACTTTCATGCATTGGAGAAGGAAATGGCAACCCACTCCAGTGTTCTTGCCTGGAGAATCACAGGGATGGGGGAGCCTGATGGGCTGCTGTCTCTGGGGTTGCACAGAGTCAGACATGACTGAAGTGACTAAGCAGCAGCAGCAGCAGGCATGTAAATCAGACAGAAAATAGTATATGTATATACATTTATTTGCTCCATTATTTCAATTCCCTATGGAACAAATCCTGATACATTTTATTTGGAATGTATATTTATAAGTAATAAATTCAGCTTGACTGAAGTCTCTAACTGCCTTAGCCCTACATTCCAGCTAAGTGAGATCCACTTATAGGTCAGTCTCCTGCACTTTGCATTTAATGGTGTCTTCCCTTTTCTCTGCCTCTTTTAGTAAACTGAAAGCCAGAGGGAAGTACCAATCTGACCTGTGGTTAGAAACTGAACACCCGAATAAAGGTGAGACACTCAGATTTAAAAGTGTATGGGGATAACTGTTGCCTAAATCAGTACCTATTGCACTTCATGTCCATGAGTCCAGTTAACTACAAGGGAACCAGTTTACTATGCAGGTGGAAGATTAGCTCTCATAAGCCAGCTTGGAGCCAAGGTTAAGGTTTGTGTGTGTTATGCCCAGGGTCCGAGTCCCCAAAACTGAGAGAATAAGACGTCCACAGCAATGCAAGAGCATGAAGGGGTTTTATTTCCAGCTCAAGCTAGGACTCCCACCACACCCAACGCAGTGGAGTGGAGCAAGGAGCCCCGAGCCCAGATTTACAGCAGTATTTATAGGTTCTTGTTAGAACAGAGATTTGGCAAGGGCTGATTGGCTGCAGGAGTTTCCTAGTATTTACTAATTGGCTAATCTTTATTGGCTGCAGGGGGGTGTCTTTTACGTCCTGATAAACTCAAACCAGGTTACGGGGAGTATGCTGATTAGACAAGTCCTGGCATCCGTGGGGATGACCTCATTGGGCTATGACTCAGCTTTTCCCGTGAGTCCTACCTTAGTCCCTGAAGCCTATCATGGCGTTTGTTAGGTCCCAACATGTGTATGTCTACTCTTGTTTGATAAAATGTTCAAAGAGTCGTTTTGTTTGGTTTTATTTTATACAACTTCGAGGTTTTTCTATCACAGTGGAAGCAAAGTATTTTATGATCAGATGGCATCACTGACCCAATGCGTATAAGTTTGGGTAAACTCCAGGAATTGGTGATGGACAGGGAGGCCTGGTGTGCTACAGTTCATGGGGTTGCAAGGAGTCAGACATGACTGAGCAACTGAACTGAACTGATACATAAAGGCCTTCACTCTTAAACCTCCCTCCCACTCCCCACCCCTCTAGGTTGTTACAGACCATCAGGTTGATCTCCCTGTGTTATACAGCAACTTCCCACTAGCTATCTATTTTATGCATAGAAGTGTATATATGTCAATGCTACTCTCTTAGTTCATCCCACCCTTTTCTTCCCCCGCTGTATCATCAAGTCTATTCTCTATATCTGCATCTCTATTCCTGCCCTGAAACTAGGTTCATCAGTACCATTTTTCTAGATTCCATACATATGCATTAATATATATTTGCTTTTCTCTTTCTGACTTACTTCACTCTGTATGACAGACCCTGGATTCACCCACATCACTACAACTGACCTAATCTCATTCTTTTTTTATGGCTGACTAATACTCCATTTTATATAGAATTTATTAAAAAAAAATAAACTGTGGTGTTACCTTTAATGCTTTGAAGGGATATTTCATTTTCTCAACAGAAGCTGCTTCTTAAGCAAATATGTTAGTGGAGCTTCCACCTGTCTGAGTTCACCATTCCTTTCATTCCACAGTTTTTTGGTTCACATTGGATTGTATCAGAGTGGGATGAACCTGCAAGAGCTGATCAACATTCTGGAGGGGAAGGAATAGGTGAATCAGGAATTCAAGATAGGCAACTCTGGAAGTAAATGTTTGTCTAATAAATATTTGTGGGTTGACTTTTTATGGACAATAGAAGAAACAATTCAAAAGAACTTGAGTATCCTTACAAAGACAAGAACCAAGATAGGTCCTAATTCAAGAGAGAGGTAGAATAAGTGATGCACTGAATATAGAATAAGTGATATAGCAAGTTCAGATGGTGGTGGGCTCAGGGCAGATGCTCCAGCAAGGGAATCAAGGCCAGGGTATTGCTCACTACAGAGCACCAGTAGATGGGGTCCTTCAGGACCCCAAAACCTTGATAAGTGGGAGTAGTGCTAAGCTTGACATTTTTTTGAAGGAACCTAAAAACAAAGGCTGTATATTATCACAATAATTTATCAAGTTAACATTTTAAGCTTTTCACATGAAGTTTTATTTTTCAGTTCGGTTCAGTTCAGTCACTCAGTCGTGTCCAACTCTTTTCAACCCCATGAACTGCAGCACACCAGGCCTCCCTGTCCATCACCAACTCCCAGAGTTTACTCAAATTCATGTCCACTGAGTCAGTGATGCCATCCAACCATCCTCTGTCGTCCCCTTCTCCTCCCACCTTCAATCTTTCCCAGCATCAGGGTCTTTCCCAATAAGTCAGTTCTTTGCGTCAGGTGGCCAAAGTATTGGTTTCAGCTTCATCATCAGTCCTTCTAATGAATATTCGGGACTGATTTCCTTTAGGACGGACTGGTTGGATATTCTTGCAGTCCCAGGGACTCTCAAGAGTCTTCTCTAACACCACAGTTCAAAAGCATCAATTCTTTGGCACTCAGCTTTCTTTATAGTCCAACTCTCACATCCGTACATAACTACTGGAAAAACCATAGCCTTGACTAGACATACACCTTTGTTGGCAAAGTAATGTCTCTTCTCTGCTTTTCAATATACTATCTAGATTGGTTATAACTTTTCTTCCAAGGAGCAAGCGTCTTTTAATTTCATGGCTGCAGTCACCATCTGCAGTGATTTTGAAGCCTCAGAAAATGAAGTCTATCACTGTCTCATTTTTATTTGTCACAGTTTTATTTTTACCATTTTTTCCCCCTGAATGGTGTAGAGCAGTACAATCCTTATGCAGTATTAAGTGACATTTCTGAACACATTTCCTTATTTGACTATTAAGAAATTGTGTTAGCAATTTAGAGCTGGAAAATTCACACTCATGGCAATATCAGTTTTTAAATGTATGCTTATTGGAAAAGGTCTAAATTCCTACTTTTTCTTCTCTCGTACTTAAATAAAGGTATACTCATACCATAAGATTTTATTTTTAATATATTTAAAGTTTCATACATTGCTAAATGCTAATGTACGGAATTTCTTTAAAATTCCTTTAAGGAAAAAAAGAAACTTGTAGTTGGCTATTTTATTTTGTCTAAATAAATAAAGTCTTGATACTATCATAAAAGTTTTAAGTATAATTAATATTTGTTTTATATCTGCCTGTGTTCTTCTTATAGATAACTTAGGCTAAGAAATGCATACATTTGACCCTCCATATCTGTGAGCTCCATGTCTGTGGATTTACCCAAACTCATAAAAAATACAAAATAAAAGATTTATGGAAAGTTCCAAAAAGGAAAACTTGACTTTGCTGTGCACCATTCTATTTACATAGAATTTATATTGAATTTGCTAGCTTCTGGCAACTATTAACATAGCATTTAGATTGTATTCAGTACTATAAGTAACCTAGACATGATTTAAAGTATAGAGGAGGATGTGGGTAGGTTATTACATGCAAATACTACATCACTTCTTGTAAAGAACTCGAGCATCGGAGGACTTTGTTATCTGCAAGGGGTAGTGGAAGCAATATCCTGTGGATACTAACAGATAATTGTACCAGGTACCAGGGAGGAATAATTTGAAATTGATTCCTGCTGTGGGGAGAAGCTAACATAGAAAAAGCATCTATCATTGGCATGACCATATTGCTGAAATCCCCTTGAGTCTTCTAAAAATGTTTCAAATTTTATTTAAATGTAATACTATTAAGGAAAAGAAAGCAATGACTTGACACACAGGAGTTAATTCATGAAAACTTACATAATTTTTTTATATAGTTTCATTATAAGTTTACATAAATTTGCTAAAATTATTTCATTTGAGATACATAATTCTCAGATATAATTAATATATAAAAATAAATATAAACCTATTTTGATTTAAATATGTATACAAGGACTTCCCAGGTGGCACTAGTTTTAAAGAACCTGCCTGCCAATGCAGGAGACGTAAGAGGCGTGGTTTCCTTTCCTGGGTCAGGAAGATCCCCTGGAGGAGGGCATGGCAACCCACTCCAGTATTCTTGCCTGGAGAATTCCTTGGTAGAGAAAACTGGTGGGCTACGGTTCATAGGGTCGCACAGAGTCAGACACAACTGAAGCAACTTAGCGCACACACACACACACAAGTCGTCAGGTGATCTCCAAAAATGTGGTCTGAAAACAATTTTAAAGAGATTAAGGTTGAAAAAGTCATGAATGTTGGTTTCAGTTTTCTCACTTATAAACTGCTTGCTGTTGTCTTCCAGGTTTAGTGCTACAAGACCCAAGTGCATCTTCCTTGGCACTTTTTAATACAACTTCTAATGCCGTGGCTCAGTGTGAAGTAAGTACTAAACTTCTTGGGTATGTGCTGTAGCCACTTCAGAAGTCACTGATGCTTTCAGAGCAGCACTTCCCTTTGCAATAAAACTCTTCTAATATTCCATGGGAGGGAACTGGAGGCTTGACATAGCACATAACAAAGAAACAGTTTTCATGGAAATAAGGCTGCAAGTTTATGTAGGCTGTAACGTTATCTATATTAGAATTAAAATAACAAAATATTTTACATCGTGAATACTGACACACATAGAGAAAAGTACGTAAAACACCTCTGTTACCTGCTCTCAGGTGAAAATCGGAAACATGATTGATGCCCCACAAGGGTGCCTGTCCTCAGAAACAGCAAGCCCTCTCTTTCTGCTGGGGGCAATTGCTACTCTGCTGCTCACCTTGCTTTTTGTTATGTTTTTACACTCAGTGAATGTATGCATCCCTAAGTAAGAGGATTTAATTTTAGTATGTAAGTAGAATCACACTGTACATGTTCTTTTGTATCACAGCTTTGCGTGGGTGAGTCTCATTTATGTGTAGTAAAGGCAAGAATACTGGAGTAGGTTGCCATTTCCTTCTCCAGGAGATCTTCCCAACCCAAGGGTTGAACCCGGGTCTCCTGCATTGTAGGCAGACGCTTTACCATCTGAGCCACCAGGGAAGCCCAATAATATGTTCAACTGTATTTCAATATATGTGATCACCTATTATGTGAATATACAGTAGTTTATTTATCCATCCTGTTTTTGGGGAATCCTTGGATATGTGTCTGGTTCCAGTCAGGAAACTAAGAACTGTAACAGTTAATAGAGATGTTTCATTTTATCTATTTATTTTTAAAAACTTTATTTAGGTGCAACTGATGTACATATTTAATGTATACAATTTGATGACTTTGTACATACTCATACACCCATGAAACTATCACCACAATCAAAGTAATAGATATATCCATTACCTCCAAAAATTTCCTTGTGCTTCTTTTTATTGTTGTTGTAGAAACAATTTTGTTCCTCACATTGCTTGTTGGATCTTAGTTCTCTGACCAGGGATTGAACCGAGGCTCTCAGCAGTGAAAGCAGGGAGTCCTAACTACTGGATTGCCATCCCTGGCAGAAATATGGTCTCTTACTGCCATTCCTGTAAGAACACTTAACATAAACCTTCTTAACAAGTTTTCAAGTACACAATGCAGTATGGTTAGCTATTGGCACAACTTTGTACACCAGATCTCCAGAATTTATTCATCTTGCATAAGTGAAACTTTGTACTCATTGACAGATGTTTCCCCACTTTTCCTCTCCTCTAGTCATCGGCAACCAGCATTCCACTCTCTTCTTCTATGAGTTTGACTACTTTAGATTTTTCCCATAAGTGGAATCATGTAGTATTTGTCTTCTGTAACTGGCTTATTTCACTTACCATAATGGCCTATGGGTTCATTCATGTGAAAGCGGAAGTGTTAGTCACTGAGTCATTTCTGACTCTTTGTGACCCCATGAACAATGAAGGTCCAGAATTCATTTCCTTTAGAATTGACTGCTTTGA
Organism: Redunca redunca; assembly: GCA_006410935.1. Lineage (NCBI taxonomy): Eukaryota > Metazoa > Chordata > Mammalia > Artiodactyla > Bovidae > Redunca > Redunca redunca. Next base: position 813,778 of record SJYQ01004059.1, read on the forward strand.
TCTCCTTGCAGTCCAGGGGCCTCTCAAGAGTCTTCTCCAAGAACACAGTTCAAAAGCATCAATTCTTTGGTGCTCAGCCTTCTTTATGGTCCAACTCTCACATCCATACACGACTACTGGAAAAACCATAGCTTTGACTATATGGACCATTGTCAGTAATATGTTTTTAATATGTTGTCTAGGTTTGTCATAGCTTTTCGTCCAAAGAGCAATTGTCTTTTAATTTCATGGCTGCAGTCACCATCTGCAGTGATTTTGGAGCCCCCCAAAATAAAATCTGTCACTGTTTCCATTGTTTCCCCATCTATTTGCCAGGAAGTGATGGGACTGGATGCCATGATCTTAGTTTTTTTAATGTTGAGTTTTAAGCCAGTTTTTTTCACTCTCCTCTTTCACCTTCATCAAGAAGCTCTTCAGTTCTTATTCATTTTCTGCCATAAGGGTGGTGTCATCTGCATACGTGAGGTTATTGATATTTCTCCCGGCAATCTTGATTCCAGCTTGTGCTTCATCCAGATGAGAATTTTGCATAATGTACTCTGCATATAAGTTAAATAAGCAGGGTAACAATATACAGCCTTGACATACTCCTTTCCCAATTTGGAACCAGTCTCTTCTCAGCACCAAAATCTGTTTTAGGGTTCTCCAGAGTAACAGAACCAACAGGAATTTATATAACTATCTATTTGTGTATCAGTATCTCCTTCTGGTTATGTTCCATAATCATGTGAGCCAATTTCTTATAATATCTGTATCTTTTTATATGTCCTTATGTTTATATATATGTATATGTTTTAATTTTTCATTTATTTAAGGAAATTATTTAAGATCTATTTATGAGACAATTTCTTATAATGTCTGTATCTTTTTATCTATCTTTATGTATATTTATGGGCTTCCCAGGTGATGTTAGTGGTAAAGAACCCACTCACCAATGCAGGAACCATTAAGAGATGAGGGTTCAATCCCTGAGTCAGAAAGATCCCCTGGTGGAGGGCATGGCAACCCACTCCAGTATTCTTGCCAGGACAATCCCATAGGCAGAGGAGCCTGGCAGGCTATAGTCCATAGGGTCAGAAATAATTGAACACGACTAGCGACTAAACAGTTAAATGAGACTGTAAGAGTGAGACCATCGTCTGATAGTATTGGTGGCCTCTTCCATATGAGGGCACAGTGAGGAGCTGGCTGTCTACAAGCTAGAAAGAAAATTCTCACCAGAAGCCAACCACACTGGCTCCCTGATCTAAAACATCCAGCCTCCAGAACTATGAGAAATATATGCCTGCTGTTTAGTCACCTAATCCATGGTATTTCATTTTGGCAGCTGTAGTTGACTAAGACACTCCCCAAATTATTCTATGTGGTTAGTGTAACCTGATACCAAAACCTGATAAGGAATATTTTAGAAGGAAGAAGTCTAATCTTACTGGTGAACATACAGAATTCTACTTTTGACATTAATGAGTGTTTTGTTGGTTCTATACCTGTTATGGAAAATACAAGTTTTGTCTTAACTGAAAACACAGCTTTAAATTTTAGCCACTCATTAAAAGATTATTGAGGGTAAGGCTAGGGTAACGATGCTCGTGTGTTTGTTAAAGACAAAGGTATACAATCCACGATTTTGGCTGAAGTTACAGAAGCATTCTTTGAACTTTAGTTTGAAATTTAACAAGAACATCCACAGCTTCAGCTGTGCTGATTGCCATGGCATTCCTTGGAACAGTTCAAAGATTATATACACTGTTTTCAGTATACTTCATCACTGTTGCCCAGTGGTAGAACATCTGCCCCATACACATACCAAATCTGACCTTTTGTGTACTCTTAGCTGTACAGTGGGAATTCTCATGAAATCCTGAAATTGTTGAAAAACTTTTTAAGGCTTTAAAAAAAGTTGCTAAACAGAATAAAAAGAATAACTCAGCATGACCAATTTGATATTATAAGACCCTGATGCTGGAAAAGATTGAAGGCAGAAGGAGAAGGGGACGACAAAGGATGAGATGGTTGGATGGCATCACCGACTCAACGGACATGAGTTTGAGCAAGCTCCGGGAGATGATGTTGGACAGGGAAGCCTGGCATGCTGCAGTCCATGGGGTTGCAAAGAGTCAGACACAGCAGAATGACTGAACTGAACTGCACAGATACACAAAGTTTCACTTTCACTTCAGTTCAGTTCAGTCGCTCAGTCGTGTCCGACTCTTTGTGACCCCCTGAATTGCAGCACGCCAGGCCTCCCTGTCCATCAAACAGGGGCACGCCATGCCCTCCTCCCTGTTCACTCAAACTCACATCCATCGAGTCGGTGATGCCATCCAGCCATCTCATCCTCTGACGTCCCCTTTTCTTCCTAGAAAATGAATCAACATAACACAGTAACACATTAAAAATATAACACAGTAACAGATTAAAAATATTAAAAGTCTGGCTCAGTCTCTTGTGGGGTCACTGCTCCTTTCTCCTGGGTCCTGGTGTGCACAAGGTTTTGTTTGGCCCTCCAAGAGTCTGTTTCCCCAGTCCTATGGAAGTTCTGTAATCAAATCCTACTGCCCTTCAAGGTCAAACTCCTAGAGACTTCTCAGATCCCCAGGTTGGAAAGTCTGTTTTGGGCCCTAGAACTTTTGCAACAATGCAAGAACTTCTTTGGTATAATTGTTCTCCAGCTTGTAGGCTCAGTGGCTCTGTGCTGGGGCTAATGGCAACCTCCTCCAAGACGACTTATGCCACACACTGTGCCTCCTAGGTCTGCGGCAGCCAGAACCCCTCTCCCCACAGCAGGCCATTGCTGACCTGTGCCTCCACAGGAGACCCTCAAACACTCAAAGGCAGGTCTGGTTCTGTCTCTTGTGGGGGTCACTGCACCTATCCCTGGGTCCTGGTGAGCATGAGGTTTTGTTTGTACCCTCTGAGCATCTCTGACAGTTATGAGATTTGATTCTAAATGTGATTACACCCCTCATACCATCTTGTTGGGACTTCTTTGCCGTTGGACACAGAGTATCTTTCTTTTGTGGGATCCAACATTCTCCTGTTGATAATTGTTCAGCAGCTAGTTGCAATTTTGGTGTTCTTGCAGGAGAAGACGAAGGCACATGCCTCTACTCCACCATCTTGATTTTTATGGATTAAAAATATAAATCATATCATTTCAATAAAAGCATAAGAACATCTGAAAAAATTCAACAGCCTTTTATAATAGAAAAGCAAAACCCTTCTTCCCAATCTAGAAATAGAAAACAACTTTCTTTATTTGATCAAAGATATCAGCACCAGCAACAAAAGTCATATATAATAATAACATTTAATATTATATAATAATTATTATATGTTATATAATATTATTATCCTCCATCCTAAGTCACTTCAGTCGTGTCTGACTCTGCAACCCTATGCACCAAAGTCCACCAGGCTCCTCTGTCCATGGGATTCTCCAGGCAAGAATACTGGAGTTGGTTGCCATGCCCTCCTCCAGGAGCTCTTCCCAATCCAGGGATCAAGCCCATGTCTCTTACCATCTCCTGCATTGCCAGGTGGGTTCTTTACCACTAGCACCACCTGGGAAGCCCTCTTTACCACTAGTGCCACCATTATATATAATAATTATTATATNTGATAATATATCAATTCAGTCAAGATTCCATCAAGATTAAAGATTTAATATAAAATACCAAGATTAAATATAACCCTGATTAAATTCTATCTTCTTCATGAAATTTGCAATGTGGTCACACATCTCTTCCCTACGTCTGCATGTCAATTCCTTCCCTGCAAACAGGTTCATCAGTACTATCTTTCTAGATTCCATATATATGCATTAACATACTATATTTGTTTTTCTCTTTCTGATTTACTTCACACTGTATAACAGGCTCTGTGTTCATCTACCTCACTACAACTGATTCAAATTTGTTCCTTTTTATGGCTAATAGTCCATTATATATATTATATATATATGTTTGCATATATGTATCACATGTTCTTTATCCATTCATCTGTCAGTGGACATCTAGGTTGCTTCCATGTCCTGGCTATTATAAATAGTGTTGCAGTAAACACTGGGGTACATGTGTCTTTCTGAATTGTGGTTTTCTCAGAGTATATGTCCATAGTGGGATTGCTGGGTGATATGGTAGTTTTATTTCTAGTTTGTTAAGGAATATCCATATTGTTCTCTGATGTTTTTGATGTGGACCATTTTTAAAGTCGTTATTGAATTTGTTACAATATTGCTTCCATTTTATGTTTTTGGTTTTTTGGCCACAAGGCTTGTGGGATCTTAGCTGCTCAGCCAGAGATGGAATAGGCACCTCTTGCACTAGAAGGTGAAGTCTTAACCACTGGACTGCCAGAGAAGTCCCAGAAATTCAAGATTTAGTATAAAACTACAATCTGTAAATTAAAACAGTGTGGTATTTGCAAAAACATAAATACATAGACCAGTGGTGTTTGACAGTGCCCAGAAAACTTTGTATTAGAAATACTTAATTTATTATAAAACTGGGACTATAGAACAGTGAAAAATAATCATCCAAACACAAGCCTTAGAGTAGAAATAGATGTTTACAACACTACAAATAACAAAAGCTCATATCTAGAATATATAAGGAGCTTATAAATCAATAAGAAAAAGACAGTGAACCTGATGGGAAAGTGGTAAGAAATTTAACAGACTATTCATAAAAGAGGAAATCCAAATAGACAATGAACATATTAAAAGTTCTAAACCTCAAGAGATGCCACTAGTGAAAATAAATAGCTAACACAGAATGATTACAAAAGCAAGTGTTGGTGAGCATTTGAAGAAATATGAATCTGCATATGTGTAATTCCAGTTCTAGAAATATATCTTATAGGAATGCTTGCATATTTTATGCCAGGAGGTATGTAGAAGAATGATTGTAACAGCTAAAACACAAATGTCCATCAAAATGAATGAATAGAGAAATTAGGCTATATTGATGTAATGAAATACACTATAGCAATAACAATGAATGAATTACAGCTATACACAACACCATGAGTGAATCTCATTAGCATAATGTTGAATGAAAAAAGTCAAGCACAAAAGACAACACACTATGAGCAAAATTAAACTCTGTGTTTTGTAGTCTCAGCTGGTTGGTAGTGATGATCTCTTGGCTAGGAATGCCCAGGGCATTCACCTGAGCCATAGTACTTGTAGTGAGTGCCGCACACAATCCTCTCCATCACCACAGGGACCACTGTGTGTCTGGCCCAAGCCTTGTGATTCTTTTTATGATAGCAGGATGCACTTAAGTAAGAACTGTAAGGGGAATTTGAGGAACATGATTGATTACTCACTGGCCCTGGAGGGTACACCCAAAGGCCACACAACAAGAAAATGGGAGAGAAAGGAGACTGAGAGCTCTGATTTTACTAGCATAGAGGGTGGGATGTCTTGAGTTTCAGGGTTTCACTCTATGTTGCCTAATTTAAAGCTTAAAAGTGAGATTCATGGGATGGGAGAGGACAGATGGGTCTCTCCAGTAGTCAGTTACCTAGGTTACTGAGAACTTTCGGAAGGGAATCTTCATTGGTTGGTAGGAGTAAATTAACTCCTTACCTACTTGTTTTGCTGATAGCTGTGTCATATAGCTAGCTTGCTTATGCCCACAGTAATGGTCATGGCCCTCCCAGGGAACAAGTCTATTAGCAATGTTGTTCAGTCACACAGTCGTATCCAACTCTTTGCAACCCCATGGACTGCAGCACACCAGGCTTCCCTGTCCCTCACCATCTCCCAAAGTTTGCCCAAGTTCACGCCCATTGCATCGGTGATGCCATCCAGCCATCTCATCCTCTGATGCCCTCTTCTCTTTGTGCCTTCAATCTTTCCCAGCATCAGGGACTCTTCCAATGAGTCGACTCTTCACGTCAGATGACCAAAACACTGGAGCTTCAGCTTCAGCATAAGTCCTTCCAATGAGTATTCAGGATTGATTTCCTCTAAGATTGACTGGTTTGAGTTCCCTGCTGTCCAAAGGACTCTCAGGAGTCTTCTCTAGCACCGTAGTTTGAAGGTGCCAATTCTCTAGCACTCTGCCTTCTTTATGGGCCAACTCTCACAACCATATGTGACCACTGGAAAGACCATAACCTTGATTATATTATTAGCAATAAGTGACAGCAAATCTTGCCGGTTTTAAATTTCCAGCCTGGTGCCTCAGATGGTAAAGAATCTGCCTGCAGTGCAGGAGACCTGAGATTTGATCCCCAGGTCAGGAAGATCCCCTGGAGACGGGAATGGCTACCCACTCCAGTATTCTTGCCTGGAGAATTCCATGGACAGAGTTGCCTGGTGGGCTACAGTCCATGGGGTTGCAAAGAGTTGGACAGGAGTGAGCGACTAACACTTACAGTGTTAGGCTCAAGTATTTTGTTGGGAGCCTTGTTGATCTCTAAAATATTAACCACATAGAAAACTGTGTGCGTGCTCTGTTGCTCAATCGTGGCCAACTCTTTGTGACCCCATGGTCTGAAATTGACAGGCTCTGTACATGGAATCTTCCAGGCAAGAATACTGGAGTAGGTTGCCATTTCCTACTCCAGGGAATCTTCCTGATCCAGGGATTAAACTCACATCTCTTGAGTCTTCTGCATTGACAAGTGGATTCTTTACCACTGTGCCACATAGAAAATTGTACCTGGAATCAATCCAAAAGACAGACTTTTAAATTCTCCACACCAAAAAAAAAAAAAATACAATAAAATATACAAACAATAAGTCATATTTCACAGCAGTGGTCACATGAGTTAACAATGGAAGATACTGTATTCGACCTGAGAAAATGAACAGGGCATGTGGGGATTTAAGCCACGTGTCTGAATTTGCCTTGAACTGAAAACAAGCTTAAGATGTAATTTGCTAATCAAAGCTCTTTGCTTTGCACGTTGTCAGTTATTTCTGCTGTTTATTATGTGGCTTTATTTTCTGAAGAGAGTTTGTTCTGTTAGCCCCCAAACGTGCTCATACAAATGCATAGGACATCTTGACGATTGTGGCTCTTGAGACTAAGGGGGGTGCTCAGGCAGGTTGGCCTTTCAATAATCTCTACCAGCTCCCCTACCCCTAAATCCCTAACTGCTATCACCACCACAACCGCCACCACCATCATCTCATGGTTATTAAACATTATGTGTAAAGAACACAACAAAACACTCTCTAGTACCATGTGAAACACTCACTGTGTGTATGTAACCCCAGGAAGGCTGACCTATAGCTTCACCTCATCTTCTGATTGAGCCTCACTTATATAAAAATCCTGGAGCTGCATCTGCATTTTAAGAAACTTTATAACTTTGGAAATCACTAAATTATGCACTACGTGATCTTCCAAAGTAAAGTCACAAAAATTCTGACGATAATAGATGTTGACCTCTGGGTGCCAGTATTTCTATGCTATTAAAGAAGCAGGGGTTTACTTTGGTGCCATTAGTCATAATCAGTTTCATTTACTTTCATTTAATGCCTAATTCACTGTGAGTGGGAAAAATTATTGTCTTCCTTCTATTTATTGGTCATAAGACAGAATAACAGGAGAAAAGCATACACATCTTATTAAATTTTTACATGTACATGGGAGCCTTCCCAAGAGAAAGAAGACCTTAAATGACCAGAGAAAGGAAGATTTTATACTTTTTTAAGCAAAGGTACAATATATTTGTGAAGAAATGATAAGACAAAGGAGTTTGGGTTATGAGTCACAAATGGTGAAGTAACAAGGAAAATATGGGTAGTTTAACAAGCACATCTTTGTTTATGCAGCCTTCCTAGCCTTGAATTCCGTGTTTCTGGTGATAAAGTTTTCCCTCCTCCTGGCACGGGAAGGGTGATTTTCACAGGGAAGATTTGTATCCTTCTTCCTTCAGGAGAACAAAGGAGGGCCAGAGTATCCTTGCATGGCTGTTTCTCAAGTACTTTAATTCAAGTAATCAATATACCAAAGTGACATACTTGGGGGTGACATATTCTGATCCTCTTCACGAGGTGCCCTCAGTGACGGAGTTCTTATCTGTAGTTTCTGATTCATTTCTCTATAACCCACTGTGAATGGAATCCACCTGCTCTTTTTTTTTTTTTTAATGTCATGGTACTTCCACATGGAGTGGAATGATGGATATGAAACAGCACGTTCTGAAGAGAAGTGCTCAGAGGTGCAGGTTGGAGCAGCTGTGTCCACCATTGAAGGATTATGGCTACAGTTTTGCATGTTGACATGCTTCTTACAAAAATACTAAAGTTACAGTTTTATCACCGATTATTGGAAAGTAGTGTTATGTTCATGACTTGTGTTAAGAGTACTGAATTCTATACAGTGATCTCTTGGATTTTTGTTTTCCCTAACTTGTTTTTCTAGGGTGATCCAGTTGACAATATATTTGAACAGAATCTAAAGATCAAGTTTTACATCAGTTCCAGGTCCACATCTCCATCTTCATATAGTGGAGACGAAGCAGACACAGTGAAGGTACTTCGCTGGGGTAGATTTGCTTCAGAACTTTTCACTTGTACCAAACAAAAGGAGACTGAATCCTGTTCAGAAACAGTGCCCTTTCTCTCTAATCAGCTGCATTGCTTAGATAGGAACAGTCTACAGAGAATATTAAGTTTATCAGGTGATAGTTAATACTAAGTTTAACTGATAACCATGTCCATGAGGGACATGGTCTGGCAGGGAGAGAGCTCTCATTATTTGCATTGCTTTAATTAACATCAAGGAGTTAAGCTGTAACAGGAATATTTTACATAATCTTATCACAACATAAAGTCTGGTAATAGGTAAGGCATAAAAATACATTTGCTAAACAGACTCACAAACTTTGAAAACAAACTTATGGTTACTGAAGGGAAACTTGGGCAGGGCAGAGAGGGATAAACTAGGATTTGGGATTACCAATACATGTGCTTTGCTGTGCTTAGTCGCTCAGTTTTGTCCGACCCTTTGCAATGACATAAACTGTAGCCCACGAGGCTCCTCTGTCCATGGGGATTCTCCAGGCAGGAATACTGGAGTGGGTTGCCATGCCCTCTTCTAGGGGATATTCCCAGCCCGGGGATCCATTCCAGGTCTCCTGCATTTCAGGCAGATTCTTTACCATCTGAGGCACCATGGAAGCCCAAAAATACTGGAGTGGGTATTTATCCCTTCTCCAGGGGATCTTCCCAACCCGGGAGTCAAGCTGGGGTCTCCTGCACTGCAGGCAGATTCTATATCAGCTGAGTTACCAGGGAAGGCCATAAATCACTATATTCTAACATTAAATTAAAACAAAACTACAAATAGTCCTCCTGAGGCCATCCATCATGCAACAACAAAAAAACCCACAAACAAAACAAGACCAAAAATTCTTTGCTACTGTTCTTACTAAAATGTAAGATAATTTTATGTCTCACATAATGGCACATAAAATAGCTCTTTGTGGCTCTTTATGATAATCAGAGAAAATGACTCTCTGCCAATGTTTCCTCCAGAAATCAAAGGGTTTGGTGTCTCCCAGCTCATATTTTCCATCTTCAGAAATGCTGTTTCCCTCCTCTGCATCTCACTTACTCTGGTTAATCTGGGTAGGGTTTCTTGCTTTGGAATCCTGGGGACTAGGTGGCAAGTTCTCCCAAAGATACGTGGTTTAGTTTGTAAAATTTCATTGTGGTTTATAGCCAAGACAGACATTGTTTTCAAATTCTGCTCAGAGAGTTTAAAATTTTGATAACAATTTTATTTTATTGTTTTAAAATTTTAATAATATCTCTCTCATGGAGGAAGAAGGTACAAGGAATAATCTATCACAAGCTGTATACCTATTACCCACAAATTAAGAAAACAGTTTGCCATTTTTGTTCAGATAAAAAGAAAATTGGAATGATACTGAACAGTTGAGCCCATCTAACTGCATTCTTTTGTTCTGGGAGGCAATCGGATAGTTTGAAATGGTGTGCATGCTTCTGTCCATCCTCTTATATTTTATATCCTAGACATGTGTCTTCAATTTCAAAGGATTGCTTGGTCTGCTCAAAATACACAAATAATATCCCTATTGTGAAAACAATCTACTATTTTCACAGTATTTATTCATGTCAAGACAGCTCATCTTTAACTGCTGTGTAGTATTCCAGATTATAAATATACTTATTTATACAAAACCATGAAGGCAATGGCACCCCACTCCAGTACTCTTGCCTGAAAAATCACACGGACGGAGGAACCTGGTAGGCTGCAGTCCATGGGGTCGCAAAGAGTCGGACATGACTGAGTGACTTCCCTTTCACTTTTGACTTGCATGCATTGGAGAAGGAAATGGCAACGCACTCCAGTGTTCTTGCCTGGAGAATCCCAGGGACAGGGGAGCCTGGTGGGCTGCTGTCTCTGGGGTCACACAGAGTCAGACACAACTGAAGCAACTTAGCAGCAGCAGCAGCAGCAGCATGATTTATATAATTATGTTCCTTTTTATGTATGGATGTCTTTTTTCATTATTACAATTTCTCTATTTCAAAGAGCCTTTGGGACCTGTTTGGCTATACACATATGGGAGAATTTGTTAATTACTAGCTAGTAAAAACACGACTGAGTGACTTGACTTTCACTTTTCACTTTCATGCATTGGAGAAGGAAATGGCAACCCACTCCAGTGTTCTTGCCTGGAGAATCCCAGGGATGGGGGAGCCTGGTGGGCTGCCGTCTATGGGGTCACACAGAGTCGGACATGACTGAAGCGACTTAGCAGCAGCAGCAGCTAGTAGAAATGCAAATTTTCAATGCATAATTTTGCCAACTGTTTTAATTTCTTGAAACAGTCACACATTTTACAGAAATACTGTAAGTGCGGTATATATTTATTTTTCCTAGACTATTTGAAAGTTGTCACTTGATTTTCTATCACCTTGAATACTTAATCTTGTACTTCTTACAAATAAGAATGTTCTCCTACATCTTATACATATACAGTACAACCATCATCACTAACATTGATGCATCACTATCGATTAGATTCTCAGACCCCTTCTGGTGTCACCAACTGCCCCCTCGTGTCCATTATTACAAAAAAAGTAAAAGCAGTTCAAAACTGTACTTTGCTCTTGGATGTCACCTCTCATTAGTTTCTTGCCATATGGAAGTCTCTTGCCGTATTAGTCTCTTGCTAAAGTCTTTCTTTGGCTTCATTACCTTGATACTCTGAAAAATCACACGCTGGTTTAGAGTAGAATATCCCTCATTTTACAAATGCTTTCTCGTGACTTGATTCAGGTTATGCAGTTCAGTTCAGTTCAGTCGCTCAGTCGTGTCCGACTCTTTGCGACCCCATGAATCACAGCACGCCAGGCCTCCCTGTCCATCACCAACTCCCGGAGTTCACTCAGATTCACATCCATCGAGTCAGTGATGCCATCCAGCCATCTCATCCTCGGTCGTCTCCTTCTCCTGCCCCCAATCCCTCCTAGCATCAAAGTCTTTTCCAATGAGTCAACTCTTCACATGAGGTGGCCAAAGTACTGGAGTTTCAGCTTTAGCATTATTCCTTACAAAGAAATCCCAGGGGTGATCTCCTTCAGAATGGACTGGTTGGATCTCCTTGCAGTCCAAGGGACTCTCAAGAGTCTTCTCCAATACCACAGTTCAAAAGCATCAATTCTTCGGCGCTCAGCCTTCTTCACAGTCCAACTCTCACATCCATACATGACTACTGGAAAAACCATAGCCTTGACTAGACCAACCTTAGTCGGCAGAGTAATGTCTCTGGTTTTGAATATGCTATCTAGGCTGCTCATAACTTTTCTTCCAAGGAGTAAGCGTCTTTTAATGTCATGGCTGCAATCACCATCTGCAGTGACTTTGGAGCCCCCCAAAATAAAGTCTGACACTGTTTCCACTGTTTCCCCATCTATTTGCCATGAAGTGATGAGACCAGATGCCATGATCTTCGTTTTCTGAATGTTGAGTTTTAAGCCAACTTTTTCACTCTCTTTCACTTTCATCAAGAGGCTTTTTAGTTCCTCTTTACTTTCTGCCATAAGGGTGGTGTCATCTGCATATCTGAGGTTATTGATATTTCTCCTGGCAATCTTGATTCCAGCTGGTGTTTCTTCCAGTCCAGCGTTTCTCATGCACGTTTGTCAAAAATATCACAGAAGTGATGCTGTGGTTTCTCCTTATATGCTATCAGGTGGTTCATTATTTGGATATTTTCCATTGCTGATCATGCTTACTTGACCTCTGCACTAAGGTGGGAATTTCCAGGCCTGTCCACTGTGAAATTACTTTTTTTCCTTTGTAATTAATAAGTATTTTGTATAGAGGTACTTTGAAGCAGTAAGTACCACACTTCTTAACAATTTGCGATTTACTTGTATCTGTATGGACGCATAGTTTTTCATTTTACTTCATTGTTTACAACCCATTATAATCATAATTTATTCTAGTATTCAAATGGTTGTATAGCTCATCTTGTATTTTGCCAGCCGTGGATTTAGCCATCTCTCCAAGAAACACTGATTGCTTTCAGTGGAAAATGGTATTTAGAAGACAAGATCTGGGTGTTAGGTATGCTCGTTGCTATGGGATGTCACTATTCCAGAATGCTTGTTGGATAGAGATAGAGAAAAATATATTTATATATCAGTCTCTATGTAGAAATCTATGTATCTGTGTATCTGTCATCTATCTGTTCATCTATCATCTCTACTCTCCTACTCACCTACCTACTTATCTAACTACTTCCCTATAAAAACTATGAGTTCATACACACATTTATACCTCTAATTCCAAACCAACATTATAGGTTTCATTCTAGTTTTCTCCTTTTCAATATTGGTAACTTCCTTCTGTGACAGTGAGAAACTTGCCTCCATATACTCTCAGTGAAATGAAGTGAAGTCATTCAGTTGTGCCCGACTCTTTGCGACCCCATGGACTGTAGCCTATCAGGCTCCTCCGTCCATGGGATTTTCCAGGCAAGAGTGCTGAAGTGGGTTGCCATTTCCTTCTCCAGGGGATCTTCCCGACCCAGGAGTCGAACCCGGGTCTCCCACATTGCAGGCAGATGCTTTACCATCTGAGCCACCAGGAAAGCTATTCTGTCACCTCTGTTCTCTGTGAGCAATCTCCCATCTCTGCAGCTACCTCATTACTTCTCACACTGCATGGGCTCTGTGTCGCTATCTTAGGTTACCCTCCTTGTGCACACTCATCTCATCTTGCTGGGAACAGAGTTTATAAAACCAATTTCTACTCTCACTTAGCAGCACATAAGAGTTCTCATTTCCTTATACCTATGTTGACACTTGCCACTACTAGACCACTGAAATTTTGTAATTCTGACGGGTATGAAGTGGTATCTAATTATTGCTTTCATTTTGTCATGTAGAGGTTTTTCATTCTATTAGTAAAATATATCTCCTTTTACTGCTTGAGGTTTTTAATTGTTTTCTAAGAATTCCATTTCTATCCTATTCTTCTGTCCTTGAAGTGCCAAAAAGATTTAAAGTTTTGCTTTTTGCATTTAGGTCCTTAAATCAACAGGAAATTATATCTTTGTTTGCACTGAAGTAGGAATCTGACTTTTGCCACCATGATACCATGACAGTTAGTTGTCCCAGGCCCAATTCATTGACTAGTCTATCAACTCCTAACAATTTATAATGTCGCTTCTATCACATATCAGCTTTATTTAGTTATTTACTTACTTATTTGATTGTAAAATATACATGCTTTTGAACTGTGGTGTTCAAGAAGACTCTTGTAAGTCCCTTGGACTGCAAGGAGATCAAACCAGTCAATCTTAAAGCAAATCAGTCCTGAATATTCATTGGAAGGACTGATGCTGAAGCTGAAGCTCTAATACTTTGGCCACCTGATGCAAAGACCTGACTCATTGGAAAAGAACCTGATGCTGGGAAAGATTGAAGGCAGGAGGAGAAGGGGGCTACAGAGGATGAGATGGTTGGATGGCATCACTGACTCAATGGACATGAGTTTGAGCAAGCTTCAGGAGTTGGTGATGGACAGGGAAGCCTGGCGTGCTGCAGTCCATGGCATTGCAGAGTTGGACATGACTGAGCGACTGAACTGAAAATATATATAAGGGCTTCCCAGGTGGCTCAGTGGTAAAGAATTTGCCTGCCAATTCAGGAGACATGAGTTCAATCCCTGGGTCCAAAAGATCTCCTGGAGAAGAAAATGGCAACCCGCTCTGGTATTTTTGCCTGGGAAGTCCCATGGATAGAAGAGCTTGGCAGGCTATAGTCCGTGGGGTCACAGATGAGTTGGACACAAGTTAGTGAACAACAACAACAAAATTGGCATAACATAAAATATTCCAATGATTCATTTTTAAGTGTAGAGTTCAGTGGAATAAATTACTTTTGAGGTGTTCTGCAAATGTAACTATTACAGTATTTATTTCTCAAAATTTTCCATCTCCACAAGCAGAAGTTTTATCCTCATTAAACCATAACTTGACATTTCCTTTCCCCTCGGTCCCTGGTAACTCTCATCTACTTTGCATCTCTACGAATTTGCCTATTCTATATATTTTATATAAGTAGAGTCATATAATATTTGCCCCTTTTTGTCTGGCTAATTTCACTTGGTATAGTATCTTCATATTTCATCCATGTTATTGTGTGTGTCAGAATTTCAATTGTTTTTAAGGCAAAAGAATGGACAAATAGACCAATGAAATATAATAAAATGCCCAGAACCATACAGAGGAACAAAGATAGTCTCTTCAACAAATGGTGCTTGACGAACTGGACTTGCACATGCAAAAAATATAAACCTTAAACACACACCTTACACTCTTCAAAAACTTAATTCAAAATGGATCATAAGCCTACACTTAAAATGCGAAACTACAACATAGGTGAAAGTCTCAGCAACCTTGCATTAGATAATGACTTCTTAAACATAAAATCAAAAGCAAGAGCCACAAAATAAATTTTTGATAAGTTGCACTTCATTAAAATTAAAAATTTTTGCTCTGTAAAAAGACTAAGAAGACTAGCCACAGACAGGGAGAAAATATTTGCAAAATACAAATATGGTAAAACAAACAAAAAAAAAACTGTCATCCAAAATATACAAAAACNTAAAACAAACAAAAAAAAAAACTGTCATCCAAAATATACAAAAACTGTTAAAACTCAAGAAGAAATTCAATAAGAAAATAAAAAACTTGATTAAAAATGGGTCAAAGACTAAACAGAAACCTCAACAAAAAGAAGATACATAGATTGCAAATAAGCACAGGAAAAGATGTCCATATATATGTCATCAGAAAATGTTAAGTTAAGATGATGAGATACCTCTACACATCAAAATCTGGGACATGGACAACATCAAGTGCTGGCAAAATGTAGAGCAATAGGAACTCTCATTCATTGCTGGTGCAAATGCAAAATGGTTCAGCTACTTTGGAAGAGAGTTTAGCCATTTCTTACAAAATTAAACACTCTTTCAATACAATCCTGGAATCATGTACCTTGATATTATTCAAAAGAAATGAAAACTTACCTCCACACAAAATGCTGTACATGGATATATTTAGAAACTTTGTTTATAACTGCCCAAGCTGGAAGCAACCTTCTTCAGTTCAGTTCAGATCAGTCGCTCAGTCATGTCCGACTCTTTGCGACCCCATGGACTTGCGGCACGTCAGGCCTCGCAGTCCATCACCAACTCCTAGAGTTTACTCAAACTCACGTCCATTGAGTTGGTGATGCCATCCAACCATCTCATCCTCTGTCGTCTGCTCCTCCTCCTGCCTTCAGTCTTTCCCAGCATCAGGGTCTTTTCAAATGAGTCAGCTCTTCATATCAGGGGGCCAAAGTATTGGAGTTTCAGCTTCAGCATCAGTCCTTCCAGTGAATATTCCACTGATTTCTTTTAGGATGGATTGGTTGGATCTCCTTGCAGTAAAGAGACTCTCAAGTGTCTTCTCCAACACCACATTTCAAAAGCATCAATTCTTCAGTGCTCAGCTTTCTTTATAGTCCAACTCTCATATCCATACATGACTACTGGAAAATCATAGCTTTGACTAGAGGGATGGTGTCAAGGTTGATCATAACTTTTCTTCCAAGGAGCAAGTGTCTTTTAATTTCATCGCTGCAGCCACCATCTGCAGTGATTTTGGAGTCCCCTAAAATAAAGTCAGCCACTGTTTGCACTGTTCCCTATCTATTAGCCATGAAGGGACAGGACCAGTTCATCAGGCACTCTGTCTATCAGATCTAGTCCCTTAAATGTATTTCCCACTTCCACTGTATAATCATAAGGGATTTGATTTAGGTCATGCCTGAATGGTCTAGTGGTTTTCCCTACTTTCTTCAATTTCAGTCTGAATTTGGCAATAAGGAGTTCATGATCTGAGCCACAGTCAGCTCCCGGTCTTGTTTTTGCTGACTGTAGAGAGCTTCTACATCTTTGGCTGCAAAGAATATAATCAATCTGATTTCAGTGTTGACTATCTGGTGATGTCCATGTGTAGAGTCTTCTCTTGTCTTGTTGGAAGGGGGTGTTTGCTATGATCAGTGTGTTCTCTTGGCAAAACTCTATTAGCTTTTGCCCTGCTTCATTCTGTACTCCATGGCCAAATTTGCCTGTTACTCCAGGTGTTTCTTGACTTCCTACTTTAGCATTCCAGTCCCCTATAATGAAAAGGACATCTTTTTTGGGTGTTAGTTCTGAAAGGTCTTGTAGGTCTTCATAGAACCATTCAACTTCAGCTTCTTCAGCGTTACTGGTTGAGGCATAGGCTTGGATAACTGTGATATTGAATGGTTTACCTTGGAAACCAACAGAGATCATTCTGTCATTTTTGAGATTGCATCCAAGTGCTGCATTTTGGACTCTTTTGTTGACCATGATGGCCATTATGATTATACAGTGGAAGTGAGAAATAGATTTAAGGGACTAGATCTAATAGATAGAGTACCTGAAGAACTATGGATGGAGGTTCGTGACATTGTACAGGAGACAGGGATCAAGACCATCCCCATGGTAAAGAAATGCAAAAAAGCAAAATGGCTGTCTGGGGAGGCCTTACAAATAGCTGTGAACAAAAGAGAAGCAAAAGCAAAGGAGAAAAGGAAAAATATAAGCATCTGAATGCAGAGTTCCAAAGAGTAGCAAGGAGAGATAATAAAGGCTTCCTCAGCGATCAATGAAAAGAAATAGAGGAAAACAACAGAATGGGAAAGATTAAGAGATCTCTTCAAGAAAATTAGAGACACCAAGGGAACATTTCATGCGAAGATGGGCTCGATAAAGGACAGAAAGTGTATGGACCTAACAGAAGCAGAAGATATTATGAAAAGGTGGCAAGAATACACAGAACTGTACAAAAAAGATCTCCATGACCCAGATAATCGTGATGGTGTGATCACTCACCTAGACCCAGACATCCTGGAATGTGAGGTCAAGTGGGCCTTAGAAAGCATCACTATGAACAAAGCTAGTGGAGGTGGTGGAATTCCAGTGGAGCTATTTCAAATCCTGAAAGATGATGCTGTGAAAGTGCTGCACTCAATATGCCAACAAGTTTGGAAAACTCAGCAGTGGCCACAGGACTGGAAAAGGTCAGTTTTCATTCCAATTCCAAAGAAAGGCAATGCCAAAGAATGCTCAAACTACTGCACAATTGCACTCATTTCAAATGCTAGTAAAATAATGCTCAAAATTCTCCAAGCCAGGCTTCAGCAATACGTGAACCGTGAACTTCCAGATGTTCAAGCTGGTTTTAGAATAGGCAGAGGAACCAGAGATCAAATTGCCAACATCCTATGAATCACTGAAAAAGCAAGAGAGTTCCAGAAAAACATCTATTTCTGCATTATTGACTATGCCAAAGCCTTTGACTGTGTGGATCACAATAAACTGTGTAAAATTCTGAAAGAGATGGGAATACCAGACCACCTGACCTGCCTCTTGAGAAACCTATATGCAGGTTAGGAAGCAACAGTTAGAACTGGACATGGAACAACAGACTGGTTTCAAATAGGAAAAGGAGTACATCAAGGCTGTATATTATCACCCTGCTTATTTAACTTATATGCAGAGTACATCATGAGAAACGCTGGACTGGAAGAAGCTCAAGCTGGAATCAAGATTGCCGGGGGAAATATCAATAGCCTCAGATATGCAGATGACACCACCCTTATGGCAGAAAGTGAAGAGGAACTAAAAAGCCTCTCGATGAAAGGGAAAGAGGAGAGTGTAAAAGTTGGCTTAAAGCTCAACATTCAGAAAACGAAGATCATGGCATCTGGTCCCATC
>SJYQ01004059.1:832993-853516 GCA_006410935.1 Redunca redunca
GATTGGAATGAAAACTTACCTTTTCCAGTCACATAGACAGCTGTATTTTATATGATTTTGAAGTCTGTTTAAGATATGTAATCTAAATTATCTGAGCCTATTTTTAGATTATTAGTGTTCACATGATCTTGCTGAACCCTCTGTAATTGTTTTAGTATATTTCTACAGATTTCAAATCATAAATTACTTCTACATTTAAAAAACTAGTAGTTCAAAAATATTTTGAAGATTCGGATCATATATCTACGTGTTAAAATTATCTTCCAAATATGTTTAGGATTACTATTCTTCTTTTGGACTTCCCAGGTAGCCCAGTGGGTAAGACTCCATGCTTCCACTGTAGTTGTCATATGTTCAATACCCTCTAAAGGAAGTTCCACATGCTGCAGGGTTCAGCCAAGAAATAAAATTCTTCTTTAATATAGTCTACATGTTATGACACACTATTTAAAATAGCCCAATTGAAATAAAGTATATGAAATAAGTACATTTTTATAGAAACTAAAAGCATAGATTTAAATTACTTAAAATACATATTTTGCCCTGTGAGAATTTTATTTTTACTGTCTTTTTGTATAACAAATATAATTCTTTTGCTTTACTTGAGAAATAATTTAATTCTTATAATTTTGGTGATATGGGTGACTGACCTATCTTTATTTTTGTCTCTTTGTTTCAGATCACAGATTCTGCTCATCTTCCAGTCCACACACCAACAATAAAGAGAAAGGAATGTCATAGTAGAATCCTCTTTCCAACTAAGGTACTTGATTTAGTTATAAATTTAGCAAGTCTTTGAAAAATGACAAGTTGGTTTTGGTCTCTAACCTACCCCTTACCTTCCCTTCTTTTCCCTTCCTTCCTTCCTTCTTATTTTCTTTGGAGACTTCTGGTTAAACATAGCAGATTCAAAAATGCATACTTTTTTTTTTTTTGCTTCCTAATGAAAGTTACTAACCCTTCCAAAGAGAGAGAAAAAGTACACAAATAAGTTAATGTAATTTTGGAAGATGGAAGAACCTGAGTGAAAGAATAGGAAGGCTGAAAAATCTGAATGTCAAGGGGTTAGAAAGGTCTTGCTAAGTCACAAGATCATTAAGATTTTGCACACCTAGGAGGATTCGGGAACTAGAGACACCAGATTCTTCAGGAGGCAGGGGTGACTTGCAGTGCTTAAGAGAGGAATAAATTGATCATTTGAGAAAGAGCAAGTAGCGCCTGTACACACACTACCCATGGCACATGGCAGGGAGTGCAAGTCTGTTCCCCTCACAGATTAGGAAACAGACCCAAGGAAGGTGAGAAAACTGGCCAACTAGTGTTTAGGAAAACCAGATTTTGTTATAATTTTGTTATACATATTGCTATTTTATGACAATAATTTCAGGTCAGAAAGACGTGATACAGAAATGGAAAATCTATAGTGGGTTGTCAACTTGATAATTCTGTGAAAACATCTACAATTTTAGTTATTGGGGTTTCAGTGAGAAATTTCAGGGTGCCTTCTGTCTTGAAGGTATAATAGGTCTTGCTTAACTTAATGAGAGTGTTCCATTTCCTGGAGCACTTTTTTTTTTATTGATATAGAAAATGAAACATAATTTGCTGTAGAGATAAAATTTTGAAATTACTCTTTCTTCTAAAGAAGGTTTTAAAAACCATATTATTTTTGCTACCCCTCTCCGATAAAAATATATATACATAGGCAATTTTGATTCCATTTGTTATAAAGCAATGATTTTAAGAATTTGTCAGTCTAGTAGTTTTTAAATGTTCAGAGCATATCAGCTCAAATAAAAGTCAGGCTTTATTGCTACTACTTCCAAGTAGTAGTAACGTATTGTTTGATCACCACTTAAATAGTTCTCTTTCTTCTTCTCCTCCTCCTTTCTCTTCTTGGTATTTTTGGATTTTTTAAATCAGAATTTTCCAATTATGAAGTACTTAGATGCGAGACTCTTAAATGCTGGTGAAAAAAGGGAAAGCTGCTTTTCTTTGTTTGGGGCAGGATGGGTTGAAGGAATCACCAGAATCACCTATTCAAAGTTGTTTACCAATCAGTGTGCATTTGGTCTCTTTGTTTTACAGCATAAGGCCCACCGGTTTTTCCTCACATCCTTTACTGCTCCCACCAAGTGTCACCAGTGCACGTCTCTGATGGTGGGTTTGATAAGACAAGGCTGCACCTGTGACGGTGAGATCTGAGACAGGGATACGTGGAGTCAGACTCATAATACTTGTATCTGAGTGTTTTAGTCAACTCAGCGCCATAACAAAGTGCGGAGGCTGGGTGACTTCCAAACACAGTCATATGTTCCTCACTGGCTGGAGGTCTCAGATCGGAATCAGCATGGCCCAGTTCTGGGGAGGCCTTCTTGCAGGCTGCAGACGGCTGCCTGCTTGCTGTATCTTCAACTGGAGGAGGAGACAAGGAGCTCTGTGCGGTCTTTTTTGTAAGGGCGCTGATCCCATTCTTGAAGGCTCCGCTCCCACGTCCTCACATGGACCCCATCTCCAAACACCATCACATGGGGATTACGATTTCGATATATCATTTATGAAGGAACATAAACATTTAGTCAAAAATTTCGTTCTCTTTGAATTGTGGAAGCACGACAGTGAACTGATCGCGTTCCTAAAAATCCCTCTGAATCTGTTTCATATGGGGGCTTCTGAAGAGACCTCCGCACTGTGCAGCTCCAAAGAGCCTCATCCCCTCACAGCCCACGTGAAAGCACCCCAGGGAGGTGTGCTGTGTAGTCTTCAGGCAGGGCCACAGTTACTAAGAAAGTGTGTTTAGATACATTTTGTTGTTTATAGTAATAGTAGAGTGTGAGGACCACATTCACCAGCTTATGTGATAGGAAAATAGAATGCTAGCCTTGAGTTGTAATCTTTTTATTTTACTTATTGAATTTATTATGACATCTTTGAAAGAAAGAAATATAGTTTTGGAAGTATCAAACAGTATATCACAGTTCCGCACTGACACCTCATACCTCATCCTAGGAAACGGACTCTGTATTAATAGGCAGTCTCTCGAGTGCCCACCCAGGAACACACAGTGCGGAGTAGGACAGCTTTCCTGTCCTCAGCACTGTGACAATCAGAGATGCCTTAACCATAAATGCACCCCAGCATATTAAACAAAGTGGGACTTAGGGGAATTAGGTGCCCATGCAATCTTCCCAGGGCAGCAGAGGCAGCTTCTGAGCTGAGCTCCCAGAACATTTCCTCCTGCCAACATCTCTCAGTCTCTGCTGAGCCTGGAACAGCTTCCACCAGTGTCACAGGAGGACGGTGAATCTGGAAGCTGCCACCACCGCTGCAGCCCTCAAAACCTGCAACATCTGCCAGTGTCAAGAAACACCCTGCTGCTGCGGAGTTAAGAGAGCGCCCATCAAATTCAGAAGCCATTCCTGCAGCTGTCACTCCCTGTCAATATCCAAGCCAGTAAAATCGATGTGCTGCATTTTACAGCTCTCCTCAGTTCAGTTCAGTCGCTCAGTCGTGTCCGACTCTTTGCGACCCCATGAATCGCAGGCCTCCCTGTCCTAGCTCAACTCAATTCAGTCTCACAGGTTATCTTACCAGCAGAACTGATGTCAGGTCCAAAACTTAGTTCCAAGGGAGTCTGGGACAGGTAGTTTTTAGCATTTTGATCTCTGGGATAGAGTAGACAGAAATGCAGTGGGGATTGAGGGAGTCAACCCATTTTACCCCCTACAATCATCTCTCTCTATTTCCTTCAAAAAGCATGTGGGTTCTCATGTCACACAGCCTGTGTAGAAAAGGCTCCAAGAGCTTGTCCGGTGCCTTTTCATCAGAAGAAAGGTGCCTTCTGTCTAGACCCACAGAAAGGCTTGGGAACAGCGTATGAAGGCCATGTCTGGGTAAGTGGCAATGTTCTGGGTTCCCATGAACTCTTAAAGAGTTTATTAATCACTTTTCAAAATGCATGTACA
The DNA here is from genome assembly GCA_006410935.1 of Redunca redunca. Classification (NCBI taxonomy): domain Eukaryota; kingdom Metazoa; phylum Chordata; class Mammalia; order Artiodactyla; family Bovidae; genus Redunca; species Redunca redunca. The sequence continues at coordinate 836,959 of SJYQ01004059.1, forward strand.
ATATTTGTCAGAAGCATTTATGATATGTTATACAATATTAATTATATTAAATTGAAAATATTTTTTGCATCCTAAGAATATGATTTCAAAACTAAGTGTAGCTGCTCCCAATAGGATATTTTCAAATTTCCCAAAGTTTTCTGTTTAGACATTACCTTGCAATGAAAAAATGCTAAAATTTGTCCTAATGATGTAACTTTGATTTCTAGTCAGCAATAGTAATTTATGAGATTAAAAGTGAAAAAAATCTTCCTGAGAAATATTTAAAATCTGAAGTGATTTTGGAGTTACCAAATTTGAATTTAATGTTACCTTAGAGGCAAAGCTATGACTGTTATTTGAATGAATTGCTTGTGTTAATTGAAATAGTATTCATATATTTTTCACACACATGAATTATTTAGTAATCAAAAGAATTGCCTTGCTTTTAAATTTCAATCATGTTATGTCGTTGGGTTCCAATCTTTTAACAAGAAAAGTGATAGATTTGTAACACATTTGTATTGTTTTAATTTTATATGTCATAATTGTGTAGTGTTTGATGTTTCAGCTTGGATTGCTTTTATTTGTTTCTTGAAAAATAAAAACTAAAGATTCCAAAGAAAGCAGGCATGAAAAAAGGATGGCAGAGAGCATTGGCCGTAGTTTGTGACTTCAAACTCTTCCTGTATGATATGAATGAAGAAGACTCAAAACCCAATGTTGTAGTGAGTCAAGTAATTGACATGAGGTAAGCTTTGAAAGGAAGAATGTTTTTTATCAAAACAAGATCTGGAATAAACATGGTTTCTGATATTCTTTTAAGTAGTATTGTCACAACTTTACATAAGGCCCCAATTTTCACCATTGCCATGAGGACTTTAAAAAAGATTTTTGCCTAAAGTTTGCATCATTACCTCTTAGATGTGGATTATAACTGTGTAATATTTGTAAGAGTTTTTTTTTTCAGTCAGAAGTTTATTTTCTTACTATGTTTGCATGTATTTATAGTGGGGCCTCCCTGTTAGCCCAGCAGCAAAGAATCTGCATGCAATGCGGGAGCTGGGGGTTCGATCTCTGGGTTGGAAAGATCCCCTGAAGGAGGGCATGGCAACCCACTCCAGTATTCTTATCTGGAGAATCCCATGGACAGAGGAGCCTGGTGGGCTACAGTCCACGGGGTCACAAAGAGTCAGACATGACTGAAGTGACTTAGCACAGAACAGCACATATGTATAGCAGGAAAGGAAACACAACCTCAAAACCAAAAGTTCTTTACATTGAGATAGTATTTATGTATTATAAAATTCACCATTTAAAAATGTGCAATCCACTGGTTTTTAGTATATCACAAGCTTTTAAAACCATCACCATAAACTAATTTTAGATTTTCATCACATCAAAAAAAAAACCCCTTATTAATTAGCAGTCACTCTACATTCACCACTGCCCCCAGCCCCTGACAACCATTAACCTGTTTCCGTCTCTATGGATTTGCCTATTTTAAATTTTTATATAGATGAAATCATAAAATATGTGGAATTTTGTGACTGGCCTCTTTCACTAAGCATAATTTTTCAAGACTCACCCATGGAGCATGTATCAGTACTTCATTTTTCATGGCTGATGCCCTTTGTCAGGTTGAGAAACTGACCTTCTCTTCCTGGTTTGTTGAGTCTTTTTATCTGGAAATGTGTTGTTGGATATTGACAGATGGTTTTTTGGGTCTCTTGAGATCGTTGTTGTTTTTCCCTTAACTCCCATAATTTGTTACATTTTTTTAAATTTATTTTTTAATTGGAGGAAAATTGCTTAACACAGTTGTGTTGCTGTTGCTGCTGCTGCTGCTAAGTCGCTTCAGTCATGTCCGACTCTGTGCGACCCCATAGACGGCAGCCTACCAGACTCCCCCATCCCTGGGATTCTCCAGGCAAGGACACTGGAGCAGGTTGCCATTTCCTTCTCCAATACAGGAAAGTGAAAAGTAAAAGTGAAGTTGCTCAGTCGTGTCTGACCCTCAGTGACCCCATGGACTGCAGCCTTCCAGGCTCCTCCATCCATGGGATTCTCCAGGCAAGAGTAGTGGAGTGGGGTGCCATTGCCTTGTGTTGCTGTATGACAACATAAGTCAACCATAATTATATATATATATATATATACACATATATATATATATATATAATCTTCCCTCTTGAGCCTCCTTCTTCCCTGCCCCCACCAATCCTACCCCTGTAGGTTGTCATAGAGCACCAGCCTGGGTTTTCTGTGTTACATAGCAACTTCTCACCAGTTACCTGTGTTGCACACAGTAGTGTATATATGTTGACACCACTTCCTCCATTCATCCCACTCTGTCCCCACTGTGTCCACAAGCCCATTTTCTACATCTGTGTCTCCATTCAGTTCAGTTCAGTTCAGTCGCTCAGTCATGTCTGACTCTTTGAGACCCCATGAACTGCAGCACGCCAGGCTTCCCTGTCCATCACCAACTCCCGGAGTTCACTCAGAATCACGTCCATTGAGTCAGTGATGCCATCCAGCCATCTCATCCTCTGTCGTCCCCTTCTGCTCCTGCCCCCAATCCCTCCCAGCATCAGGGTCTTTTCCAGTGAGTCAACTCTTCGTAGGAGGTGGCCAAAGTATTGGAGTTTCAGCTTTAGCATCATTCCTTCCAAAGAACACTCAGGACTGATCTTTACAATGGACTGGTCAGATCTCCTTGCAGTCCAAGGGACTCTCAAGAGTCTTCTCCAACACCACAGTTCAAAAGCATCAATTCTTTGGCACTCAGCTTTCTTCACAGTCTAAATCTCACATCCATACATGACTACTGGAAAAACCATAGCCTTGACTAGACGGACCTTTGCTGGCAATGTAATGTCTCTGCTTTTGAATATGCTATCTAGGTTGGTCATAACTTTTCTTCCAAGGGGTAAGTGTCTTTTAATTTCATGGCTGCAATCACCATCTGCAGTGATTGTGGAGCCCAAAAAAATAAAGTCGGACACTGTTTCCACTGTTTCCCCATCTATTTCCCATGAAGAGATGGGACCAAATGCCATGATCTTCATTTTCTGAATGTTGAGCTTTAAGCCAACTTTTTTACTCTCCTCTTTCACTTTCATCAAGAGGCTTTTTAGTTCCTCTTCACTTTCTGCCACAAGGGTGGTGTCATCTGCATATCTGAGGTTATTGATATTTCTCCTGGCAATCTTGATTCCAGCTTGTGCTTCTTCCAGCCCAGCGTGTCTCCACTGGTTCCCTGCAAATAGGTTGATCAACACCATATTTCTAGATTCCATATATATGTGGTATTTGTTGTTGTTCAGTCACTATGTCATGTCCACCTCTTTGCGACCCTATGGACTGCAGCATGTCAGGCTTTCCTGTCCTTCATTATCTCTTGGAGTTTGCTCAAACTCCTATCTATTGAGTTGGTGATGCCATCCAACCACCTCATCCTCTGTTGCCCCCTTCATTTTTGGCCCAGCTTCTTCATTCTTTCTGGAGCTATTTCTCTGCTCTTCCCTAGTAGTATATTGGACACCTACCAATGTGGCGGCTAATCTTCCAGTGTCATATCTTTTATATTTTCATACTGTTAATGGGATTCTTTTTTTTTTTTTTTTCGACTCTTGAGAGTCCCTTGGACTGTAAGGAGATCCAACCAGTCCATTCTGAAGGAGATCAGTCCTGGGATTTCTTTGGAAGACTGATGCTAAAGCTGAAACTCCAGTACTTTGGCCACCTCATGTGAAGAGTTGACTCATTGGAAAAGACTCTGATGCTGGGAGGGATTGGGGGCAGGAGGAGAAGGGGTCGACAGAGGATGAGATGGCTGGATGGCATCACTGACTCGATGGACGTGAGTCTGAGTGAACTCTGGGAGTTGGTGACAGATGGGGAGGCCTGGCGTGCTGCAATTCATGGGGTCGCGAAGAGTCGGACACGACTGAGTGACTGAAATGAACTGAACTGAACTGAATGGGAACATGATTGACTTAACAATATAAAATAATTATGTACAATTTAGGGGGTTGAGCAGAGTCATGTGCTAAGTGGAAGTGCATACATGCACATGTTTTCATCCACACAGCCAGTCTATGTCTTTTGTAGTACATTTAATCCATTTGCATTTCAAGTAATTATCAATATATATGATCCTATTACCGTTTTCCTAATTGTTTTGGATTTATTTTCTGTAGGTCTTTTCTTTTTCTTGTGTTTCTTGCCTAGAGAAGTTCCTTTAGCATTTGTTGTAAAGTTGGTTTGTTGGTGCAGAATTCTCTTAACTTTTGCTTGTCTGGAAAGCTTTTGATTTCTCCATCAAATCAGAAAGAGAGTCTTGCTGGGTAGAGTATTCCTGGTTGTAGACTCTTCCCTGTCATCACTTTAAATATATTGTTCTATTCCCTTCTGCCTTGTAGTTTCTGTTGAGAAATCAGCTGGTTACCTGATGGGAGCTCCCTTGTATGTTATTTGTTGTTTTCCCATGTTGCTTTTGATACTTTATCTTTGTCTGTAATTTTTGTCAGTTTGATTACTGTGTGTCTTGATGTTTTCCTCTTTGAGTTTATCCTGCCTGGGACTCTCTGTGCTTCCTAAACTTGACTGACTATTCTTTTCCCATGTTAGGGAAGTTTTCAGCTATTTTCAAATATTTTCTCAGGTCTTTTCTCTTTCTCTTCTCCTTCTGAGACTCCTATAATGTGACTGTTGGTGCATTTAATGTTGTCCCAGAAGTCTCAGACTGTCTTCATTTCTTTTCATTCTGTTTTCTATATTCTGTTCTGTGCCAGTGATTTCCACCATTCTGTCTTCCAGGTCATTTATCCCTTCTTCTGCCTCAGTAATTCTGCTATTGATTCCTTCTAGTAGCATCTCTGTTTGTTTGTTCTTTAGTTCCTGTAGGTCTTTGGTAAACACTTCTTGCATCCTCTCCACTGTTTTCCTGAGATCCTGGATCATCTTCACTATCCTTATTCTGAATTCTTTTTCTGGAAGTTTGCCTATCTCCACTTCATTTAGCTGTTTTCTGGGGTTTTATCTTGTCCCTTCATCCAGGACATAAATTTCTCCTTTTTCATCATGATTAATTTTCTGTAATATGGTTTTTGTTTTAGCTGCTGTGGGACTGTGCTTCTTCTTGCTTCTTCTGTCTGCTCTCTGATGGATGAGGCTAAGAGGCTTCTGTAAGCTTCTTGAAGGAGGGCCTGGCAGTGGGAAAAACTGAGTCTTGCTCTGGTGGGTAGAGCCTTGCTCAGTAAAACTTTAATCCAAATATCTCTTGATGGGTGGGGTTGCACTCCCTCTCTGTTAGTTGTTTGGCCTGAGGTAACCCAGCCCTAGGCTCTAAGGTTGTGTTAAATCCAAGAGGGTTTGGGTCAGGGGGGCTTTCCCAACCTGCTGCTGCCAGTGCCCCATCCCTGTGATGAGCCCTTGCCGACCCATGCCTCCACAGGAGGCCCTCCAACACTCGCAGGTAGTTCTGGTTCAGTCTCTTGTAGGATCACTGCTCCTTTCCTCTGGGTCTTGGTGCACGCAAGATTTTGTTCTTTCCCCTCCAAAACTGGAGTTTCCCCTAGTCCTGTGGAAACCCCGTAATCAAATCCACTGGCCTTCAAGGCCACATCCCCTAGGGATTCTCATCCCTTTGTTGGATCCCAAGGCTGGGATGCCTGACGTGGGGTTCAGAACCTTCACAACAGTGGCAGAACTTCTTTTATACTATTGTTCTCCACTTTGTGGGTGGAGAACAATATCATTTATGTTATTGTTTTGGTTTTGTTGTTGTAGGCCTTTTCTTTCTCTTGTGCTATCTGTCTAAAGAAGTTTCTTTTGCATTTGTTGTAAAGCTGGTTTGGTGGTGCTGAATTCTCTTAACTTTTGTTTATCTATAAAGTTTTTGATTTCTCCTTCTACCTACCCAGAGGGTGTGGGATTTGATTTTTTCGTGATTGCACCCCACCTACTGTCTCGCTGTGGCCTCTTCTTTGTCTTTGGATGTGAAGTATCATTATTTTTTTTTTTTGGTGGGTTCCAGTGTCCTCTTGTCGATGGTTGTTCAACAGCTAGTTGCAATCTTGGTTCTCTCACAGGAGATGAATGCACATCCTTCTACTCTGCTATCTGAGCATGTCTCTTGTTCATGGGGTTCTTGAGGCAAAAATAAGGAGGTGATCTGTCATTCCCTTCTGCAGTGATATATGCGTTAATATATGATATTTGTTTTTCTCCTTCTGACTTACCTGTATAATAGGCTCTAGGTTCATCCATCTCACTAGAACTGATTCAGATTCATTCATTTTTATGGCAGAGTAATATTCCATTGTATATACATACCACATCTTCTTTATCCATTCATCTATCAGTGGACATCTAGAAGGGTTCCATGTCTTAGCTATTGTAAATATTGTTGCAATGAACACTGGGCTCTATGTGTCTTTTAGAACTGTGGCTTCCTCAGGATATATAACTTTGGAGTATTTTTATTATTCTTTTTCTAGTTGCTTTACAAGTATAGTTAGGTTGTTTACTTGATGGTTCTTTTGTTTCTTGAGGTAGGCTTGTATTACTATAAACTTCTCTCTTAGCCAGCTTTTCCTGCATCTGATAGGTTTTGAGTTGTCACGTTTTCATTCTCATTTGCTTCCAGGTTTTTTTTTTTTTTTTCCTCTTTGGGTTCTTTAGTGACATCTTGGTTCTTCAGAAGCATATGATTTAGCCTCCATGTGTTTGTGTTTTTTATAGTTTTTTCCCTGATATAATATCTAATCTTATAGCATGTGGTCAGAAAGTATTCTTGAAATAATTTTAATTTTTTTTAATTTACCTATGCTTGATTTGTGATCTATCATAGAGAATGTTCCACATGCACTTTAGAAAAAAGTAAAATTTGCTATTTTGGGATGGAATGCTCTGTAAATATCAATTAGGTACAAATGTTCCAATATATCATTCATTTTCTGTCTGGTTGGTCTGTCCATTGGTGTGGATGGGGTGTTAAAGTCTCCTACAATTATTGCCAAATTAACTGCCAATTTCCCTTAATAGTTGTTAGCATTTGCATTACATATTGATTTGATGTGCTTCCATGTTGCGTGCATATCCATTTATAATTGTTATAATTATTATATCTTCTTCTTGGCTTGATCCCTTGATCATTATGTAGTGTCTTCTCATGTCTCAGTTCAGTTCAGCTCAGTTCAGTCACTCAGTCGTGTCCGACTCTTTGCGACCCCATAAATTGCAGCACTCCAGGCCTCCCTGTCCATCACCAACTCCCGGAGTTCACTCAGATTCACATCCATCGAGTCAGTGATGCCATCCAGCCATCTCATCCTCTGTCGTCTCCTTCTTCTGCCCTCAATCCCTCCCAGCATCGAAGTCTTTTCCAATGAGTCACCTCTTTGCATGAGGTGGCCAAAGTACTGGAGTTTCAGCTTTAGCATCATTCCTTCCAAAGAAATCTCAGGGTTGATCTCCTTCAGAATGGATTGGTTGGATCTCCTTGGAGTCCAAGGGACTCTCAAGAGTCTTCCCCAACACCACAGTTCAAAAGCATCAATTCTTTGGTGCTCAGCCTTCTTCACAGTCCAATCCTCACATCCATACATGACTACTGGAAAAACCATAGCCTTGACTAGATGGACCTTAGTCAGCAAAGTAATGTCTCTGCTTTTGAATACACTGTCTAGGTTGCTCATAACTTTTCTTCCAAGGAGTAAACATCTTTTAATTTTATGGCTGCAATCACCATCTGCAGTGATTTTGGAGCCCCCAAAAATAAACTCTGACACTGTTTCCACTGTTTCCCCATCTATTTCCCATGAAGTGATGGGACTGGATGCCATGATCTTTGTTTTCTGAATGTTGAGCTTTAGGCCAACTTTTCCATTCTCCTCTTCTACATTCATCAAGAGGCTTTTTAGTTCCTCTTCACTTTCTGCCATAAGGGTGGTGTCATCTGCATATCTGAGGTTATTGATATTTCTCACGGCAATCTTGATTCCAGCTTGTATTTCTTTCAGTCCAGCGTTTCTCATGATGTACTCTGCATAGAAGTTAAATAAGCAGGGTGACAATATACGGCCTTGACGTACTCCTTTTCTTATTTGAAACCAGTCTGTTGTTCCATGTCCAGTTCTAACTGTTGCTTCCTGGCCTGCATACAGATTTCTCAAGAGGCAGGTCAGGTGGTCTGGTATTCCCATCTCTTTCAGAATTTTCCACAGTTTATTGTGATCCATGCAGTCAAAGGCTTTGGCATAGTCAATAATGCAGAAATAGATGTTTTTTCTGGAACTCTTGCTTTTTCGATGATCCAGCAGATGTTGGCAATTTGATCTCTGGTTCCTCTGCCTTTTCTAAAACCAGCTTGAACATCTGGAAGTTCACGGTTCACGTATTGCTGAAGCCTGGCTTGGAGAATTTTGAGCATTACTTTACTAGCATGTGAGATGAGTGCAATTGTGCGGTAGTTTGAGCATTCTTTGGCATTGCCTTTCTTTGGGATTGGAATGAAAACTGACCTTTTCCAGTCCTGTGGCCACTGCTGAGTTTTCCAAATTTGCTGGCATATTGAGTGCAGCACTTTCACAGCATCATCTTTCAGGATTTGAAATAGCTCCACTGGAATTCCACCACCTCCACTAGCTTTGTTCATAGTGATGCTTTCTAAGGCCCACTTGACTTCACATTCCAGGATGTCTGGTTCTAGATGAGTGATCACACCATCATGATTATCTGGGTCGTGAAGACCTTTTTTGTTCAGTTCTTCTGTGTATTCTTGCCATCTCTTCTTAATATCTTCTGCTTCTGTTAAGTCCTTACCATTTCTGTCCTTTATCGAGCCCATCTTTGCATGAAATGTTCCCTTGGTATCTCTAATTTTCTTGAGGAGATCTCTAGTCTTTCCCATTCTGTTGTTTTCCTCTATTTCTTTGCATTGATCGCTGAGGAAGGCTTTCTTATCTCTTCTTGCTGTTCTTTGGAACTCTGCATTCAGATGCTTATATTTTTCCTTTTCTCCTTTCCTTTTCACTTCTCTTCTTTTCACAGCTATTTGTAAGACTTCCCCAGACAGCTATTTTGCTTTTTTGCATTTCTTTTCCATGGGGATGGTCTTGATCCCTGTCTCCTGTACAATGTCACGAACCTCCATCCATAGTTCATCAGGTACTCTATCTATCAGATCTAGTCCCTTAAATCTATTTCTCACTTCCACTGTATAATCATAAGGGATTTGTCTTTATTTAAAAATATATTTTATCTGGTATGAGCTTTGAATAAGTTTCAAGTTTACACATAAGTTTATGCCCACCCACCCCCAAAGTAAACATTTCTAACTGAAATAAGAAAGCATCACTACTGCTTTCTTTTGATTTCAATTTACATGGAATATATTTTGCCACCCTCTCGTTTTCAGTCAGAATGTGTCCCTAAGTCTGAATAGTGTCCCTTATAGACAGCATATAGAGGGGTCTTGTTTTTGTATCCATTATGCCAATCAATGTCTTTTTTTGGAACATTTAATATATTTACATTTAAGGTAATTTTTGATATGTATGCTCCCATTATCATTTATGTTATTGTTTTGGGTTGTTTTTGTACGCCTTTTCTTTCTCTTGTGTTATCTGTCTAGAGAAGTTTGTTTTGCATTTGTTGTAAAGCTGGTTTGGTGGTGCTGAATTCTCTTAACTTTTGCTTATCTGTAAAGCTTTTGATTTCTCCTTTGAATCTGAATGAGATCCTTGTTGCTTAAAGTAATCTTGGTAGTAAGTTTTTTTTTCCTTTCATCACTTTAAGTTATCCTGCTACCTGCTTTGGCCTGCAGAGTTTCTGTTGAAAGATCAGCTGTTAGCCTTATAGGGATCCCCTGATACGTTATTTGTTGCTTTTCCTTGATGCGTTTAATCTTTTTTCTTTTGCTTTTAATTTTTGTTAGTTTGATTCATATGTTTCTTGTCATGTTTCTCTCTTATCCTGTATGGGACTCTCTTGGCTTTCTGCACTTGGGTGGCTATTTCCATTCCCTTGTTAGGAAGTTTTTGACTACAATCTCTGCAAATGTTTTCTCATACCTTTTTTTTTTTCTCTTCTTTTTCTGAGATTCCTATCATTCAAATGTTGGTGCACTTATGTTGTCTTCATTTCTTTTCATTCCTCTTAATTTCAGAGTCTGCTCTCCTTCGGTGCAGTTGGACCAGTGCCTTATGAAGGTTTCCTGGTTGGGGGACTTGTGTTTCCATTTCAGTTAGAACTGTTTAATTTGGGAAGTGGGCATAAACTTATTCATAGTATTTCCTTATGCTTCCTTTTAACTTCTGGAAGATCAGAAGTAATGTAACTACTTTATTTTTCTTTCCTACTTTATTTTTGAGTTTAGTAATTTGAGGTTTCTCTGATTTTTTCTTGGTTGTTTAGCTAAAAGTTTGTCAATTTTGTTTGGTTTTCATTTTCTCTTATTTTTCTACTATCTGTTTTATTAATTTCAACTCTGAAATTTATATCTCCTTCATTCTGTTTGATCTGAGTTTAGTTTGCTCTTCTTTTCCTAGTTTCTTAAGATGGGAAGTTAGATTATAAATTGATTTGAGATTTTCACTGAATTATTTTTTTCTACCCCATCTTTTCTCCTTTCCTTCTGGAACTTCTGTTAAACATATTTTAGCATTCTTTAGGTTTCCCAAAGGACGCTGATGCTCTGTTCATTTTTTTCCATTCTCTTTTCTTTCTTTTCCTCAGATTGGATAGTATTATTTGTCCTATCTTCAAGTTCAATGGTTCTCGTTTCTGCCTGCTTAGATCTGTTGTTGAGCCCTTCCGGTAAATTTTTCATTTCAGTTATTGTACTCTTCAATCTCAGAATTTCTGTCTGGTTCTATTTTATATTTCCTTATTTATATTTCTTGTTTGTTGAGTCATCATTATCATACTTTTATTTATTTCTTTAGGCATGGATTCATTTAGGTCTTCAAATGTATTTAAAATAGCTGATTCTTTGTTTGGTAAATCCAACATCTGGCATTCCTCAGAGATGCTCTTTTTCCTTGTGTACTGGTCATACTTTTGTGCCTCAACTAATCTGTAAAGTCTTTATTCTTAGTCAAATATGATTACTAAAGTTTCCCCTTTGTTAACTTAGTAGTCAGCTAATGATTTTGCAGAGATTTCTTTAACGTTTGGAACTGATGAATCTCCTAGACTTTGCTGAAGGGCTCTGTGTGCAAATGGGAGCACTTCCTCAACACTCCACCAGGCAGTTTGCAACACTTTCTTCTTGTGCAAATGCTCAAGAACTTTGTAAGAAATAATGGCTGAAAGCCTCCAAAGTCTGATGAAAACCATTTACATACACATCCAGTGTCAGAGGTGAGAACGTGTGTCCTTCTCTGATCTTTCCAGAGCATATACATAACCCTAAGTATGTTCACAGTTCTATGCGTGTGCATGACGACCAAGATTCTTAGCAATATGTCAGAACTTTTCAGAACCCTTACGGATATCTCAGTTTCTGTCTTTTCCTTTTGAGATTTTTGGTTAATGTATAATTCTTGTCTGACTGCTAAGTACTGGGTAGGCAGCTATGCAGTTAAAATACTTGTATGAAATTGTTTTCTTTAAGTGCCCCTTGGGGAATAGACCTTTCCCATGGAGAGCTCTGAATCAAGTCATACACCAACTTCTTTCTCCTCTTTCCAGCTTCCTTAGGTGTCTAGTGGCTTCTAGGATGTACTGTGAACACAGACTTCCATTTTTCAAGTCTACTGAGGAGCTGGAAATAGAGCATAGCACTCGGGCAAGTTAAACTACCACAAAGCTCATAATTCTTACCAAGGTTTAGTTGTTTTTCTAAAAAATTAATTCTTCTCAGGTTGCCACAAAACTTGGTTAATTTATAAGTTCTGCAAAGGTTGTTTCTGATGAATTTTGATAGTTTTCTCATTTTTTTTTTTTTATGAAGGAGAGAACATTCAGAGACCCTTACTTTGCTGTTTTTGACTTCACTCCAGACACTGTTTAAGTGCTTAATAAACAATACTGAATCAGTGAAATTATAGCAAGTGTATTCAATTCAGGAAAATGCAGTATGTTCTCTGCTCTCCCTAACTTTTCTGAATCTTTTTGGCTCCTCTAACTTTCCTCTTAGAATCTCAGAGCATCTGCCCTTGGCCTTCTTTCCTTCCTTTTCTGCACACTCCCTGGGTGGTTCCTTCACTCCCTATGGTTCAGGTAATGAGTAACTTGTTCATATTATTCCTTTGTACTACTTTACCAGGTGTAACCTGTACTGTGATGGCTGTATGCTTGCTCAGCCTGAATTTTCTGCTTATCACAGATTCTGTGGGTCGGCATATTCATCCTATCTTATTTTGATTCCTTAGCAACAAACACTTTTCTATATTCTTTACCTCAGCTAATAGCTTTGTCAGAAATTTGGTAGTACATTCAATAACTGATATAGGAAAGAAGATAATCTTGAAGGTGACTTTAGTAAGGTTAGTCTGAAAGTAGATTTTTAATCAAAAGTTAGTTTAGGAGTATGTGTGTGTGTGTGTGTGTTTGATGCTGGGCACAGAGAAAATGAAAGCAGTGCTGGAGCCAAGAAGTCCAGTCTGCTACTGTCCATCCTTCAGATCAGATGAAGAGTCTGCATTAAAATGGTGGCTGCGAGAATTACCAAAGAAAAATGGGTGCAGGAAATATTACTGAAGTTACCTCATGGGACATGGTGAGTGGCAGAAAAAAGAAAGATGAAGAAAAGAGTAATAATACCAGATGGTACTGAGGTTTTTAAGTCATCAAGACTGAAAAACTGAGGGTCACATTGATAGATGTAAGGTGTCCGAGATGGAGCATTAGGGATAGGAAACGAGTTTGTTCAAAGTGTGGCAGAAGTCGAAAATTATCAAGTGAGCTAGACCAAACAGACTTCTACTTTCAACCAAGATGGAGTAACAGGGGCCATATTTATATGTAACCTTTCCTCTGAAATAACAAGGAAAAAATGATTTAAGGTGCTAAACATCCAACGATGAAGGGAAACAAGTGAGGTGAGCTCTGTACTTGCCCTAGGTTACGGCCTTATCAGAGTTTCCAATACATAAAGTGGGAATTCCAGGTGAACTCCCTGTATTGAAGTGATATAACTGAGAGTCCAGAGGGGCCCAGAGTCCTGAGTTGACAGGACAGAGTATCAGAGACGAGAAAGAGGGAGGGGAGGGAGAGGGGGACGGAGAGGAATAGGGATTGATAGAGATTGTGCACTAGCTCTGCAAGGCCCCACAGAGGGTCTGGCTTGATTCAGCAAGATATTGATCAGCAAATGCATGTGAGGAAAGCTACAAAATGTTAGTAAATAGAATTCAGTATTATGTAAAAATTATTTTGCATCTTGAGCAAATGTAGTGTATCTCAGGAAGGCTGGTTTACATTAAAAAATTAATGTATTTTATCATATAAACAAATGGAAACAATCATGTCAATAGATACAATAAAGACATCTGACGAAATGTGTTTATATGTTCTTGATGGACACTTTAGTGGCAAAAGAGTGAATACTTTCTCCCTAAGATCAGGAAAAAGACAAAGATATTTGATCTCACCACTCTTAGTTAACACTGTATTGGATATCCAGGCCAGGGAAGAAAAAACTACAAAATACATCCAGGTTGGAAAGAAGGAAGGAAAACTATTCATAGACAAAATAAGTATCTATGCAGAAAATTCAATGTGGTCTAAAAAATACTTTTAGAACTAATAAAGGAATTTATCAAGTTTGCAGGATACTTGATCAATATACTAAAATAAATTGCATTTCTTTATACTAGCAATAAAGAATCAGAAATCAAAATAAATAAGTAATACCCTTTGAAATAACATCAAAATACTAAATACTTAGAAATAAATCTGGCAAATGCTATGTAGGACTTGTATACTGAAAACTATAAAATATTAATGGGAGAAATTAATGAAGATTTAAATAAATTGAGAGAGATGTTGTGTTCAAGAATTGAAAAACTCAGTATTTTAAAAATGTGAGTGTCCCCAAAGTTGATCTATAGTTTCACACAGTCTTAATCAAAATCCCAGTAAGTTTCTTAATTCTTTTTGTAGAAACTGACAAGCTTCAATCCAATTCCTAGAGTACACTAATGAAAATAAAAACAAAAATAAACAAATTAGACCTAATTAAACTGTAAAGATTTTGCATAGCAAAGGAAGCCATAAACAAAAGAAAAGACAACCCTCAAAATGGGAGAAAATATTTGTAAGTGAAGCAACCAACAAGGGATTAATCTCTAAAATATACAAATAGCTCATGCAGCTCAATATATATGTAAAAAAAACACTAAACAGCCCAGTCAAAAAATGGACAGAAGATCTAAAGAGACATTTCTCCAAAGAAGACATATAGATGGTTTAAAAGCATGTGAAAAGATGCTCAACATCACTAATGATTAGAGAAAAGCAAATCAGAACTACAATAAGGTATCACCTCACACCAGTCAGAATGGCCATCACAGAAAAACCTGCAAACAATAAATGCTGGAGAGGGTATGGAGAGAAGGGAACCCTTATACACTGCTCGTGGGAACAGTATGGAGAGAACAGTATGGAGGTTCCCCTAAAAACTAAAAATAGAGCAACCATATGATCCAGGAATCCCACTCCTGGGAATGTTGTTGTTGGTTAGTCACTAAGTTGTGTCCAACTCTAAGACCCCATAGACTACAGCATGCCAGGCTTTCCTGTCCTTCACCGTCTCCTGGAGTTTGCTTAAACTAATGCCCACTGAGTCGATGATGCCATCCAACCATCTCATCCTCTGTCACCCCTCCTCTTCCTGCTTTCCATCTTTCCCAGCATTAGGGTCTTTTCCAGTGACTCAACTCTTTGCTTCGGGTGGCCAAAGGATTGGAGCTTCAGCATCAATGAACATTCAGGGTTGATGTCTTTTAGGATTCACTGGTTTGATCTCCTTGCAGTCCAAGTGACTCTCAAGAGTCTTCTCCAGCACCACAATGCAAAAACCTGAGTTCTTTGGCACTCAGCCTTCTTTATGGTCCAGCTCTTGCATCTGTGCATGACTATTGATGAAACCGCAGCTTTTGCACTATGGACTCCTGGTCATATATCCAGAGAAAATTCTAATTTGAAAAGATACATGCACTCCAATGTTTGCAGCAGCACTATTTACAACAGCCAAGACATAGGAGCAACCTAAATATCCATCAACAGAGGAGTGGATGAAGAAATTGTGGTACATATATAGAATGGAATATTACTTACTCAGCCATGAAAAAGATGAAATCATGCCATTTGCAGCAACATAGATGGTCCTAGAGATTGTTTTACTGAATGAAGTAGTCAGACAAGAAAGATAAATATCATATGATATCTCTTATATGTGGACTCTAAAAAAAGGCTACAGATGAACTTATCTACAAAACAGAAATAGAGTTACAGATGTAGAAAATAAGCTTATGGTCATTGGGAGGTAAGTGGGGAGAGGGATAAATTGGAAAACTGGGACTGACACATATACACTTCAGTTCAGTTCACTTCAATTGCTCAGTCATGTCCGACTTTTTGCGACCCCATGGACTGCAGCACACCAGGTCTTCCTGTCCTTCACCAACTCCCAGAGTTTATTCACTCATGTCCATTGAGTCAGTGATGCCATCCAACCAACTATCCTCTGTCATCCCCTTCTCCTCTTGCCTTCAATCTTTCCCAGCATCAGGGTCTTTTCAAATGAGTCAGTTCTTCCCAACAGGTGGCCAAAATATTGGAGTTTCAGCTTCAGCATCAGTCCTTCCAATGACTATTCAGGACTGATTTCCTTTAGGATGGACTGGTTGGATCTCCTTGCAGTCCAAGGGACTCTCAAGAGTCTTCTCCAACACCAGAGTTCAAAACCATCAATTCTTCGGCGCTCAGCTCTCTTTATGACCCAACTTTCACATCCATACATGACTACCAGAAAAACCATAGCTTTCACTAGACAGACCTTTGTTGGCAAAGTAATATCTCTGCTTTTTAATATGCTGTCTAGGTGCGTCATAACTTTTCTTCCGAGGAGTAAGCGTCTTTTAATTTCATGGCTGCCCTCACCATCTGCAGTGATTTTGGAGCCCAGAAAAATAAAGTCTGACACTGCTTCCACTGTTTCCCCATCTATTTGCCATGAAGTGATGGGACCCCAGCCCAGCTTTTCACATGATATACTCTGCATATATGTTAAATAAGCAGGGTAACAATATACAGCTTTGACATACTCCTTTTTTGATTTGGAACTAGTCTGTTGTTCCATATCCAGTTCTAACTGTTGCTTCCTGACCTGCATGCAGATTTCTCAGGAGGCAGGTGAGGTGGTTTGGTATTCCCATCTCTTTCAGAATTTTCCACAGTTTGTTGTGATCAACACAGTCAAAGGCTTTGGCATAGTTAATAAAGCAGAAATAGATGTTTTTCTGGAACTCTCTTGCTTTTTCGATGATCCAGCAGATATTAGCAATTTGATCTCTGGTTCCTCTGCCTTTTCTAAAACCAACTTGAACATCTGGAAGTTCAT
>SJYQ01004059.1:863392-884136 GCA_006410935.1 Redunca redunca
CTAACGCATATATATGGAATTTAGAAAGATGGGGATGATGACCCTGTATGCGAGACAACAAAAGAGACTCAGATCTATAGAGTGAACTTTTGGACTCTGGGGGAGAGAGAGAGGGAGAGGGTGGGATGAGATGGGAGAATGGCATTGAAACATGTATACTATCAAGTAAGAAACGAATCGCCAGTCGATATCCGATGCAGGATGCAATGTATGAGATAGAAAATTTTAAATATATTTGTGTAGAATACAAGATTAATACAAATTAATATAGATATAAATCTATTATATGTAAATTATTGATAACATAATTCAAGATGCTTTTATTCTTATTTTTTCTGCACTTGACAAAATATTCTCAAAAAATGTTAATATGCCTCACTATGATTATGTATTTTTTTCCATTGTATTTCTTCGATTTTTGTTTTATGTACCTTTGTTTCTTTGTTGTTAGGTGTCTAATGGTTTGTGATGTCTATCTTCTTTGTGAATTGTACCTTTTATCATTAAAAATGTTCATCTTTAAAAAATAAAAAAAATAAAAATAATAAAAAAAAAAGATACAAAAACAACCTAACTGTTTACCAACAGATGAACAGATAAAAATGTGAGATAGATATACATATAAATAGATTCAAGGGATCAAATCTGATAGACAGAGTGCCTGAAGAACTATGGACAGAAGTTTGAAACACTGTACAAGAGGCAATGATCAAACCATCCCCAAGAAAACGAAATGCAAAAAGGCAAAATGGTTGTCTGAGGAGGCCTTAAAAATAGCTGAGAAAAGAAGAGAAGCGAAAGGCAAAGGAGAAAAGGAAAGATATACCTATCTGAATGCAGAGTTCCAAAAAATAGCAAAGAAAGATAAGAAAGGCTTCCTCAAGTGATCAATGCAAAGAAATAAAGGAAAACAATAGAATGGGAAAGACTAGAGATCTCTTCAAGAAAATTAGAGATACCAAGGGAACATTTCATGCAAAGATGGGCACAATAAAGGACAGAAATGGTATGGACCTAACAGAAGCAGAGGATATTAAGAAGAGGTGGCAAGAACACACAGAAGAACTATACAAAAAAGATCTTCATGACTCAGATAACCACGATAGTGTGATCACTCACTTAGAGGCAGACATCCTGGAGTGCGAAGTCAAGTGGGCCTTAGGAAGCATCACTATGAACAAAGCTAGTGGAGGTGACAGAATTCCAGTTGAGCTACTTCAAATCCTAAAAGATGATGCTGTACTCAATATGATATGTACTCAATATGCCAGCAAATTTGGAAAACTCAGCAGTGGTCACAGGATTGCAAAAGGTCAGCTTCCATTCCAATCCCAAAGAAAGGCAATGCCAAAGAATGCTCAAACTATCCCACAATTGCACTCATTTCACATGCTAGTAAAGTAATGCTCAAAATTCTCCAAGTCAGTCTTCAACAGTAGGTGAACTGTGAACTCCCAGATATTCAGGCTGGTTTTAGAAAATGCAGAGGAACTAGAGATCAAATTGTCAACGTCTGTTGGGTCATAGAAAACACAACAGAATTCAAGAAAAAAAAAAATCTGCTTCATTGGCTACACTAAAGCTTTTGACTGTGTGGATCACAACACAATGTGGAAAATTCTTAAACAGATGGGAATACCAGGCCACCTTACCTGCCTCCTGAGAAGTCTGTATCCAGGTCAAGAAGCAACAGTTATAACTGGATGTGAAACAATGGACTGGTTCCAAATTGGAAAAGGAGTACGTTAAGGCTGTATATTGTCAGCCTGCTTATTTAACTTCTATGCAGAGTACATCATGAAAAATGCTGGACTGGATGAAGCACAAGCTGGAATCAAGATTGCTGAGAGAAATATCAATAACTTCACATATGCAGATGATACCACCCTTATGGCAGAAAGTGAAGAGAAGCTAAAGAGCCTGTTGATGAAGGTGAAAGAGGAGAGTGAAAAAGCTGGCTTAAAACTCAACATTCAAAAAACAAAGATCATGGCATCTAGTCCCATCACTTCATGGCAAATAGACAGGGGAATCAATGGAAACAGTGACAGACTTTATTTTCTTGGGCCCCCAAATCACTGCAGAGGGTGACTGCAGCCTTGCAATGAAAAGACATTTCCTCCTTGGAAGAAAAGCTATGACCAACCTAGACAGCATATTAAAAAGCAGAGACGTTATTTTGCCAACAAAAGTCTGTATAGTCAAAGATATAGTTTTTCCAGTAGTCGTTTATGGATGTGAGAGTTGGACCATAAAGTAGGCTGAATAAAGTAGGCTGAGTATCGAAGAATTGATCCTTTTGAACTGTGGTGTTGAAGAAGACTCTTGAGAATCCTTTGGACTGCAAGGAGATTAAATCAGTGAATCCTAAAGGAAATCAGTCCTGAATATTCAGTGGACGGACTGATGCTGAAGCTGAAGCTCCAGTACTTTGGGCACCCGATGCAAAGAGTTGACTCCTTGGAAAAGACCCTGATGCTGGGAAAGATTGAAGGCAGGTGGAGAAGGGGACGACAGGGGACGAGATGGTTGGATGGCATCACCAACTCAATCGACATGAGTTTGAGCAAGCTCTGGGAGTTGGTGAAGGACAGGGAAGCCTGGTGTGCTGCAGTCCATGGGGTCACACAGAGTCGGACATGATTGAGCAACTGAACAATAACAATTATATATATTTAATTCAGCCATAAGAAAGAAAGAACTCTTCCCATTTTCAACAGTATGAATGAACCTCGAGGGTGTTACTCGAAGTGAAAAAAGTCAGAGAAAGATAAATAGCATATGATCTCACTTACATGGAATCTAAACACAAACACATTCACAGATACAGAGAACAACTGAGGTTGTTGGAGGTGGGGATAATGGCCAAAATGGGTGAAGGGGTTTTAAAGGTGTAAACTGCCCATCATCAATAAATCTTGGGTATGTCATATACAGGCAAGTGGCTATAGTTAATAATATGCATATTTGAAAATTGCTAAGAGAGTTTATTGCAAAAAGTTTTTAAAATTAGTTAATTTCTTTTAATTGGAGGCTAATCACTTTACAATATTGTGGTGGGTTTTGCCATACATTGACATGAATCAGCCACAGGTGTACATGTGTCCCCCTGTTCTGAACTCCCCTCCCACCTCCTTCCCCATCCCATCCCTCTGGGTTGTCCCAGTGCAACTGCTTTGAGTGCCCTGCTTCATACATCGAACTTGGACTGGTGATCTATTTCACATATGGTAATATACATGTTTCAATGCTATTCTCTCAAATCATCCCACCTTCACCTTCTGTTCTTTATATCTATGTCTCTTTTTGCTGTCTCACATATAGGGTCATCATTACTGTTCTTTCAAAATTCCATATATATGCGTTAATATACTATATTGGTGTTTTTCTTTCTGACTTACTTCACTCTGTATAATAGGCTCCAGTTTCATCCACCTCATTAGAACTGATTCAACTGAGTTCTTTTTAATAGCTGAGTAATATTCCATTGTGTATACATATCACAGTTTTCTTATCCATTCATCTGCCCATAGACATCTAGGTTGCTTCCATGTCCTAGCTATTGTAAACAGTGCTGCAGTGAACACTGGGGTACACGTGTCTCAGTTCTGGTTTCCTCAGTGTGCATGCCCAGCAATGGGATTGCTGGGTCGTATGGTTTTTCTAGTTTTTAAGGAATCGCCACACTCTTCTCCATAGTGGCTATGCTAGTTTGCATTCCCACCAACAGTGTAAGAGGGTTCCCTTTTCTCCACACCCTCTTCATTATTTATTGTTCGTAGACTGCAAAAGTTTTTATTACAAGAAAAAATTATAATTATATATGGTGTCGGCTATTGACTAGATTTATTTTGGTGACCATTTCTCAATACATACAAATATTGAATCATTATGTTGTACACCTGAAACTAATATATTGTTATATATCCATTATACCTCAATAAAGAGATTTTTTAAAAATAAGAAAACATTTCTAATTTGAAGGAGACTTGCCATTTTATTTGTAGAGAGAATAGTCAAGTTAGTGACATTAAGAAGATATATTAGATCATTTTTATTAGGACCTTTCTTAATTGCTTTGGGTGAAATTTGGAGAACTTTTGAAATAAGTAAATACAAATTACTTTGAATTTGAAAATGACTTACAAATATGTTTAAATGTGTAGAAATTATTCGCATCGGTGACATAAAGAAGATTCACCAAATTGAGCTTATCCCCCATGGCCAGATGGTTGCAGTGATCTCAGGGAGAAGTCACCACGTGCAGCTATTTCCCATGTCAGTTTTGGATGGAGGAAAGACTGATAGTCACAAGCTGGCAGAAACCAAAGGGTGCCACACCATGACTTCTGGAACAGTGTGCCAAGGGGCCCATACATGCCTCTGTGTGGCTAGGAAAAGCCAAGTCTTCTGTTACGAGCTGTTTCAGAGCAATACCATTTCTCACAGAAAATTTAAAGAACTCCAAATCCCAACCACTGTCCAGTGGATGGGCATCTTCAGTGAACAGCTCTGTGTAGGATTTCACTCCGGATTCCTCAGATACCCCTTGAGGAGAGAAGGAGCTCCATACAGGATGCTGCACTTCCATGACCCTACACTGTCATTTATCGCTCATCAGCCAGTGGATGCTCTCTGTGCAGTTGAGATCTCTAGCATTGAGTATCTGTTATGTTTCAAGAGCATTGGAATTTACACTGACAGCAGGGGCCTCAGATCTAGGCCAGTTGAACTGATGTGGCCAGCACCTCCAACTTATTGCTGTAAGGCTATCTTACAATTTATTTTCTTGTCTCTCTGTATGTTTCTGTCCTTGTTGTTACAGTTTTATATCCTATGACTAAATATTGTTAATGACAGCTTTAATTTTTGAAACCATCACTGAAGATTTTTCCTAAGTTGTCTATGTCTTTTCAAGTTGAAGAGCTCTAAAGAGGTTATATCTAAGTCAAACATGTGAAATAACTTAGCCTTCAAAGTTTACTATATTCATTGGATAACTTACCTTGAATATATTCTTAACCCAAGTTGTTGCTTTTTGTAACATCCTAAGTAGATGTCTTCATGATCACTGAAAATCACATAAGCATTAACTAACTGTAAGAAATAGTTACTAAGTAAATTACTTTTTGCCTTTTGGATTTAGCTTATGTAAAGTCTACATAGACTGTTCAAATAATTTTATATTAGATAATTTTAAATTTAAATTAAAATAAAATAATTTTAGCTTATTTGATATTTTATTGACACAGGGTATCATTTTATAATTTTAATACAGCTCTTTTTTATTCACTTAGAGCATAGTTAATTGAGCACTTAATATGAACAACTTGCTATGCTAAAGGTTAACAGCACAATATTAAACCTGGTAAAACAGACAGAGTGAATCCTTATGGAGATTGTAATCATGGTATGAAATCAATAATTAAGCAAGTGCTGTCATAGGGAGTACAGTATTCTATAGGAGCATGAAGGAGGAAAGCTTAATCTAAACTAGTGAGTCTGGGAAGGTCAGCTAAAAAACTGAGTCATTTTTTTTCTTTCAACACTTTATTTTTTTTACTTTTATTTTATTTTACTTTACAATACTGTATTGGTTTTGCCATACATTGACATGAATCCACCACGGGTGTACATGCATTCCCAAACATGAACCCCCCCTCCCACCTCCCTCCCCATAACATCTCTCTGGGTCCTCCCCGTGCCCCAGCCCCAAGCATCCTGTATCTTTAAACACTTTAAAAATGTCATTCTACTGTTTTCTAACATCCATCATTTCTGATGAGAAATCAACTGTTTTTATTATTCATTAATTTCACTGTCCACATATACTTTTCTAATCTTATGCCATACTCTTTCAGTGAGCTGACATGGGTTAGGATTCATAGATTTTGAAAAGTTATGAAATTACTTAATGATGCTGCTATTATCTAATAGCATTAGAAATATCATGGTCAGATTTTACATATGTGTTTTAATCTACAATTTGACACATGTGCATCATTTATTTGCCATTTTAATTTATGTTAATCCTGTTTATTAAAAAAGATTTTGAGGCAGCTACTATATCATAATTAAAATATTATTGAGGGATTCTTTTTGGTTTCCAATCTGAAGTTTTTCTTAAAATGTTTTTGGGCTTAGCAGATATAATTAATCATGAATACGGTATTATTCTATTTACATAACATTTTTGAAATGACAAAATTTTAGAAATGGAGTAAGAGATCAAGGAAGGAGAGGAAGATGGAAAGGAAGTGAGTAGGATTATAAAAGGGCATCATGGGAGATCCTTGGAACTATTCTGTATCTTGTGGTGGTGGACACATAAACCTATACAAGTGGTAAAATTGTATAGACCTTGACTCACACACATGTGCACGAGTGCTAGTAAAACGGGAAATCTGCTTAAGATGGATAGGTCAGCTCTGTCAAGGTCAATATGCTAGTTCTGCAAAATGTTACACTGGGGAAAACTGGGCAGAATGTGCAAGAGATCTTTCTGTGTTATTTATTACAGTTGCATGTGAATTTATAATTATCCTAATAAAAAATTCTAATTGAAAAATGAATCCTGAAGCCCACACTTGCTGTTACCTCCTCCCCTTCTCCCAGGTTATAATGCCCCATATCTCTCAGTGTACAGTGAAAACGCAGTGGACATCTTTGATGTGAACACCATGGACTGGATCCAGACCATCCCCCTCAAGAAGGTGACTCGACACTGAGATCATGTGACTGATGAATTACTGACTGAATATGGAAACTCAGTTGTGCATTTGCTAGACTTTCTAATGTGTACTTGGTAATTTAGAGGCTTAGCTAAGACTAAAAATAACCAACAGAAACCAAATTGGTTAATTTCGCTACTAGTACAAGAACTCTCTTGTGATATTTAGTTGCGTTATATAAAGTAGGATTTTCATGATATAAATGTATGCTGTTTATTTATATAGATAAAATATGCATATTTGGGGCTTCCCAGGTGACTCAGTGGGTAAAGAATCCACGTGCTGTGCAGGAGATGCAGGCAGACGAAAGTTCGATCCCCAGGTCGGAAAGATCCTCTGGAGGAGGGCATAGCAGCCCACTCCAGTATTCTTGCCTGGAGAATCCCATGGACAGAGGAACCTGGTGGGCAACTGTTCATATGGTTGCAAAGAGTCAAACGCAACTGAGCACACACATGCATATTTATATCATACAATACAGATATTACTTCCCATTTCACTTTAGTCACTTGTATTTATCACTAATTTTCACTTAGTATAATTTTTCATCCTGTGAAGGAAAATTTTACTGGCAAAAAAAAAGAACAGTATATAACCAAAGCCGTGCTTCAGCTCTGATCTTCAATTAGAATTTCAGATTCATAATAAAATAAAAATTGTGTATCTATACTGTAAATAATTTGAAATATACATTAAAATTTTAAAGTATAAATACTGCTGTTTTGTTAAGAGAAGCCCATGCTTGCAGATTTAAGAATAGTTAATTCTTACATATGTGGAGTATACATAGCTTGAGCCATCAAAAAGGAAGTTTATATAGGAAAGGATGAAGGAAGTATTCACAATTATATGTGAGATTTTGCCCCACTTTAAACAATATCAGCAGCAACAAAAACTTTTGAAAGTACTATCCCACTACATAAAATATTAAAATATACTTTTCCAGCATTCTGAATGTGAACAAGTCACACTTAGTTTGATAAAATGAATTCACAGGACAGATGCATCGTCTCAGGAAAATATTTTAGTTACCAATAACTGTCAAAAAGTTAATAGAAGAATGAAATATATATATCTATTTAAGTTAGTAATATTCAGATTTTTAAAATCTGCAATATTCATGTTTTTGAAATTTTATCAGTATGAGTTTGTAACACCATTTATTTCCTTTAATTGTTNCTGAGGGGGCAGTTTAAATAGAATATATTTATTCTTAATTCTTTATATGTAAGCAAATAGCCATGTAACTTAATTTTTAAAAGCATTCACTGAAATGGTAATCTTTTTTTATTATTATTTTAGGTTCGACCCTTGAATAGTGAAGGATCCCTAAATATTTTTCTTTTGGAGACAATTAGATTAATATATTTCAAAAATAAGAAGACAAGTAAGAAATAACTTCTTCTTAGTAAAACTTCTTCTAAGAAACCATGTCTCTAGCTGAATGCCCCAAGTCACAGAGCCAGTGAGTGGAAAGGGTCTGACGTGAGTGTCTGTGCCCTTTACACACAGTCTTGGGATGTGCTCCTGGCAAAGTATTTCTCTTTCATCCTCACATAGCAGTAGAGATAAAAACACATTTTACTTGTGGCACACTCCACCTATTTTTAAAGCAGGACTGCTGGTTGGACATAAACACCTGGAAATACTAACCAACCATTTGAACGCTCACTGTGAAAAGCCATTCATTTCCCAGCTGGTTCTGCGACTAGACGTGCGTCAAGCTTTAGTGCACAACTGGGAAGCAGACGTAGTCTGCTTCATCACCCTGCTCCAACTCCTTCTGCCCACGTTATAAACAGTAGCAGATATGAAGTGTGAGACAAGTCATAGGGATTCATTTCTCTCTCCTTTTTTCTTATTTAATTTATGGGATGGAATATCTAGCGCAGCAGAGAATTAGATTGTTGTGACTTCCATAGACTGGATGGCTTAAACCCCAGAAATGTATTGTCTCAGTCCTGGCGACCAGAATCGGAGATCAGGGTGTCAGCAGGGCTGGTTCCTTTTCAGGGCTGTGAGAAAAGACCTGATGAAATCATTGGGGTGGGCTCTAATCTGATTGTGTCCTTATAAAAAGAGGAAATTTGGACACAACCAAGCACAGGGAGTACACCACATGAAGGTGAAGGCCCATATCAAGGGTGATGAAAGCCAAGGGGGGTGGTTAGGATGACATCTTCTAGGGGGACACCATTTAACCCATAGAAGCACTCTTATTTTCTTTTTGGAATCTAAAACAGTTTTGAGGGTTTCTGGGTGACAGTTTATTGACTTCTAGATATGAAGAGCTGAAACCGAGTGAGTCCTAGATTCTTAGGATGTAGCCTTCCCCAAAGATCAGAAGCAGCAGCAAGTAGAGATTGACTCTTACCTCCAGGAGAAGGGAAGTGGGGTCCCCTTACTCCACCTCAGTACCTTTTCCTCCTGCAAGGAGCCTCAAATGAGGCTCAAATGAGCTTTGCTCATTTACAATCATTATAATTGTTTTCAACATAAAAAACAATTTTGATATCCTTTAGCCACAGAAATCTGGTAGGAGAAAAACAGCAAAGTAAAAAGACACCAATATGATTGCCCTCTCCTTCCAGTGAAATGATGTAATTTTGTAGATAAAAGTCACAATAGATCTCTTTTTAAGCGTGGCTTACATTGAACATTAAATTCTCTTCATTAATGCTGTTACTATTCTTGAAAATTTGCCATGTTCATCCACTATGAACTTTAAGAAATCAGAGCAATATGATATTTGTGCAGTTCATTAATAGTTGTGAAATTAACAAGAGAAAATGTGAGATTAATGGATGGGATCTCTTAACATTTTAAAAGATAACGTTGTTTTGTTTTAAAATCTGTGTAGATGGAGAGGAGCTGGTATCTTTTGAAACACCAGATAATCAAGAGAAGCAAATGGTTCAGCATCTTAGCAGCAAGCGGCGTTATTCCTTCAGGGTTCCCAGAGCAAAAGCAGTGCTATCAAAGGGGCTATGATGACCATCTCTTCACACATGATGCAGAGAGGCTACTCAAGGACCATGTGATATTCGATGTGGTTTGGAAGAAAAGGAAATAAATCTGTTAAACTCGGGCAGAGACATCTGTTTGCAGTGGTGTTATGCTTATTTTTCCGTGCAACTTTATTTTGAAAAATTTCACCAGTTTTATTGAAATATAATTGACATATAACAATGTATAACTTCAAGGTGTATAGCATAATGGTTTAAACATTTATTGTGAAATGATTACTACAAACAGTTGAATTAGCCTCCATCATCTCATATATATATATACAATAAAGAGAAAACGTTTTTTCCTTGTGAGAACTCTTAGATTTACTCTCTTAACAACTTTCATATATACCATGCAGCAGTGTTAACTGTTTCATAAAGTTGTTTGTTACAACCCAAGGACTTATAACTGGAATTTTATACCTTCCCACCACCTTCCTCCTCTATGCAACTTTAAAGAAAACCTTCATGTAGTGAATATGAATAGACATGTAATAAATACATCGATACATTTCTCTGTGAAGGTGGAATAATTGAAAATTGGTTTGTAAGGCCTCTACATAATGCAAATATAGAACAAACACTTATACACATCATAATGTGGATCACCGAGGTGTTTTGCAAAGGAATAAATAATACCGAGCTGCATGTGGATTGATTACTCTCTGATTCAGGAGATGCCTTTCTTTGACTTGAAGAGAATCTTCACTACCTTACTTGGCTATTTTTTGGTGGTAATTTCTATACTGAATAAGCAGAAAAAATAAGCTGATCATCTTTGAATTACAAACAAAAATATATCTAGAGTAGTGCTGATCCTTTTAAAAGAGCTATAATTATATGGCATCACCGACCCCATGGACATGAGTTTGAGCAAGCTCTGGGAATTGGTGATGGACAGGGAAGCCTGGTGTGCTGCACTCCATGGGATCACAAAGAGTCGGACACGACTGAGCGACTAAACTAAACTGAACTTTACGGAAAATACATCATAGGGCTGAGCTTCTTTGATGTCTGGGGCTGTTAAGGGCCATGTGATTTCTACCATAAACATTAAGATACTTAAGTTTAAGGAGTATCTAGAAAGCACAGAATAACTGAGTATTCATTCTTCACCAAATTTTTATTTGGACATGTCTATCAGCTGCCCATAAAAAAGTCATCAATACAATTTTGTCTTTGTCTTTTAAAGTTGATTGCAGTAGCATCTTTGTGATTAATAATTTTTAATAAGGTAAGATTTTTCAAAATGAAGTTGAAAATCTTCCGATTTAAACATGGGAATGAAGTATACATGAAGTATACATCTAATTTGACTGCCGTCTGTTCTTTCCCTTTTTCATCACCAAAGAGAAGAGGTTCTGGGGAGGGCAGCCCCGCCCTAGCCTGTTCACATGCCTAAGGACTGAAATATGCCTTTGTTTCCAGGCATGTATTTTATATAGAGTTATTTCTTTTAAATTTTTTAAAATTAATTTTTACTGGTGTATATTTGATTTCAGTTCACTTCAGTTGCGTGTCCGACTCTGCGACCTCATGAACCGCAGCACGCCAGGCCTCCCTGTCCATCACCAACTCCCGGAGTTTATAACCGAACTCAAGTCCACCAAGTCGGTGATGCCATCCAACCATCTCATCCTCTGTCATCCCCTTCTCCTCCTTCCCTCAATCTTTCCCAGCATCAGGAAATTATTTGATTTACAATGTTGTATTCCTCTCTGCAGACATGTTTCTGCTTGGGCTCATCTTCTTCATACCTTCATTCCATCTGGAGCTCTTTCTTCGCTCTTCTCCAGTAGCATATTGGATACCCACTAATCTGGGGAGTTCACCTTTCAGTGTCATATCTTTTTGCCTTTTCATATTGTTCATGGGGTTCTCAAGGCAAGAATGCCAAAGTGATTTGCCTTTCCCTTCTCCAGTGGGCCACTTAGCTACTAAACAGCTATTTAGGGTTGCTGTGTGATGAAGCGTTCAGACACTAGGGGGCGGTATTATACAATGCAGACCTGGTCCAGAGTCTGATAACACTGAAATCAAATTGGGATGCTATGGAAGTGGCCACTTTTGAATATTTCCATGTTAAAGCTCTGCAGCAGTAAATGTAACCAAAATGCTCAAGATATAAAATAAAAATAAATTACCCCAACAGGAGTTATTCATTGTTCTTTGTTAATGTTTAATATTTTTAGTTTTAAATTCCATGTAAAGTATTTGTACAATATATTAAAAATACTAAAAGGTTTCATAACTATCCAGAATCAAAGGACACACATATATGTATACACTCATAACTAGATAAATTTTACTGTTGTAGTTCCAGCAGGAAAAAATGACCTCCTCTGTCATAAAACAGCACTTGCCTTTTCCACGTATATTTCTCTCTTTTCCTCAGATACCAAAAAAGTATCGATGAAGTTTATTTACTTATTTTGTCTATAGAGTTGCTAATTACAAAATTGATAACTTGGACTGTCAAGAAAGATTAAATTGCCTGTCAAAATGGCTTTTGAAAGTTCTGTCTTAATATAACTCTTTTGTCAGGCAAAACTTAAAAACTTCTGCTCTCAATAGATTTTATTAGTATCTATTTGCTTGTATATTTATGTTAAATATAATCCACCAAATCAAACAATTTTTACGTGTTTAAATGACAATGCTATCTATGATATGTCTGTGGGAATTCAGAGCAGTTATTAGTCAGTGAAAATCAGGTTCTTAGGTGCCATTTCCCTGAACAGGGAATGAATGATGGGTGCTGTCCTTCTCTGGCTGTGGCGACCACTGATAACATTGCTCTAGGAGCATCTGGGGCCAGCATGGAAAGCTCCAATACTTACATGGGAAGGAATGAGATGGCTGCATTTCTCAAACAAGGTTATTCTCTCTCTGCCTGTGGGTCGACAGAGGAAGAATGATTCTCTGCAAGTACCCGGGAAGCACACGAGATGGGAATGAACTTTTCTTCACCAACCACTCTGTGATGATGTGCAGATTCAGAAAAGATTTGGGAACTGGTTTCCCAGGCCCAGAGGGACAATGCCATGCCCAGCAGAGCTGGGGTGGGGTCTCTTGAGTGGTCCTGCAGAGGTCAATGCCCACCAGGCTTGGAAGAGCTGCCCAGAGTCCTGGAGTGCTTAGAACCTTGGTCATCCATTCCTTATCCATTCGTCCAGCTGGCCCTCTGACTCACATTTATGGAGTGCCCGTGTGTTTTGTGTCTTCTGCTTACGGAGGAGGGGACCAAGCAAGGGTATGGATGGAGGGTGAGCCCAGGACTGAACTCTGTAGGAAACTTAGGCTCCATGGTCTGTGGGAGTTGAAATATTCCTGCTTTCAGAATGAGTGAGCCATCACAAGTGTCCCTGCTGCTGAGATGTCAAGCACGAGGTGCCTGGAATCTACCTACTGGGAATGGCATACAAGGCTAGGGCACTGTCATAAGGGCTGTTTAGTGGAGGGGGTATATATGCATTATGAGTGGGTGGAGTGGTGAGTGGAAGATGGGAAAATGAGGATCCTCCAAGACTTTTTGACTGTGAATAGTGGGAGAGAGATGGGTGCTGCAGCAAGAAGGTGACTCAGGTTGGAAAAGGAAAGCAGCTGCAGGTACCATATGAGATCCGCAGAGTCAGACAGCTTACACACTCGGAAAAAAAAAGAAGGCCATCTTCCCTCACTCTAATGGAAAACTCCATGTAACACCTGGAGCTAGGATCCTGTTGTCCAGATCCACATTCACTTCCAGGAATTTTCACCTGGGCTCAGGAGAGAGATGCTAGTTTCCAGTCATGGCGCTCCCCATGTTCTTGTCTACAGAATGAATATGAACTATGAAATACCAACACAAAGAAAATAAGAGTCATTGCAAAAAAAAAAAAAAAAGATGAAAATGAACCCAGGTCAAGGCAGGCAGGGATAGAGAAGGTAAGACCTGATAGGAGCTATTGTTTTTCCCCTGGATACAGCTGTACCTGAAGCTTAATATTGCGCATATTGGTTACACTAGGTGAGATGCTTCTCCTGCTAGAGCAGGTTTGAATTGCTTCTGTCATCCATACTTGAAATAGTCCATGTTCACTGATGTATCTGTTCTTTGGAAATTCAGGAACATTCCTATAGTTGCCAAGCCTATAATATATCATTTTCAGGAAAAGAAATATTGAACTCCCATGGCATTGTTTTTCTGAAAATTGTCTGTGACACCAAGAAATAAAGGAACTGAATAGAATCAGGGAATTCGTTTATGCAGAATCAAACATAATCTTCAGGGAGGAAAAACACAATTACTTTGTTATCCATTTAATAAGCTATTGTCATCAATGATGACCTGCAGCTTTTCATAATTTTCTCCAAACAAATCTATTGTCCACTATAACCCTGCTACTAGATATTGTGGCATTTATTTCATTATCCGCTATTTTACTTTTGCCATTCCTTAATCCTGACTCATTAATAAAAACTTTTTGTATTTTTTTTTTTGCATTTTTTGCACTTGTTTGCCAACACCTTGCATACAACAGCTGGCTTTCTTCCCACTTCCATTTTTAATAACTCAGAAAATGTGGTGAAGATCAGAGTTCCCATAGTCTTAACAATGAAAGTGTTACAAGAATGACTCTTCTGCTTTCCTCTTTGTGAACTCAAAATGCCAGATTTCTATTTTGTATCCGTTTTCAAGCTCGAGTTCCTGACATATTGTTTCCATTGTTAGGTCTGAGATTCAAAACTCAACAAGGTTAGGAATGATAAGAGCAGAAAGCCCTGTAGAGAACAAACCTTGTCCCAAGATCCGTGGTTATCAGGAATCTTTGTTTTGTCTTTTACAGCACACACTCTCTCATTTCTTTAGAAATGGTTGTACTTTTCCCTTCAAGGGAGATAATGTTATGGTTCACTTTTCAGGTATAAATCATTTGGCTAATGCAGATTGTGAATTTAGTGTTCAATTTCAAAAGATGCAGTTTCTATCTAGGCTTTAAATTTGAGTATTTTTCATTGATTTTTGGAACCCTGAAGTCTTAATTCTCTCCATCAAACTGAGGAAGAGACAGGAGGTCCCAAGTCAAAGAAAAGACTGAGGATGGGAAAAAGAAGAGCAGAAAAGTTTTTCCTTCAAGAAGCGAGTATGTTGGGACCCCTGACTAGATGGGGGAAGGTCTAGGGATTGGCTTGGCAGTGACCCTGCCCACTGCTTCCCTCCCCTGCTTTGGCAGATGGATCACCAACTGTTTGTACACTATTCCTAGACACAGTTACTTATTTAATTCTAAAGCTCATGAAAGGCTGAGCTTTTTAATTACCTTGAAAGGAAGGACTGTGAAGACCACAGACATGAGACGATGGTTAATATTCCTTCCCTAGGTCTAAGAGATATGAGCTTTTCACATTTTTCAGTGAGTTGATCTTACTACAAACTAGCCCCTCCCTCCCAAAAAAAGGCTGTAGTGGAATGAGATAACTGTAGTAAATACTTTCGGTGTGTTTAAAAATAAGAAAGTGAAAGTGGTTTAGTTCTGTTCGACTCTTTGTGATCCCATGTACTGTAGCCCACCAGAATCCTCTATTCATGGAATTCTCCAGGCCAGAATACTAGGGTGGGTAGCCATTCCCCTCTCCAGCAGATCTTCCCAACCCAGGGATCGAACCCAGGTCTCCTTCATTGCAGGCATGTTCTTTACTGTTTGAGCCACTAGGGAAGCTTGCTCTGTTCCAATTTTCTAACTCTGAAGCCTGCTCCACCCCCACCTCCAGGTTGGCTGTATTTGTATGGCTTGATCCTGTGTCAGCCAGAGGTGGGTCAAAGAGGAACAACTGTCCCTAACTGGGACAACCACATTCTCTCTCCAGAACTTGGGAATTAGGATTGGGGGATGCTGGTCTGTCCTTGTAGATTATTTTAGAATATTTAAATTTGGGACCTCTCAGTTGCCGTATTGGCCAAGTACATAAAAAAGCAGATAGATTGAGTCTACAAAGAAAAGCAAAGCCACACTGGGAAAGGACCTGGGAGGATAGGGCAGAGGCCCCAGGGGAGATTTACTTAGAGCGGCTGGGTCAGATCCTGAGCTCTTCCAGCTTCTGGTTCTGGTCCTTATGGAAGTTTCCATGCCATTACAATGATGCCATCAGAAAAATCTCTCCCTTTTTAGATTAAATCACTGTGAGTAGACCTTCATTGCTCTCAAACAAAAGAACATTAGTTAGGATAGTAATATGGGTAGAACATTGTATTAAACAGAAAAAGAATTGAGAAGTACTTCTGGGCAGAGATGACTTTTACTCATCTCTGCTGCCTTCCTCTGTGAAAAATCACTTAAATAGCCTCTTAATATTAAGTCTTACTTAATAATAAGAGATAAGCAGCCATTTCAAAGTTAAACTGCTGCCGCTGCTAAGTCGCTTCAGTCATGTCCGACTCTGTGGGACCCCAGAGTCGGCAGTCCACCAGGCTCCCCCATCCCTGGGATTCTCCAGGCAAGAACACTGGAGTGGGTTGCCATTTCCTTCTCCAATGCATGGAAGTGAAAAGTGAAAGTGAAGTCGTGAAGTTGTGTCCGACTCTTAGCGACCCCATGGACTGCAGCCCACCAGGCTTCTCCTTCCATGGGATTTTCCAGGCAAGAGTACTGGAGTGGGGTGCTATTGCCTTCTAGTTATTGTTTACTAGATAGTGTGTTTAAAAGGACCAAAAGTTAAATTGGGGGGATTTCAAGACAAGATGTGGTGAGATCACACTTGGGGATTTCGTGACAAGATGTGGTAAGATCACAGGATCTTAGTGCTGACATGTCCATGCACCTGTGCTCAAATCTGCCTGCCATGTCCCCTGAGTGCACCCTCCATGTGGAGTGAGTCCCATGCATTGTCCCCCTTATTTTCTCAGTGTCTCAGATGAGGAAGAATCAACCCAATCCCACTGCAAGCCAC
The DNA here is from genome assembly GCA_006410935.1 of Redunca redunca. Lineage (NCBI taxonomy): Eukaryota > Metazoa > Chordata > Mammalia > Artiodactyla > Bovidae > Redunca > Redunca redunca. The sequence continues at coordinate 880,062 of SJYQ01004059.1, forward strand.
TGCTGTGGAGCTGCTTTTTGCCATCCTTGGACCCAGTCACCTGTAAACACACATTCAGTGGTCATGATGCTGAAACTGGCCCCAACATGAGGCACGAGGCCAAGGCGAGCAAGTTCTGCTCTCAGGGAGCTTCAGTGTGGGCACCCAGACATTCAACCACTTAGCTATGGATCTATAGTTTTGAGCTGGTTTCAGTCCCTTAGGAATTCCTGAGATTTCAAGTGTTCCTGTAGTCACCCACACCTAGGTCAGCTCTAAATGGGGTTGACTTGGGTCAGATGTGACTTCAAATCAACTCAGAAGGCAAATTCTTGTAATTATTTGCAAAAGCATCTCTATGCTACAAATTTCTTCAATCCTGTCTCCACAGAAAACCATCAAAAGCTAGGACTTGCTGAAGTATTTTTTTAACCCTTCTTTTCTTTCTTTATATTTTTAAAAAGATATTTGTGCCCTTCTGCAATATGCATTTGTATAAGCCCCAAAATCTGAACTGGTCTACTTTTGCACATTTACAGTGATGCCAATTTTTTCAAACAGACAAATATGCAAATGTTTAAATTGGGTTTTAAAATTCAGTAACATTTTTTTTAACTGAGATAGGAATGAAAATAAATTGTAGCAGGTGTAATAGAATGAACTTTGCTGGGCTTCCCTGGTGGCCCAGTGGCTAGGACTCCACACTTCCAATGTAGGCTGCCCAGGTTCAATCCCTGGTCAAGGAACTATAATTAATCCCACCTGCCTTAACTAAGAGTTCACATCCTGAAAAGATCCCACACACTCAAGGAAGATACATCTTGCATGCCCACAATTAAGATCTGGGAGAGCTGAATAAATAATTATTATTAAAAAGTCTTTTCCCAATCTTAGTGTCATTTTAAGCTTAATCACTCCAACAGTGACACCAGTAATCAGTCATGCATTGATATAGCTGTTTCCTTTACCAGAAAAATCAAAACAGTTCAGAAAAAGCTAAGTTTTGAGTCTTTGGAGGAAGGTCTGAAGCAAGTTGAACCTTTGAATGACATCAGAATAGAATTCCCTGTCATTGTCATTGGAGAGCTGTGTAAACCAGCTGGATCTATAAATGTATGGGATTTGGCAGAAGATGCTATCCTATAAGGAATGTGCTAGAATCCTGCTATTCCTATCAATTTGACAAATTGTACTAATCATCCAGAGGGGAATTCTCCTGTCATTTCCTGTTATGGACATGGATTGTGTCCCTACTGATATTAATACGTTGAAGTCATAACCCCTAGAAACTCAGAATATGACCTCATAGGGAAGAAAGTTCTTTACAGAGATTACCAAGTTAAACTCAGGTCATTATAGTGGGCCTTACTCCAATATGACTGGTGTCTTTATAAAAAGGGGAAATTTGGACACTTGACACACATGCACACCTAGAGGGAAAAAAATATGAAGACCCAGGAAGAAGATGGCCATCTACAAGCCAAGAAAGGAAGGCTGAAACGCATCCTTCTGTTACCGTCCCTAGAAGGAATCAATTCTGTCTACACCTTGACTTTGGACTTCTGGCCTCCAGAACTGTGAGACGGTGAAAATTTGTTATTTAAGCCCCTCTGTCTGTGATGCTTTGTTATGGAGCCTCAGCAGACTGATACATGTCTTACCACAATAGCACAATAGAACCATAGGGTGGCAGAGCTGGGTGGGTTTGGGGTCTCCATTTAGACTAGAGCTGTGCATAAAAATCACAGTGCAAGCTTAGAATGTGAATACATATATAATTCTAAATTTCTTAGTGAGCATATTTAAAAAAAAAACAAGTGAAATTAATTTTGATAATGTGTATATAATTTTGATATTTTATTTAACCCAATATATTCAAATATTATTCTTATGAGTTATCTTATATACTAACAAAATATTTAATCTTCTACTCAATGTCCTATGTCTTTGACATATAGTTTGTGTACTTTGGAGGTTTCTACAGTAGCTCTGGAGCTACCCTGCATCCAAGGTCAGGGGCAGCAGCTGAGAGTGCCAGGCTGTGACAGTGCAGGAGCAGCTGAGAGGAGCTACCCAATGCCCGAGGCCAAGGGCGGCAGCCGGGAGGAGCAACCCCATGTCCAAGGAGGGGTGGCTGCGTGGGCGCAGGAGGGCCTCGAGGAGCTATTCCACGTTCAAGGTCAGGAGGGGCGGCGATGAGGAGATACCCCTCGTCCAAGTAAGGAGCAGCAGCTGCGATGTGCTGGAGCAGCCATGAAGAGATACCCCATGTCCAAGGTAAGAGAAACCCAAGTAAGATGGTAGGTGTTGCAAGAGGGCATCAGAGGGCAGACACATTGAAACCATAATCACAGAAAACTAGTCCATCTAATCACACTAGGGCCACAGCCTTGTCTAACTCAATGAAACTAAGCCATGCCTGTGGGGCCACCCAAGACAGGTGGGTCACGGTGGAGAGGGCTGACAGAATGTGGTCCACTGGAGAAGAGAATGGCAAACCACTTCAGTATTCTTGCCTTGAGAACCCCATGAACAGTATGAAAAGGCAAAATGATAGGATACTGAAAGAGGAACTCCCCAGGTCAGTAGGTGCCCAATATGCTACTGGAGGTCAGTGGAGAAATAACTCCAGAAAGAATGAAGGGATGGAGCCAAAGCAAAAACAATACCCAGCTGTGGATGTGACTGGGGATAGAAGCAAGATCCGACGCTGTAAAGAGCGATATTGCATAGGAACCTGGAATGTCAGGTCCAGGAATCAAGGCAAATTGGAAGTGGTCAAACAAGAGATGGCAAGAGTGAACGTCAACATTCTAGGAATCAGCAAACTAAAATGGACTGGAATAGGTGAATTTAACTCAGATGACCATTATATCTACTACTTGGGGCAGGAATCCCTTAGAAGAAATGGAGTAGCCATCATGGTCAACAAGAGAGTCCAAAATGCAGTACTTGGATGCAATCTCAAAAATGATGGAATGATCTCGAAGGCAAACCATTCAGTCTCACAGTAATCCAAGTCTATGCCCCAACCAGTTATGCTGAAGAAGCTGAAGTTGAATGGTTCTGCAAAGACCTACAAGACCTTTTAGAACTAACACCCAAAAAAGATGTCCTTTTCATTATAGGGGACTGTAATGCAAAAGTGGGAAGTCAAGAAACACCTGGAGTAACAGGCAAATTTGGCCTTGGAATGTGGAATGAAGCAGGAAAAAGACTAATAGAGTTTTGCCAAGAAAATGCACTGGTCATAGCAAACACCCTCTTCCAACAATGCAAGAGAAGACTCTACACGTGGACATCACCCGATGGTCAACACCAAAATCAGACTGATTATATTCTTTGCAGCCAAAGATGGAGAAGCCCTATACAGTCAACAAAAATAAGACCAGGAGCTGACTGTGGCTCAAATCATGAACTCCTTATTACCAAACTCAGACTTAAATTGAACAAAGTAGGGAAAACTGCTAGACCATTCAGGTATGACCTCAATCAAATCCCTTATGATTATACAGTGGAAGTGAGAAATAGATTTAAGGGACTAGATCTGATAGATAGAATGGCTGATGAACTATGGAATGAGGTTCGTGACATTGTACAGGAGACAGGGATCAAGACCATCCCCATGGAAAAGAAATGCAAAACAGCAAAATGGCTGTCTGGGAGGCCTTACAAATAGCTGTGAAAAGAAGAGAAGTGAAAAGCCAAGGAGAAAAGGAAAGATATAAGCATCTGAATGCAGAGTTCCAACAAATAGCAAGGAGAGATAAGAAAGCCTTCCTCAGCGATCAATGGAAAGAAAGAGAGGAAAACAACAGAATGGGAAAGACTAGAGATCTCTTCAAGAAAACTAGAGATACCAAGGGAACATTTCATGCAAAGGTGGGCACAATAAAGGACAGAAATGGTATGGACCTAACAGAAGCAGAAGATATTAAGAAGAGGTGGCAGGAATACACAGAAGAACTGTACAAAAAAGATCTTCAAGACCAAGATAATCACGATGGTGTGATCACTCATCTAGAGCCAAACATCCTGGAATGTGAAGTCAAGTGGGCCTTAGAAAGCATCACTATGAACAAAGCTAGTGGAGGTG
>SJYQ01004059.1:884320-925953 GCA_006410935.1 Redunca redunca
CCCATCACTTCATGGGAAATAGATGGGGAAACAGTGGAAACAGTGTCAGACTTTATTTTGGGGGGCTCCAAAATCACTGCAGATGGTGACTGCAGCCATGAACTTAAAAGACGCTTACTCCTTGGAAGAAAAGTCACGACCAACCTAGATAGCATATTCAAAAGCAGAGACATTACTTTGCCGACTAAGGTCTGTCTAGTCAAGGCTGTGGTTTTTCCAGTGGTCATGTATGGATGTGAGAGTTGGACTGTGAAGAAAGCTGAGCATCGAAGAATTGATGCTTTTGAACTGTGGTGTTGGAGAAGACTCTTGAGAGTCCCTTGGACCGCAAGGAGATCCAACCAGTCCATTCTGAAGGAGATCAGCCCTGGGATTTCTTTGGAAGGAATGATGCTGAAGGTGAAACTCCAGTACTTGGCCACCTCATGGGAAGAGTTGACTCATTGGAAAGGACTCTGATGCTGGGAGGGATTGGGGGCAGGAGGAGAAGGGGATGACAGAGGATGAGATGGCTGGATGGCATCACTGACTCGATGGACGTGAGTCTGAGTGAACTCCGGGAGTTGGTGATGGACAGGGAGGCCTGGCGTGCTGCAGTTCATGGGGTCGCAAAGAGTCAGTTACGACTGAGCGACTGAACTGAACTGAACTGAACTGAACTGAACAGTAGCTCTGTGGTAAAGAATCCAACTGCCAATCCAGGCAATATGGGTTTGATCCCCTGGAAGATCCCCTGGAGAATGAAATGGCATCCTTGCCTGGAAAATCCCATGGACAGAGGAGTCTGGCAGGCTACAGTACATGGGGCTGCAAAATAGTGAAACATAATTTAGTGACTAAAAACAACAAATGTGAAATTTATGCTTATAAAGCATCTAAATGGTAGTAAAAGTTAAGAGATATGCTGACCAATCAATTTTATTTTGAAAGAAAACCTGAGAATGAAATAGTTTCTCACTGCACCATTCTTCCTAAAGTTTAGGTTTGTGTTTTCAATATTTGCTATGCAATCATGCTCTTTCTTTTGTGTGTGTGTGCTATTATCTCATCTTGGTAAATATCATCCTTCCTGATATTAGGGGCACTGGTCACTAGATAATCAGAAGCACATGACAAACCTATTATCTTTCATTTTCTTGCAGACAGTTAAAGAGGTTTCTAAAAAGGTAATGCCAGGAATAGGATCAGATCACAGCATTTGACACAGTGAGGACTTCAGCCCTGCTTCACACCGCACTGCCTGTATCGCTGATCATTCTGCTCACAGCACCGATCCTCTTGCTGTTCACACAGCACACACGGGGTTTGTTGAACCCAGGGTAAGCAAAGCACGAGTTAAGAGGCTGAAAGGAGGTTTGAGGAGGCAGAGAAACTGCAGACACATTTATTCTCTTCCAGCAACAGTCATGGCACAACCTAACACAACATAACCTCTCTTGGCTGACGCAGCAGCCTCAACTGTAGACACGCTATATTCTCCCCTCGCCTCTGAAGGCAGACGCAGCAGACACATCCTGGCCACAGCAGCAGGAATGCGCACGGCTACATGGGTGGAGTCCATACAGGTGTACTGCACACTGTAACCCGAGATCGAATGAGCACCTCCTGACGGGCATGCGCAGTGCTATAATGATCTCAGCTGTTACAAGTTTCGGTTCTGTTCAGTTCCTCACTCAGTCATGTACGACTCTTTGTGACCCCATGGACTGCAGCACGCCAGGCCTCCCTGTCCTTCACCAACTCCTGGAGTTTACTCAGATTCATGTCCTATGAGTTGGTGATGCCATCCAACCATCTCATCCTCTGTCCTCTCCTTCTCCCACCTTCAATCTTTCCCAGCATCAAAGCCTTTTCAAATGAGTTAGTTCTTCCCATTAGGTGGCCAAAGTATTGGAGTTTCAGCTTCAACATCAGTCCTTCCAATGAATATTCAGGACTCATTTCCTTTTAGGATGGACTGGTTGGATCTCCCTTTTTGTCCAAGGGACTCTCAAGAGTCTTCTCAACACCACAGTTCAAAAGCATAAATTTTTCAACGCTCAGCTTTCTTTATAGTCCAACTCTGACATCCATACATGACTACTGGAAAAACCATAGCTTTGACTAGTTGGGCCTTTGTTGTGTGTGTGAGGTCACTCAGTCATGTCCAACTCTTTGCGGCCCCATGAAGTGTAGCCTACCAGGCCCCTCTGTCCATGGAATTCTCCAGACAAGAGTACTGGAATGGGTTGCCATTTCCTTCTCCAGGGGATCTTCCCAATCCAGGGATCAAACTTGGGTCTCACATTGTAGGCAGACGCTTTACCATCTGAGCCACCAGCGAGTCAGACCTTTGTTACAAAGTCCTTATTTACAAAACATGAACAGGCCACCTTGGCTAATTTGCTCTCTCCCCACAATGCCTGTTCCTCTTTCATTTTGAAGTAGATTCTTTCCACTTTGGTCCTAAAAGGGGTGATGAGAATGCAAGCATGGCCCTGAGCGGCCTAAGCAGCTCAAGATTTTGTAGGTCTACATAAGCTGAAAACTTGTGATTATTCTGTTCAGAGGCAATGGTTACAAAAAGAGAAGTGTGGTCATTTCTACAAGCAGAGAACCCAGCCTGGGGCAACGCTGATAATATCTGGGTGCCGTGGAGTTCTGGGGGTGTGGGGGCGGAGTGCGGTCACTGGTCCTTCCCCTGCGCTGCCAGTTAAGTGACATCAGACCCACCTTGAAGGACCTGTCAGTGAGTGGATACTCAGATCATAAAGAACACCTGTGAGGTGTGTGTGGGAGGGCCCAGAGAGAAGTCTCTGTGGGATGCTCTGAAAGGTCTCTGGGTGAGATTTCTCAGAGTGGGTATGTGGGAGATCCCCATGTGGGGCCAGTGTGGGTCTGTGTGGGGACTCGTCCTGGGAAACACCCCATTACTGACTTTTCTGCCCATGAAAGCAGGGGAAAGGCTCAGAGACTTTCTCCTTCTGGTTTCTTGCTGCTCTGTAGGTGTCCCTCTGTGTCACTTCTCTGGACAGGAGTCTAGGGAGTCCAGATCCCCCCCTGCTTCAGCACTCAGTTCTCAATGCCTCTGAAAGGACTGGGTAGCAGCCAGGCTCGAGGTTCCCGCTCTGTGCCCCCTTCTCCTGAGCTCTAGAAATCACTCTGTGGCCTAGGTCTCTGTATCCCAACCCCACAGGCCCCAGCTGGGGCCCAACTGTCATGTCCTCCCTGGAGAATCAGACACAGAGTCAGAACCTGGATCCAGGGAGAAACCACAGCTCAAGCAGGCCTACCCCCGCTGCCCCACCCACCCTGGTCCTGGTCCTACATGTTGGCACCCAGGCAGGCATGAGGGCAGAACCAGTTCTGCTGTCTCCTGGACCAGGGGCACCTCCTGGAGCAGGATTCCCCACCACAGAAATGACTGACACAGAGCCCTGAACTGCTCTAGGGAATTGCTCCCGTCTGCCCACTTTCTCCTGTCAGCAGGCCTGGGGAGGAACGCTGACGGCGCCTTCCACCAACAGGTCCCTTCCCACCCACCGGGTGACATTATCTGCCAGCCTCTTCTACCCTGGGCTCTGGGGTGAGCAAGGCTGAGGGCAGATGTGACTTGCTATGACCCCTGCACAGTTCCTGGACCTGTTGAGTCTCACCTATCCCCTGGGAGTCTCCTTGGGCCACACATGTAGGGAGAGGTCATGGACCTCGAGTCTGTCCCAAGCTCCCAGTCTTGTAAAAGCTGATTATTTGCATTGTGGAGAAGTGAAGCTTCCCTTCTCGGAGGCTCCACTGCCTCTGGGAGCCTGGCCCTCTGTGCAGGAACTCCAGGTGCCTTCACACAATCTGGGCTCTGAGAGCTGGAGTAGGGGGAGACTCTGGGGTAGGGCCCCTAATGTCTTTCCTCTGGGCCTGTATTGTGGTGGGATGCCAGGGGCTCCTTGGTCACTGCACAATCTATGGATATCTATGCCACCTGCCTCCTTCCCCTGCATTCCACCCTTGGGGTACAGCGTCCCACCCTCAGACAGTGAGGGGACTGCGCATAGTCATGCCCCTGCTCTTACCCCAGGGGAAGTGGGCGCTTGGGCGCTGTGAGCAGGGCTGTCCTCTCCAGGGCAGAGGTGGACCGGCCCTCGGGGGCCTCCATGCTCCACACTGCACACCCTCAGAGCCGGGAATGTGGTCCTCATCCTCGCCTCTGCTCCAGAGCGTGAGAAAGGCAGAGGGAAGGTGATGCTCCTGGCCGATCTCAATCCCAGCTCTTTCTAGGAGAGAAGGGGCTTCTAGGGCAGTGTCATGTAATCCCACCTTGACACGGGAAAGAGGTTTCTCCCTCCTCTGGACTCGGGCCAGCACTGTCCCCAAACTCTCCTCCTTATTCCGGCATGTGAACTTGTCTCTGATACTTTCTGAGCCTGCAGGGAATTTCAGCCTCTTCAAAGCTCTCCCCAACAACTGCACAAGTCCAAGGTAGACAGAGAGATGGAGAGGACTGAGCTGGATCCTGAGAAGGAAGAGGTCTTTAGATTTAGTTCACATTGGCGTGTCCTGAATGCCGTAGCTTGTTTCTGTAATGCTAGTATTGTGGAAACTGAAAGTGCAGTTTCTGGGGTGAGTGTGAGCATCCTACTGAGGTCCACCTCCCTCCATGGCCCTGTCCCATCTGGAAATCACAGCAGGCACCTGGGAAGAAAGGCCCCTCATCCCTTCTGCCCAGCAGGACACTACAGACCCCCATTTCTCATAAGGGAAAACATTGATTTCAGAAAATAATAAAATCTGTGGTAGGAAGAAGCCATTAGCACACAGAGGGCATGCTAACATGAGAGGGGAAAAAAAATGTTTTTTTCTTCAAGATATGCTTTTTCTCTTGGAGAAGAAGATTACTACCAGGAATACTTTCACAAGCATGTATGATTAACCCGAGGGGTGTATTTCTGGAGACATTTACTTGCAGAGTGGAGGGGACAGCCTGGGACACCTGTTACTCTGACCCATGCTGGCAGGTTCTGCCTGGTGGGGGACCTGGCTCTCTGGGTGGGACGGCCACTTGCTGTCCTTGGGACTGGTCCACTTATTCCTTTTTGGACAGATGTGGCCAGTGGGGGTAGTTTGGTGATCACCAGCTTATTTCTCCTCACTATCCTTTGCTCCAGGAAGCAAAGCAACCTATGCTGGCAGCAATATGGACCATATCAGTTCCGCTTTTCACCAATTTAACTCCAAGGCATGAGGTCCACGGTGAAACACCGTCTTCTCCCTTAGGATTCGTCCAACAGCTCTCATGACAGTCTGAGCCTCAGCAGTCCTGCTGTCCATAATCAATCTACGTTTGACTGGTTCCTGGCTCTGGGCAGTGGCTGCTGCAGGGTTGCCTTTTTGCAGGGGCTCTTCTGATCCTTTGCATTTATTGGAGAAAATCCACTGCAGAAGCCACTTAATTTTTTTTTGAAGTGGCTTTCTGAAAGAACCTGTCCCTTCTTCTGGATTAACTGTCATAACTTGCTTCTTAGGGACTCAGCTGATTCCTTTTTCTGGCCAGGGTAGCTCACCCTATGGGTCTGGTAGGTGCTCCATTCTGCCAGGCTTTTTGTATGCTGTCCTAGTTTGTGCCTCCTCTAAATCTCTCTCCCATCAGTGGGGACAAACTTCTTACTCAGGCTCTTATATTTGGGACTTCCATTTCAGGGCCACCTGCTTCCCTGGCTGCTCCCTCCACTCGATGCAACATCATAGTGTTTCTGGGAATTGGACATGTCTCCACTGGACAACAGAGAAGGCGATGGCACCCCACTCCAGTCCTCTTGCCTGGAAAATCCCGTGGACGGAGGAGCCTGGTAGGCTGCAGTCCATGGGGTCGCGAAGAGTCGGACACCACTGAGAGACTTCACTCTCACTTTTCACTTTCATGCATTGGAGAAGGAAATGGCCACCCACTCCAGTGTTCTTGCCTGGAGAACCTCATGGATGGGGGAGCCTGGTGGGCTGCAGTCAATGGGGTTGCACAGAGTCAGACACGACTAGAGCGACTTAGCAGCAGCAGCATCCACTGGACAAGGTCTGGGAACAGGACAGAGGAATGATGTTTGCAGCAAGGAACACATTCCAGTGACAGTCTTTGAGAAACATGTCAGTTGCACAGTCTTGAAGGAGCACAGCAGTGGCACAGCCTTGAGCCTGTTTCTGCTGGTCTGTGAACCCTTGGAACAACACTGCCTCAAAGCGTAGGTCTTCTGGATTTGAGGCAATGGACTTTGTATTGAACTTGGAGATCATGATCTCCTCAAATCCATATTAATGATTAGGGATTTGATCAGCACACTAGGTCCCAAAGTGCCTTTCCAAGCACGGTCCCCCTCCACCACCTCTTGTTCTCTGGAAGAATGGGAACACTCATCAAGTCCCTAAAGCAACATTCTGGGGAGGCTCACCCCTCACATTCTGCCTGTTGCTCATTCCTGACCCTTGCCGGATTTGAACTGGGCTCCAGGCTGCCTTTGTCAGTCCCCACAGCAGATTCACATGCCAAGTTCTGCCCACAAAGTTGTACATGGAGGCCTACGAATGTGGCTTGTCTTCCCGTCCAGAAAGGGACCTCTGAGTGCTTATGGATGTCCCCAGTGGGGATCCTCCCAGAAGCCCCTGGGTTTCCTCACTCACCTGTGAGTGAGCTCACAGGGGACTCTCAGGATCAATGTGGGGGCACTGTTATCACTTTCTCTCCTGAATGGGGCTGAGCAGGTTTCCCCAAGCCCTCAGTTAACTGGGCTTTTGAGTGGTCCCAGATTCACAGGTTGCCTTCAACATGGACCCTTGAGCCTTTTTTAACTTCCAGCTAAGTATGAACTAGAGGACCTTGGAGGATAGGTCCCGCTTGTGCCTCACCTAAAACGTTATTTTATGTGCTTCCAGTTCCTGTTGAACATAAAGACTGAGAAGAGTAACTCATGGGAGGTGTTCATGGAGGCTTCCCCATCCTGAGAGGAGTCTGGGCTTTTCTGTCTCCATGGGAACATGTGTCTCTCCAAGAAAGTCTAAAACAAGCTTGGCAGCAAGCCTCGAACAATAGACATTCACAGGGATCTCACTCTCACAGGTTTGCTCTGACTTCCTCTCTATAAGGACTCCTGGGACTTCTGGATGCCTCCTGCCTGGGCTCTACTCTCTTTCTGACTCATGTTTCACTCTTGAATCCTTCACTGGGGGGTTGACTGACATCATGTACAGATCTCTTAGGATCCTCCCCCATGCTCTGCCCTACATCATGGCACAGTCTATCCCTGGTGGGATCTGTGCTGGGCACCTTCAACCTCCTCTTCTGTATGTCTTGGCTACTTTTTCCTGGACCTGCAGAGGGCCTTGAGGGCTCCTTCTTGCCCTGTGCCTGCCAAGGAATTGATCCTGAGGCTGTATCAGTTTCAGAGGTGCTTGGATTTTTCAGGGCACACCACTCTGTTCCCGTACAAACCTTTTCAAAAGATGGTGCTCCAGTTTCTCCAAAAGATTAGGGCTAGTCAAATCCTCAGGAAGGATGGAGACAGAACTGTGGGCCTGGGAAGACCTGTTCTCCTGGGAAAGGTTGGGAGTGACCTGGCTAAACGCCTGCTGAAATCTTCTGACCAAATAAGGTAAATTTCTTCTACTCTCTAGTTGCTTTTATAAAAAAGTGACATTCCAGGCTTTGAGCTGAATGATTGTGCTGAGAGATGAAAGATTGTGCCTTATTTTGTTTGGACTGCAAGATATTTCATAGGACCTCATCTGGTATTGAGAAGATGATGGTCGGACTGGGAGACAGGTGTGAGATGGGCAGTGGTCTCTAACTGAGCTTGAGGTCATGGTTGACATCAGGGCATGGTTAGGAGTCAAGGGTACAGGTCAGACCTAAGTCTCCACCTGAACCTAAGTTGGTGGTTGTTGACACTGAAGCATGGTTGGAGCTATGAGGTGTGGGTGGGCCTGGGTCTCCATGGAAGCCTCAGATGATGGCTGACATTTGGGGCATGGTTGGAGGCAAGGGTAGGGGTCAGCCCTGGGTATCCATATGACCTAGAGGTGATGGTTGCAATGGGGCATGATTGAAGTCAAGGACTGAATTTGAGCCTGGACCACAGGGTGATGAAAGGCGTGACCATTGACGAGTTGTGAAGGTAAATTTAGCTTGAATTTGAAATGGCTTAGCCTTAGAGCATTCATTGAATAAGATAGCATATAATTCTAGAGGGCACCCAGGTACCGTGACAGTAGCCACCAGAAACTGCAGAAAAGGGAGACCCCAGAAGAGCTAGCTACCTGTCTTCTGTAGATGGTCCCCAAAAATGTCAGAATTATGGGGGCTTCTCAGGACCAAGCAGCTGTTCAGGTTTGCCTTTTAGCTCCAGAATTGTTGGCGACCCAAGGTGTCCTTCATGTCATCTGGTGACTGAATCTTTTTTTCCAAAGTATTCAGGTAGTAGCCTGACTCCTCCTCTTTTTCATTCTCTTTCTAAATCTTCAGTTTTACTCTCTTGTGATTAGTATCACCAGCAGTTTCTGGACGTCCACGTTGACATGGTATCTGCCTGCCTCTTTGTGGGGTCTTCCCCAAATGAAGCCTCTGATGGATGGAGGGGAAGATGTTCTTGCCTGGACTCAATGTGTGTCAAGGTAGAAGAAGCTCCAGGTACTGGGGGCTGCCAGCAAGAGAGGGTTGAAAAGAGACAACTTGAATGGACATGACTGGTCTCCAAGAGGAGAGTGAGGACCTATGTGGGATGGTGCTCAGTGGCAGTGCCACCTGGTCACCCTGAGTGAGATTCAGCATGGCACCTGATGGAGGTGAGGAAGAGAAGGCTGTCAGAGGTGGAGGGTAGGACCCTACATGGTGGGTGGGAGGGGAAAGAGCAAGTGACCTTGGTGAAAAGCTGTCCAGGAGAAACAAACTCTCTGGTGTGGAGAGGCACAAAGGGATGGATTTGAATGAATGAATGAATGAATGAATGGAGTCACTGAGCCTGCAGAGATGGTAGAAGCCCAAGGTAGTGGCTGCTTGGCCAGAGGAGCTGGGGATGTGTTGGGCGGGCCTCTTCCCTGGATTGTTGATGGGCTCCAGCAGATACTACTTTGCACATCTAACCAGATGTCTTCACAGGACACCTGATGAAAGCTGTACTTGTCAGCAATCCTCTCCAGGTGGCTGCAGGAGAGATAAGGAACAAGTTGTAGCCAGGAGCTGCCCGGGCCAGATGAGCCAGGAAGGCCAAGCAGGGGTGGGCACCTGCAGCTCATGGCTCTCCACAGCCCCCAAGCTGACGTCACAGTGTTACTGCTGTCCGTCACACCAGGGCTTTTACCATACCCAACCCCCAAGACTCCCCCTCCCAGCTCAGCCCCAGGCTCCCTGCAGCCCTGTGCTCAGAGCAGAAACTCTGGGAAGAACAACCCAGGAGAGAAGGGGAAGATTCTTTACATTTGCAGAAGTGAAATCAGGCCCCAGACTTGTTCCAGTTCTTCCAGGCCATTTAGGCAAGCTGGAAATTGGCAGACTGGGTCATGGTGGTGAAGGCAGCAGCCTAGGGGTCTTACAGGAGGCTGAGTGCACTGTCCCTTTAAGTGGGGGGATACTGGAACCCAAGCACCAGCATCTAAGGCCACAGGATCCCTGAGAGTAATGATGAAACTCAAGAAAGCATGTATCATTTGCAAAGTGCTTCCACAGCCTTCGCCCCTTGCTGACCTGACAACCCCCGCTATGCAGGAGAGTTGGCCAGGGGCACTGCACAGGTGAACCTGAGCCAAGGTAAGCAACTTGTCCTGGTTGAAGCCCGCAATCTCACCTCCCAAACCAGGGGTTACTGGTGCAATGTGTTCCGCATGCACCTGCTGGGCCACACCCTTTTCCAGGTCCCTCACAGCTTCATCCTACACATGGAATCTGGGAGGTATCTGGGTTCTGCTCTCCTACCCAGAAGCATCCCTGGGGGTTCTATTTCCTGAGTGGCAGGCCCTGCTACCTGTGTTCTCAGAGTCCATGGACCTGGGCCCTCAGGGCCACAGTCAGTCCAGTTCAGTCGCTCAATTGTGTCTGACTTTTTGTGACCCCATGGACTGCAGCATGGCAGGCCTCGCTGTCCATCACCAACTTCCAGAGCTCGCTCAAACTCATGTCCATTGCTGCCATCCAACCATCTCATCCTCTGTTGTCCCCTTTTTATCCTGCCTTCAGTCTTCCCCAGCATCAGGGTCTTTTCAAAGGAATCAGTTCTTCGCATAAGGTGGCCAAAGTATTGGAGCTTCAGCTTCAGCATCAGTCCTCCCAATGAATATTCAGGACTGATTTCCATTAGGATTGACTAGTTGGATCTCCTTGCAGTCCAAGGGACTCTCAGAGTCTTGTCCAACACCACACTTCAAAAGCATCAATTCTTCTTTCTTTATGGTGCAACTCTCACATCCATACATGACTCATGGAAAAACCATAGCTTTGACCAGACGCACCTTTTGGCAAAGTAATGTCTCTGCTTTTTAATATGCTATCTAGGTTGCTCAGTTTTCTTCCAAGAAGCAAGCGTCTTTTAATTTCATGGCAGCACTCATGATCTGCAGTGATTTTGGAGCCCCCCAAAATAAAGTCTCTGTTTCCCCATCTATTTGCCATGAAGTGATGGGACTGGATGCCATGATCTTAGTTTTCTGAATGTTGAGTTTTAAGCCAACTTTTTCGCTCTCCTCTTTCACTTTCATCAAGAGGCTCTTTAGTTCTTCTTCACTTCCTGCCATAAGGGTGGTGTCATCTGCATATCTAAGGTTATTGATATTCCTCCCAGCAATCTGGATTCCATCTTGTGCATCATCCATCCCAGCATTTCTCACGATGTACTCTGCATATAAGTTAAATAAGCAGGGTGACAATATACAGCCTTGATTTACTCCTTTTCCTATTTGGGACCAGCCTGTTCCATGTCCATTTCTGACTGTTGCTTCTTGACCTGCATATCGATTTCTCAGGAGGCAGGTCAGATGCTCTGGTATTCCCATCTCTAAGAATTTTCCACAGTTTGTTGTCATCCCCACAGTCAAAGGCTTTGGCATAGTCAATAATGCAGAAGTAGATGTTTTTCTGGAAGTCTCTCTCTTTTTTGATGATCCGTCAATGTTAGCAGTTTGATCTCTGGTTCCTCTGCCTTTTCTAACTCCAGCTTGAACATCTGGAAGTTCATGGTTCACGTACTGTTGAAGGCTGGCTTGGAGAATTTTGAGCATTCCTTTGCTGGCTCAGTCAGTAAAGAATTTGCCTGCGATGCAGGAGACCTGGGTTTTATACCTGGGTTGGGAAGATCCCCTGGAGAAGGGAAAGGCTACCCACTCCTATATTCTGGCCTGGAGAATTCCATGGACTATGTAGTTCATGGGGTCACAAAGAGTCGGACACAACTGATAAACTTTCACTTTGCTAGCATGTGAGATGAGTGCAATTGTGCAGTAGTCTGAATATTCTTTGGCAATGCCTTTCTTTGGGATTGGAATGAAAACTGACCTTTTCCAGGGCCAGAGAGGTGGAGAATAATAATGCTTAGGGCACACAGGGCTGAAGGTCAGAACTCACCTTTTAAAGCTTCATTTCTCTTCCTGCTCCTGCTTCTATCCCTCGGCTCCATTTGATGCTGAGAGAAAAAAAAAAAAGGACACGGGATTCATTTTCTCTCTCCCCTCTCTAGACAAGCATCAGACACTCAGTGTCCATTCATCATTCGATTTTCTATGTTTAACAGAGATCTATTGGTTTTCTTTCCTTTCACTCATTTTTAAAGCAGATACAAATATTTTCTGTTTTCCTTCTGTGAAGAACATAAAGAAGGATTTTCAACATGAGATTCACGCTGGACTTCTTTCGTCACTGCCCCTCAGCTTAAGAAATGCACACTTTCTCAGACCTAAGGGTGAGTGTGAGCTCTGTCAGTTAGATCTCTGCTTCCTGAGACCAAGGCCCCCTCCAATCCCTGCTCTGAGGCTCTCGGCGCCTCAGCAGTGACCTCAGATTATTCCTGGTCAGAGACACCTGTTCACATCTGGTGAACTGGTATCAGAGTCTGTCCTATGCTAAGGCTGAACGCAGTGTCCAGTCCTCAGACCCTGTATTTGGGGACTTCCTGGGAGCCCTCCACCACACTTGGAAACTAGTTTGAGATCTTTGGATTGAAATCCTAGTGTTCACAGGATGCCCTCCCATCCTGGTTTGTACCTAAAGGGATGATGCTCTATTCTTCCTTGAGAATAGGTGTCCTGTTCTTTACCATCAAAGGAGTCTTTCTAGTTGATTCAGAAATTTGGAAATAATAATAGTAAAGAAGAGAGCATCTTGTGCTTGTGAGTCTGGGTCAAGGGTCCCTTACCTTCCTGATCAATCATTAATCACCTCCAAAGTGGAACTGGGGCCAAGTATCAAAAGTGCTTTTCAGAGAACAGAGAGGATTCTCCATCATCTGATTTACACTGCTGCCTTCAGGAAACTGAGCAAATGTGTGCACTGGGGGCTAAAGTCCTAGACCCCCAACACAGAGCTATGGTCTGGTCAAAAAGGGTTCCTGAGTGTGGGGAGGGAGTGATAGGGGAGGAGGCTGGACTGTGGTCCCTCCCAAAACATCCAGCCACACTCTTTGTCCTTGGTATCTCTCAGTCATTGAGGGTGTTCAAGCGCCCATCAATGTCCCAAAGGGTGGGATCACAGTCTGCACCTGGAATTTGGTTAAATGGAAGCTGGGAAAATATGTAGTCAAGCTCCTTACAGGCATAAAACGGAAAGTTACATTTTGCCTATTCCTTTCACACCTGTATAGTTGGGAGGTGGTAAGAGGTGCTGCTGCTTTGCCCATGAAGAACTGCACCTTTGTTTGCTACAGTTCTGTGGATAATGAAAGCAAACCCCATTCAGTGTCAAAAAATCCAGGGGCCTGTCCATTGGGCGGCAGCCACAAAACTGGAGCATATATGGACAAGCATAAAATGACTTAACAAGTTTATTCTGCAAGATTGCACGGACATTTTCGGTAGCTCTTTACACTGCATCACTCACACACTGAGAAATGTCATATCCTTTAACAATGTGAGAAATGTTTCCAAACATTAAACTGGTCTCATAATCGGATAATCTGTAACATAGAAAACTTTTGGCTTTAAGTAATTCAGCCCTTGCATGAAGGTCGATCGAATGTTAATAATTACACTTAAGTGAATGAGGCTTTAGGCATGAAATTCCCGTGAGGTTTATATTTCTCCTCATCTCACTAAAATCACTCTTCTAGGGCCAGATGATGTCGGAAACATGCCGGAAGCCAGCGTGAGGAATTCCACCCATGACAAGTTCATGCGGCATGAGATCTGAGGTACAAGGTCTAATCAGATCTCAGGTTTTCCCCCTGGAATTTCCTGAGCATCCAAACCCCAAAAAATAAGAATCTGCCGGCTTTTGTTCTCTGCTTCTCTACTCTTCTAATACACTCCGGAAAAAGTCATCTCTAAGCTTTGGTCTTCTGCATTTGAAAGGGATGTTTCAGTTAAACCTCCTCTAGTAGTTCTCTAGCTTGCCTAACAAGTTCCCGGACCCCTTACAGCTTGTGAATTGCTTGCAGCCCCCAACCGGGAGAGGCACAAAGCTTGAAAGCATCTTAAAGATACAGAGCTTTTTCTAAAGAGTTAAAAACCATATTGGTGACGGGTTTTCACTGTTGATTCAATGATTGCCGCCAGGCCTCCATATTCTTTATCTTTTAGGCACCTGGAAAGATGTTAATCAATGTAAACGGGGTATGGGAAAAGATATATTGTAGTTTTGATGTTAGCAACACTAGACTTTTGAGTTAATTACTTTTCTTTTGTTATAAATCACTGTACTCCTTTCACTTGTTATAAATTGTTGTATCTTTGCTATGTAAGAATGTAACTTTATTTAGTGCTTTCTGAGAGCAGCGCCACACTTTGGGAAGATCAACACAAATAAGTCTTCTGGTTGACAAACCCTTATCAGAAAAAAGGTTGTAAAATGTTAATTGGCCCTTTTGGCAGAAGATGATGTAAATTACCTAAGACTTGTGTTTGCAGTCAGGTATGCAGAGAGAAAAGCCTGGTTTTGATAAGAGTCTAAACTGCTAACACTGCATAACTTTGTGTTACCCATTGATCTCCATGTATTATCAAATATATAAATAGCCCCTAGAACAATAAACGGACTGGACCAGTTTTCCAGACTAGTGTCTCGGCCTAGTTTCTTGGGAATCTGTCTCCCCCCATGTCTCTTTCTCTCACCCTTCTCCCCTCTCCTTCCTTCTCCTCTTTACTCTAACTTCAGGCTGAATTCCCATCTGGAACGGGGCGGCTCACCAAGTCTACTTACTTGCCCTGGCCCTAAAATCTGTAAGAAAGAGTGCCCAAGGAGGGGCACTCTCTGCTATTCAAGCGAGCGCCGGCGGCCCCACATAGATGGTGCAAGCTCCTTGTCTGAAGCTTTATTGGCCTTCCCTGTAAAGCAAGTTATTCAGCCTCTTTCCTCCGCCTAATTTTCCTACTATACTATTTCTTCTAATCTCTTTTGTATCTCTATATAAGTAAGTTTTTTCCTCGCCTACTCCATCTCTCCTTCTAATCACCCTGGTTCCACTGGGGCTGGACCCCGGCAGAAACACGTGTCATATTTTTATTTCACAGTGGTTTGAATTTTCTGTCTTTTTTTCTTTTTACTCTCCAGTAGTATACCGCCTCATCTGCACTGGGTTCCAACATCCTCTTTTTGATGATTGTTCAGCAGCTAGTTGTGATTTTGGTGTTCTTGCAGGAGAACACACACATATGTGTTTCTACTCCACCATCTTGCCACAACTAGCTGTTGAACAACCATCGACAGGAGGATGTTGGAACCCACCAGAAAAAAGATTCCCCACATCCAAGGACAAAAGAGATGGGAATGCCAGACGACCTTACCTGCCTCCTGAGATATCTGTATGCAG
The DNA here is from genome assembly GCA_006410935.1 of Redunca redunca. Classification (NCBI taxonomy): domain Eukaryota; kingdom Metazoa; phylum Chordata; class Mammalia; order Artiodactyla; family Bovidae; genus Redunca; species Redunca redunca. Next base: position 899,281 of record SJYQ01004059.1, read on the forward strand.
GTCAAAAAGCAACAGTCAGAACTGGACATGGAACAACAGAGTGGTTCCAAACTGGAAAGGGGGTACATCAAAGCTGTATACTGTCACCCTGCTTATTTAACTTATATGCAGAGTACATCATGTGAAATGCAAGGCTAGATGAAGCACAAGCTGGAATTAAGATTGCCAGGAGAAATATCAATAACTTCAGATACGCAGATGACATCACCCTTATGGCAGAAAGTGAAGAAGAACTAAAAAGCCTCTTGATGAAAGCGAAAGAGGAGAGTGAAAAAGTTGGCTTAGAACACAATATTCAAAATGGCATCCAGTCCCTTCAGTTCATGGCAAATAGATGGGGAAACAGTGCAAACAGTGAGCTCTAAAATCACTGCAGATGGTGACTGCAGCCATGAAATTAAAAGACTCTTGCTTCTTGGAAGAAGAGTTATGACCAACCTAGGCAGCATATTAAAAAGCAGAGACATTACTTTGCCAACAAAGGTCCATCTAATCAAATATTTGGTTTTTCAAGTAGTCATATATGGATGTGACAGTTGGAGTATAAAGAAAGCTGAGTGCCAAAGAATTGATGCTTTTGAGCTGTGGTGCTGGAGAAGACTCTTGAGAGTCCCTTGGACTGCAAGGAGATCCAACCAGTCCATCCTAAAGGAAATCAGTCTCGAATATTCATTGGAAGGATGGATGCTGAAGCTGAAGCTCTAATACTTTGGCCACCTGATGCAAACAGCCAACTCACTGGAAAAGTTTCTGATGCTGGAAAATATTGAGGGCAGTAGGATAAGAGGGTGAGAGAGGCTGAGATGGCTGGATGGCATCACCAACTCGATGGACATGGGTTTGAGCAAACTCAAAGAGATACTGAGGACAGGGAAACCTGTCCTGAGCTTGCAAAGAGTCGGACATGACTGAGCGACAGAACAACCAAACAACATCTACACTGATGTGCTCACTAGCTATGTTTATTGTCTACTCTCTTACTTTGCCAACAAAGTCCGTCTAGTCAAGGCTATGGTTTTTCTAGTAGTCACGTATGGATGTGACAGTTGGACTGTGAAGAAAGCTGAGTGCTGAAGAATTGATGCTTTTGAACTGTGGTGTTGGAGAAGACTCTTGAGAGTCCCTTGGACTGCAAGGAGTTCCAACCAAGTCCATCCTAAAGGAGATCAGTCCTGGGTGTTCATTGGAAGGACTGATGTTGAAGCTGAAACTCCAATACTTTGGCCACCTGATGCGAAGAGCTGACTCATTTGAAAAAATCTTGATGCTGGGAAAGATTGGGGGCAGGAGGAGAAGGGGACGACAGAGGATGAGATGGTTGAATGGCATCACCGACTCAATGGACATGGGTTTGGGTGAACTCCAGGAGTGGGTGATGGAAAGGGAGGCCTGGCGGGCTGCAATTCATGGGGTCGCAAAGAGTCGAACACAACTGAGTGACTGAACTGAACTGAACTGAACTGAACTAGTGGTAAAGAACCTGCCTGCCAATGCAGGAGATGAGAGAGACCCGGGTTCGATCCCTGGTAGGGAAGATCCCTGGAGAAAGGCATAGAAACCCACTCCCGTATTCTTGCCTGGAAATCCCATGGACAGAGGAGCCTGGTGGGTTATGGTCCAGTGGGTCATAAAGAGTTGGACACAAATGATACAACTTAGCACACATGCAAGCATAATTATCATATTCTCATCCAAATTATTGAGGTATGATTTGCTCAGTTTGTGGTAAGACTGGAACAAAGTGGTTCACTAACTAACAAACAGAATGGAGAGAGGCACCCTTTAAAACACACCCATATTGCCAGATACAAGTTACAAGTTGTAACTAAAAATGTGGGCAAACCAAGCTAGGTAGACTGTTTAGACCTGAAAGAGCTATGGGAAATAGGCTGCATTTTGAGTTTGCCTTATTCTATTTTCATTCAAAACTTTATTTTCTACATATACCATGTATCTCTTACTAGAGGATTTTGGGTGCCTGTGAATCAAGGAAAATTTGCAAATAAGTCAAAATCTAACAGAAACTTCATTCACAGATGCTTCAGTTTCCTGTTTTATTGATACCACTTTATAGATGGACTGGAATCAACTAAAGCCTGTTGAAAATACATATGTAAATAGTAACTAATGGCTTTCAAATGTTCATTACATTGAAAAAAAATCAATTCTCTTTTTTAAGAAGTACTTTGCAAGCAGATCATAAATCAATTTTTCAAAATGGCATCAGTCAGTCTCACCAGTTAAGAGTGACTGGAGCAGCCTCTGGGAGGATCTTTCAGGAAATTCACCCAAGTACAAAGAGTATGCCAACGTAAGCCTAGCTGACATATCCAGTTTCTATCACTCCATTGCCCCTGGCATTTTCTACAATATAAGTAGATTTTGATTTCCATCTTATATTTACAAAAATTTAAATCACATCTAGAAAGACTTAGGAGGTTCTGTGGACTATTACTTTTCCTGAAGAGTGAATAGAAAAATATGTTATTTCTGATTCAATTTGGAAATAGAATTTAAGATTCATGTGAATAGTCTCAGGCTTTCCAGGTGGCACTAGTGGTAAAGAAACTGCCTGCCAATCCAAGAGACGTAAGAGATGTGGGTTCCATTCCTAAGTCAGAAAGATCCCTTGGAGGAGGCCATGGCAACTCATTCCATGATTCTTTCCTGAAGAACCCCATGGACAGAGAAGCCTGGCAGGCAACAGTCTATAGGGTGGCAAAGAGTTGGACATGACTGAACCTACTTAGTACACATAACTGAATAATCACATTTTTATGCTTTATAATTATGATAGCTGCCTCCTCACCCAAAAACGTCAGAGCTGATGATCTATGAAAAAACATTCTTTAGGTTTAGATCTATATAAACTAATATTATTCAGCAACTTTATTATCATTGTTTTTAAGTTTCTTTTTTTTTCTTTTTTTTTTTGTTAATTCTATGAGCCTTCCTGGTATGTAATTGAAACCCACTCTTGCTTCTATAACCAAGCTGGAATTTCTTAAAAACTCTACTTCTTTGGTTTTTTCCTAAGATCAAGTCCCGGGCATCCTGTTCATCCTTGATGCTACAATATAGAAAGTATGATGCTTCCATGCTCAATTGCATCCAACTCTGTGAACTCATGGACACTAGCTTGCCAGGCTCCTCTGTCCATGGAATTTCCCAGGCAAGAATAGTGGAGTGGGTTGCCATTTCCTTCTCCAGCGGATCATCTTGAACCAGTGATTGAACACGCCTCTCTTGGGTCTCCTGCATTGGGAGGTGAATTTTTTGCTCCTTCACCACTAGTGAAGACCTCTATAAAGTAGAAGATAGATGTAAAATGCAAACATCAAAAAAATTGATCAACCTAAATAAGGATATAAGAAAGACACATGACAGCAAATCTTAGCATAAGATTTAAGAAGTCATGACAAATATTTATGACCAACAGAAAAGAATGAAAACCCTAATAATCTAGAGATGCTACCAAAATATATAGCCGTGGATTTTCACAATGCTCTTAGAAAATGTTAAGTGACTGGCTGGATTTTAGACACATTGGACAGGAGATATTGCAGATCACATAGTAGGAGAAATCATTAATTCTATGCAAAGGCAGTGTTACTGACTTAGTTAAAAATAGGTCACTATTCCCAACCATTTATTTTTTTCATTTATAATTTTTTTTCAGCTTCACCACACAGCATAAGGGGTCTTCATTTCCCAATCAGGGATTGACACTGTGCCCCATGCAGGTGGAAGTGGGGATTCTTAATCACTGGACCACCAGGGAAGTCCTCCAAACTGTTTATTCTTAATTAGAGATTAATTTAAATAGTAACATAGGCATTGAAAATCCACACTATATGCATCTGTGAAATAGATTACTGGTAAGCATTATGTTTATGGTGTTCTTAGGAATGCTGAAGTGGTTTGCCTCCTGAGAAAACCTGTATGCAGGTCAAGAAGCAACAGAACCAGACATGGAACAAAGGACTGGTTCCAAATTGGAAAAGAAGTATGCCAAGGCTGTCATGCAAAATGCCAGGCTAGACAAAGCACATCTTGGAATCAAGATTGCTGAGAGAAACGTCAATAACCTCAGATATGCAGAACACAACACTTTCGGCAGAAAGTGAAGAACTAAATGATGAAAGAGGAGTGCAAAAAAGCTGGCTTATAACTCAACATTCAAAAAACAAAGATTACGGCATCTGGTCCAATCACTTCATGGCAAATAGATGGAGAAACAATGACAGACTATTTTCTTGGATTGCAAAATCACTGTGATGGTAATGACAGCCATGAAATTAAAAGACACTTGTTCCTTGGAAGAAAAGCTATGACAAACCTAGACAGCATATTAAAAAGCAGGGACATTACTTTGTCAGCAAAGGTCTACATAGTCAAAGCTATGGGTTTTTAGGTAGTCAGATATGGATGTGAGAGTTGGACCACAGAGAAAGCTGAGCACTGAAGAACTGATGCTTTTGAACTGTGGTGTTGGAGAAGACTCTTGAGAATTCCCTTGGATTGCAAGGAGGTCAAACCAGTCAGTCCTAAAGGAAATCAATCCTGAAGGACTCTTGCTGAAGCTAAAACTCCAATACTTTGGCCACCTGATGCAAAGAGCCAATTCACTGGAAAGACCCTGATGCTGGGGAAGATTGAAGGCAGGAGAAGGGGACGACAGAGGATGAGATGGTTGGATGGCATCACCAACTCAATGGACCTGAGTTTGAGCAAGCTCCAGGAGATCATGAAGGACACAGAAGCCTGGCGTGCTGAAGTCCATGGGGTCACTAAGAGTTGGACAGGACTGAACAAAAACAACAAAGCATTATGCACAACTATACCACTTATTGGGGTCCCTCATGGCTCAGATGGTAAAGAATCTGCCTGCAATGCAGGAGACCCGGGTTTGAACCCTGGGTCGGGAAGATCCCCTGGAAAATGCAATGGCAACACACTCCAGTGTTCTTCCCTGGACGAATTCCATGGACAGAGGAACCTGGTGGGCAGGCTACAGTTCATGGGGTCACGAAGAGTCAGACAATACTGAGAGATTAACACTTTGACTTTTCACACCACTTAGTAATGTAATAGCATTAAACCTCCATTCCTAGAAGGCTAGCTCAGTCAATGAGATGGTAAGTCCCATCAGACTCTAGCAAGCTCTGAGGCTGGCAAATATTCAGGTAAGAAAGCTAATGAAACAAACTTCTGGACATACAAAGACAGAAATTATAGGAAATTTAGACTTTCCTAAAAGAATTTCTCCAGGATATTCTCTAGTGCAAACACACACTAAATTCAAGAGATAGGGAAACATGAGACCCAAGAACAGTGGCAGCATAACTAGTAACATACAATTAAGTCTAAAACACTGTCAGTAAGTAATAACCTGGGTCTAAACTCCCATATGAAACCAGCAGTAGGGCTGGAGAGGGAGTATTACAGCTCTTGGCCAAAAGCAGGGAGAATAAAAGAGCCCTATGCTCAGTGTCTCCACTGTCCATTCATTATTTGTGAAACAGCAGTCCTCAGAGAATAATAACGCTGCTTGATCAAAATCAGTGCCTACCAGTTACATACACAAACTCCTTGAGCACTTTTGGGACTTACCTGGTGACTTAGACGGTAAAGAATCTGCCTGCAGTGGAGATCGGGGCTCACCCGCTAGGTTGGGAATATCCCCTGGAGTAGGAAATGGTAACCCACTCCAATATTCTTGCCTGGAGAATCCCATGGACAAAGGAGCCTGGCAGGCTACAGTCCATGGGGTTGCAAGAGTCAGACACGACTTAGCAACTAAACCACCACCACCACCACATGCTAGGAGAGTAGTGCTCAAAACACTCCAAGCCAGGCTTCAACAGTATGTGAACCATGAACTTCCAGATGTTCAAGCTGGATTTAGAAAAGGCAGAGGAACCAGGGATCAAATTGCCAACATCACTGGATCATCAAAAGAGCAGTGTTCCAGAAAAACATCTATTTCTGCTTTATTGACTATGCCAAAGCTGTCAAAAAATATTTTGATTTCTGTCATACATCAGCATGAATTAACAATAGGTATACATATGTCCCCTATTTCTTTAATCTCCCTCCCACTTCTCGCCCATTCCCACCCCTCTAGGTTATTATAGAGCCCCAGTTTGAATTCCTTGAGTCATATAGAAAATTCCCATTGACTATCTATTTACCTACTTTTTTACTAAGTGTAATTTAGGTGAAATTTGTTGAAATGAGGCTGTATCTCACATATACGTACATGTGATTCCTGATATGAATTGCTTTTAGGTGAAAAAAATATGTTCTAGAGTGGGTTTTCCTGCATGTTAATAATCAAAGAAGAAAACTTTGTGCCACATTTGGACAAATTCTTATGGAAATTAAAAGGAAATAACTGCCTATGAACAAAACATGACTAAAAGAGTTTTGAGAAGACACAAGACAAACACAAATCAAAATATGGCCTGAGAAGAAACAACAGTGAAACTAGTGTTGGCACTGGGTCACATTCCTGGGAACCAATTTGGTTCTAGCTCCTAGGATTGATGGGAACCTAAGTATATTAAGAGCATCTCTGAATTAGGACACAAAATGGAAGATTAATATATATTTCCCTATACATTCAGAAAACTCTGTGTGTGTGTGTGTGTGTGTGTGTGTGTGTGTGTGTGTGTATACAAACATGTTGTTGCTGCTGTTGTTGAAGTCATCAAATCATGTATCATTCTTTTGTAACCTCATGGACTGTAGCCCACCAGGCTCCTCTGTCTTACAGATTCTCCAGGCAAGGATACTGCAGTGGCTTGCAATTTCCTTCCACAGGGGATCTTCCTGATCCAGGGATCAAACCCAGGTCTCATGCATTGACAGGCGGCTTTCTTTACCCCTGAGTCACCTGGGAAGCCCCTATACAAACATGAGGATATTGTATCTGTACATCATGGGCACACTTTGTTATTATTGTTAAATATACAGCAAAAAGAGTTAGCTTTCAGAAATTGTCATTATTTTAAACCTCAGTCAAAATTTTACACTTGAAAAACCAGAATAATGAGCTGAAGAATGTCTAACAGTAATAAACAGAGTTAATTTCCTAATTCATTCATTTCCTCATGTATTTAAACATAGCAGAAGTTGTGTTTCAAAGTACCATTTCCTGTTATAATTTGTAAGAAAACAAAATAAAAATTTAGCTAAAGAATATTCTTTTTGAAAGCAAAATCCCTGAACCCCAGCTCTAAGTATATCTCTAAGTTGATATATTTTTTAAAGGTGTAATTGAGTTATTACTGGTAAATTAATAAGAAAAGAACTACAGATGACGTGGGCCTTACATACCTTCTTGAAATGTTTTGTAGGGGCTTAGAATCATTCACCCTACAGAATAAGGTAGTTCTGTTTTTGCTCATAGTGACAGGAACGGTCCCAGGGTTTCCCCTCCTGGAGATCTTGGTGGAGCAGAGAGGCCTGAAAGTCTAGCTCCAACTGTCCCAAGAAACTGCCGGTATGAGGCCAACTGCAGCTCCCTAGGGATGGAAGGGTCCTGCCCCAGGATTCCAAGGATGGTACTGGCCTCAGCGGCAGTTAAATGAGAAGACTCTACTGTGCAGGCTTGATGGGCATCCATGTATAATGGCCCATCTGTCTATTAGCCTGTAGGAAAGGAGAAAATCCTTCCCTAGAACATACAATGGGAGACATCCAGAAGGGCATTCTGCTGAGGACATTGAGAGTGGATCATTCAACATAGCCTTTAAAAAATTGTTTTTAACTAGAGGATGATTGCTTTACCATGTTGTGGGGGTTTCTGCTGTAGAGCCATGTGAATCACTCATAACTATAATATTTCTGCCCTACAATTATGTGTATATATGTACAATGTATATATATGATATAATGTATATACATTATATATTCCCTCCCTCCTAAGCCTCCCCCCTACCTCTTATACCCTGCCCCTCTAGGTCCTCACAGAGCACCAGGCTAGGCTTCCTGTGATATAGAGCAGCTTCCCATTAGCTATCTATTTTACACATGGTGGTATATATATATGTCAATATGAGTTTCCAAATTCAGCCCAACCTCTCCTTCCCCTGCTGTGTCCACAAGCCTGTTTGCTATGTCTACATCTCTGTTCCTTACCTGCAAAAAGATTAGTCAGTACCATTTTTCTAGATTCCATATGTATGCATTATCCATATACAGGCATTAATATAAATATGTGTTTTCCTCTCTTCTGACTTCAGTCTACATTCATTCTCCTCGCTACAATGGACTCAATTTCATCCCTTCTTATGGCTGAATAATGTTCCACTGTATATATGTACCCCAACATCTTTATCCATTCATCTGTCAGTGGATGTCTAAGTTACTTCCACATCCTGGCTACTGTAAATAGTGCTGCAATGAGCTTTAGGGTACATGCGTCTTTTTGAATTGTGGTTTTCCCAAGGTATATGCCCAGTTATGGGATTACTGGGTCATATGGTAGTTTTATTCCTAGTTTTTTAAGGAATCTCCATACTGCTGTGCATAGTGGCTGTATCAATTTGCATTCCCACCAACAGTGCAGTGCAAGAGGGTTCCCTTGCCTCCACATTCTCTATAGCCATTCTGACTTGTGTGAGGTGATACCTCATTGTAGTTTTGATTCGTATTTCTCTAATAATGAGTTATGTTGAGTATTTTTTCATGTGTGTATTGGCCATCTGTATGTCTTCTTTGGAGAAATGTCTGTTTAGGTCTTCTGCCGGTTTTTTGATTGGGTTGTTAGTTCTTTCTGATATTGAGCATGGGTTGTTTATATATTTTGGAGATTAATCCTTTGTCAATTGTTTTCTTTGCAATTATCTTCTCCCATTCTTTGTCTTTGTCTTTTAGTCCTTGTTTATAGTTTCTTTTGTTGTGCAAATGCTTTTAAATTTAATTAGATCCCATTTGTTTATTTTTGTTTTTTTATCCGTTACTCTATGAGGTGGGTCAGAGAAGATCTTGCTATTATGTAGTCAAAGACTGTTCTGCATATGTTTTCCTCTAAGAGTGTTACAGTTTCTGGCCTTACGTGTAAGTCTTTAAGGCATTTTGAGTTTGTTTTTGTGTATGTGCTAGAAATTGTTCTAATTTCAAAGAGTCCTTCCTCCATAGTTCTCCAGGCATTCTGTCTATTAGATCGAATCCCTTGAATCTACTTCTCACTTCCTCTGTATGATCATAAAGGATTTGATTGAGGTCATGTCTGAATGGCCTAGTGCTTTTCTCTGTTTTCTTCAATTTAAATTTAAATTTTGCAACAAGGAGCTCATGATTGGAGCCACAGTCAGCTCCTGGTCTTGTTTTTGCTGCCTGTATGAGCTTCTTCATCTTTCACTGTAAATAATATCATCGATCTGATTTTGGTATTGACCCTCTGGTGATGTCCATGTGTAGAGTTGTTGCAAGAGGGTTCTCTTGGCAAGAACCAGTGCATTCTCTTGGCAAAACTCTATTAGCTTTTGCCCTGCTTCATTTTGTACTCCAAGCCCAAACTTGCTTGTTACTCCAGGTATCTCTTGACTTCCTACTTTTGCATTCAAGTCCCCTATGATGGAAAGAATCTCTCTTTTTGGTATTAGTTCTAGAAGGTCTCATAGGTCTTCATAGAATGGTTCAACTTTAGCTTCTTCTGCATCAGTGTTTAGGGCATAGACTTGGATTACTGTGATGGTGAATGGTTTGTTCTGGAAAGGAACAAAGATCATTCTGCCATTTTTGAGAATGTACCCAAGTACTGCATTTTGGACTCTTGTTGACTATGAGGGCTACTTCATTTCTTCTAAGGGATTCTTGCCCATGGTAGCAGATATAATGGTCATCTGAATTAAGCTCACCCATTCTCATCCATTTTCATTCACTAATTCCTAAGATATCAATGTTCACTCTTGCCATCTCCTATTTGACCACTTCCAATTTACCTTGACTTAAGGACCTAACATTCCAGATTCCGATACAGTATTGTTCTTTACAGCATCAGACTTGACTCACCACCATACACATCCACAACTGAGTGTCGTTTCCACTTTGGCTCAGGCTCTTCATTCCTTCTGGAGCTATTTTTCTGCTTTTCTCCAGTAGCATATTGAACACCTACTGACCTAGAGGGTTCATCTTTCAGTGTAATCTATTTTGCCCTTTCATACTGTTCATGGGATTCTCAGGGCAACAATGCTGAAGTCGTTTGCTATTCCCTCCTCCAATGGACCACATTTTGTCAGAACTCTCCACCATGACTTGTCTGTGGGTGGCCCTACAGGGCATGGCTCAACATTTCATTGAATTATACAAGGCTGTGATCCATGTGATACTTGTATGTATAGTAATACATACAAGTATGTGTACATACTTGTACATATAGTAAAAAATTTTTTTTCTTAATATCTTAGAAATTTTGGCAATTTCCTGAAACTCCTGCATTTACTATTAATTTCTTGCTATATTTATACTCTATGTTATTTGCCATTATTCAAGTCTATATACTTATAAGCTCTGCTCAACTGTGCAGCATCTTCACTTATAATCAAACGTTATTCCTCAGTAGCATCTATAAGCATCTGATTCTTTCCATTTCAAAATGTGTTTTCTACTATTTTCTAGGAAAGAAAATTTTTATATCGTACACTGTTAAATTTCACATGCTTTTGAAGTCTAATTTAAGAAATGTAATTAAAATACCTAGCTTTTTTTTAGATTATTATTCATAAAATTTTGCTGAATCCTCTATAACTGATTTAACATATTTCTACATAGTCATATGTACATTCTATGACATTTATAGGACAAGCAGTTCAAACAACTTTTGGCAATTCTGATTATATATCTACTTATTGAACATAACTTTCAAATCTGTTGATGACTAATAGTCTCCTTTTAATGNTAAATAATTTGTTATTAACTATTTAAAATAATTTTCAGCTGTGAGAATTTTAGTTTTACTGTGTCTTTTCTAATGAGTATAATTCCTTTGCCTTACTCAAGAAATAATTTAATTCTTATAATTTTAGTGATATGAGTAACTTGCCCAAATATTTTCATCTCTTTGATTCAGATCCCAGATTCTGTTTACCTTCAGGTTCACACACCAACAAGAAGAAGAAAGGAATATCATGGTAGAATCCTCTTTCCAAACTAAGATACTTGATATGGTACAAATTTAGCAGGTCCTTGAAAAATTACAGTAAGTTGGTTTGGATCTCTAATTCACCCCTTCCTTCCTCCCTCCATTCTTTCCTTCTTCCCTTCCTTCCCTCCTTGCCTTGTTCCTGCTTTCCTTCCAGCCCCACTTCTTCTGTCTCTCCCTCCTCCCCGCCTCCCTCTTTTCCATCCCTCCTTCTTTCTTTCATTTTCTGCTAGAGACTTCTGGCTAAAGATAGCAGATTCAAAAATGAAAATTTTTTATTTCTAATGAAATTCATTAAACCAACTAAAGAGAGAAAAACAGTGCACAAATAAGTCAACATAATTTTGCAAGATAAAGGAGCCTGAGTGAAGGGTTAAGAGGGCTGAAAAATCTGACTATCAGGTATTTAGAAAGGATTTGCCAAAAAGTCATAAGATAATTAAAGATGGCTCAGCTGGTAAAGAATCTGCCTGCCATGTGGGAGACCTGGGTTCTATCCTTGGGTGAGGAATATCCTCTGGAGCAGGGAAAGGCTACCCACTCCAGTATTCTGGTCTGGAGAATTCTGTGGACTGTGTAGTCCATGGGCCACAAAGAGTCGGACACGACTGAGCCACTTTCATTTTCAAGTTTTGCCTAGAATGTCTGGTTCATTATAATAACTGTGAGAATCATTTTAAATATAATCAACTTCAAAACCAAACTTTTTGAATATTATGGAGATAGCCATTCATCTGTAGATTAAAATCACGTTTTTATGAAAAATGTCAAAAGCAAAGGAATTATTATTTTCTCCATTATCTTATTTTTGGTATTCCTTTCTGTTGATATATATATAAATATACATATATATATATCATATATATGGTAAGACATTTATAAGATCTTCTGTAAGTGAATATTTTAAGAAAAAAAAAAACTACAGGTGACCATAAAGTCTGGCAATAGTGACAATGTTTTTAAAATAGAATCCTCTTAATTGCTTCATCTAGGATAAAGGGCAAGTCTATGCTATGGAAACTGAATCCACAAGTCACTTGAAGCAACATATGACAGGTGCAGGTGCAATGACTGATGAGAATGCTGCTTTACTGCACACTGTTCATTGCAATTGTGCGGTTTATTGAACTATGCATTGCTAATGAGGGACAATGCATTCATATGCCAAAGCAATAAACTATTTATTATGGGTGTTTGTTTATGTTCTCTGTTTTCAGTTTGTTCAACTTAAATTCAAAGAACTGAATAATAATCAAATTGAAAAGGAAATAGCACCCTTTGCAAGCCATTTCCTGTATGGAATTTTTCCTAATTTGTCCCATTTTGTTAATATCATGAAACTCACCTGCATAACTTTCACTGCAAAAAAAATACCACCCTGTAGAACTACAGGACATCCACGACCACATTTCATCATGCTATGAGTCAATGAAGTTATAAGGAAGTAAGGTTGAAAACTAATTATAAATTTTGTTGTTGAAATATTTAGGCCCAAAGGGGGCCTAAATGATGGGATGATACTGTCATCCTGATAGATAATCTAGCTCAATAAGGATAAATGTGCAACAGCTATGATTAATGTAAACTTTAGCAAGGCAAGGAAAACTAGTATTTTATGAGCAATGAGAAACATTATGTAGTACAAGTAAAGGGTCCCCTTTGGAAAGGGCTGGATATACAATGTGAGGATTTTGATGACTGTTGGATATTTTGTGTACTTTAATGCACACTTTGATTATTATGTGCGTTTTTTTCCAATCTGATATAAAGAAGTTCCTTCATGTAATTTTATTAGGCCATGTGTATACATCAAGCATAGGTGAAAAGATATCTTCTATAAAATTCCACACTATTTGAAGCAAAGTGTCATTTTTTAGCCCTGTAATGAACATAAAATGGAGCCTTCCTGCATATTGGAAACTGTATGTTTTAAAAGAATTATTTTATAAAAATGTGAAATTCATTGTTTTGGGGTGAAATGTCTTATAGATATCAATTAGGTCTAACTGGTCTATTGTATCATTTAAAGTTTGTGTTTCTTTGTTAATTTTCTGTTTAGTTGAAGCAAAACCAATACAATATTGTAAAGTAAAAAAAAAATATCTCCANTAAATAAATAAAAAGGGAACGTAAACAAAAAAAAAGAATTATTTTAAAAATGAAAATTCCTATATAGTTCATTCGTTTAAGCTATGTTACCTGAACATTTGGACCTTATTATATCTTCAGTTCAGTTCAGTTCAGTCGCGCAGTCATCTCCGACTCTTTGCGACCCCATGAATCGCAGCATGCCAGGCCTCCCTGTCCATCACCATCTCCCGGAGTTCACTCAGACTCATGTCTATCGAGTGGGTGATGCCATCCAGCCATCTCATCCTCTGTTGTCCCCTTCTCCTCCTGCCCCCAATCCCTCCCAGCATCAGTCTTTTCCAATGAGTCAACTCTTCGCATGAGGTGGCCAAAGTACTGGAGTTTCAGCTTTAGCATCATTCCTTCCAAAGAACACCCAGGGCTGATCTCCTTTAGAATGGACTGGTTGGATCTCCCTGCAGTCCAAGAGACTCTCAAGAGTCTTCTCCAACACCACAGTTCAAAAGCATCAATTCTTCGGCGCTCAGCCTTCTTCATAGTCCAACTCTCACATCCATACATGACCATTGGCAAAACCATAACCTTGACTAGATGGACCTTTGTTGGCAAAGTAATGTCTCTGCTTTTGAATATGCTGTCTAGGTTGGTCATAACTTTTCTTCCAAGGAGTAAGCGTCTTAATTTCAAGGCTGCACTAACCATCTGCAGTGATTTTGGAGCCCAAAAAAATAAAGTCTGACACTGTTTCAACTGTTTCCCCATCTATTTCCCTTGGAAATATGCATAATACTAGTTGAAGGCATTACTACATTTTAAGGAAAAAAGTATATTTTTGCCAGAGGACAAAAAAGGAGTATTTCTAGATATCTGATTCATTTGAAAAATCTTCATGATATTTTTAGCCTGTTTCACTTAAAAATAAAACACCACCCACAAAGTTGACACAAACTGTATGTCCAAAAGAACGTGGTAGTTGCACAGTTTCCTGGCAAGTGAGTGGGACACCACATACCTTATTATTGCTGCTTTATTTCATCCCCAAACCCATTTACTGCAGTTTTTTACTTTGTTTCCAAAGTAAAGTAATCTGCATCTTGAAATCAGATCTTATCTCCAGAGAAATTTTTTTAAAATATGATATGGCACCATCTGACCGGAATATGAATAAAATAAGACAGTAAGATATTTGACTCTCATTGCAGGTTTGCAGCATTTTACTCGTGTTTAAAATGTGCGATTCTCTAATCCCTGGGGCAGAGCTCAAGCTACTGAAGATCTGTGGAGGAAAGACTTTTGTAGGCCTGCAGGTGCTGAATGTTGTGATTCTTCTGTTTAGGTACAATGGTTACAAAGAGACAAGAGCCTGATCCTTTCTCCAAGCAGAGAACCCCATCTGGGGCAATGCTGAAAATGTCTGGATGTCTTAGAGTTCTGGGGGTGGATCGGGGCAGCGTCATTGGTCCTTCCCCTGCCCTGCTGGTTTGTAAAGTGACATCAGACCCACCTTGAAAGACCTGTCAGTTGGGGGATACTCAGATCCTGAAGAACACTTGTGAGGTGTGTGTGGGAGGGCTCAGAGAGAGGTTTTTGTGGGATGCTCTGAGAGGTCTCTGGGTGGAATTTCTCAGAGTGGGTGTGTGGGAGGGCCCCATGTGGGGTCAGTGTGAGTCTCTGCGTGGGGACACAGTGGGGGACACCCCCCATTGCTGACCTTTCTGCCCATGAAGGCAGGCGAAGAGCTCAGGGACTTGCGCCTTCTTGTTTCTTGTTGTTCTGTCAGTGTTTGTGGGGAGAGAGCAAATTGGCCAAGATTGTGTGTTCAGGCTCTCTTGCCCCACATTTTGTAAATAGTGACTATATAACAGCTGAGAACATTTATAGCACTGCACATGCCCATCAGGAGACACTCGCTTGGTCATGGACTACTTTAGGCAGCTCTTCTGTGTAAGCTTCACCTGGAAAAGCCTGGAAGGGTGGCTGTGTGCAGTTAGGCTGTTAGGTTATGCTATGGCTGCTGGTGTGGCTGCTGCATCCGCCGGGAGAGGATAAACGTGTCTGCAGTTCCTACAGCTCCTTGAGTCTTCTTCCAGCATCGCAGCTCACGCCTTGCCTACCCTGGGTTCAACGGACAGTACGGACAGTGTGAACAAGACAATTGGCGTCACGAACAGGATGAGTGGTAGTGTCCTTCTGTGTCACTTCTCTGGGCAGGTGCCTAGGGGGCAAGAACCACCGCCAGCTCCCCCCCCCCCCACNCAGCCCCCCCCCCCCCCACCCCGCCAGCACTCCCCTCTCGATGTCTCTCAGAGGCCCGGGCAGCATCCAGGCTCGAGGTTCCTGCTCTGCGCCCCATCTCCTGAGCTCTCGCGGTCACTCTGTAACCTGGCCCCAGCCCTTCCCTCTGGCCCCAGAGGAGCGCCCACTGCTGCCACACCCCACCAGGTCCTGGTCCCACCTGTGGGGTCCTTTCAGGCATGGAGACAGGACCATTCCTGCTGCCTCCTGCAGCCCCTGGAGCAGGACTGACTGACACAGAGCCCTGACTTGCTCTAGGGGATTGCTCCTGTCTCCCTGCTTTCTCATGTGAAAAGGCCTGGGGAGGGGAGCTGACGGCACCCTTGTTCCCACAGATCATGTCCTGCCCGCTGGGCGACACATCCAGTCTATAGTCTCTTCTGCATCTGGCTCTGCAGCGAGCAAGGCCGAGGGCAGACGAGACTTGCCACAACTCTGGCACAGGCTCTGGGCCTGTTGAGTCCCCTGGGAGCCTCCTTGGGCCACATGTGTAAGGCAAAGGTCAGGGACGGCGAGTCTGGCCCTAGATCCCGGTCCTGTGAAAGCTGGTTATTTGCATTGTGGAGAAGTGAAGTTTCCCTGCTCAGGGGCTTCACTGCCTCTGGGAGCCTGGCCCTCTGTGGAGGCACTTAGGCTTCACTCTATCTGGGCTCTGAGAGCTGGAGTGTGGGGGGGCGGGGGGGACTCTGGGGTGGGGCCACTAGGAGCCACCAGGCCAATTTCCTTCCTCTGGGCCTGTAGTTGGTGGTTGCCAGGGGCTCCTTGGTCACTGCACAATCTCTGCCACCTGCCTCCTTCCCCAGCATCCCACCCTCAGACAGTGAGGGGACTGCGCACAGTCATGCCCCTGCTCTTACCCCAGGGGAAGTGGGCGCTGTGAGCAGGGCTGTCCTCTCCAGGGCAGAGGTGGACCGGCCCCCGGGGCCCTCCATGCTCCACACTGCACACCCTCAGAGCCGGGAATGTGGTCCTCATCCTCGCCTCTGCTCCAGAGCGTGAGAAAGGCAGAGGAGGGTGACGTACCTGGCCGATCTCAATCCCAGCTCCTTCTAGGAGAGAAGGAGTCTCCTTCTCCTAGGGCAGTGTCATGTAATCCCACCTTGACACGGGAAAGAGGTTTCTCCCTGCTCTGGACTCGGGCCAGCACTGTCCCCAAACTCTCCTTATTCCAACATGTGAACTTGTCTCGGATACTTTCTAAGCCTGCGGGGAATTTCAGCCTCTGCAAAGCCCTCTCCCACAGCTATATAAGTTCAAGTTAGAGAGAGAGAGATGGAGAGAAGACTGAGCTGGATCCTGAGAAGGAGGAGGTCTTTAGGTTCAGTTCACCTTGGCATGTCCTGAATGCTGTTGCTTGTTTCTGTAACGCTGGTTTTATGGAAACTGAAGGTGCAGTGAGGATGAGTATCCTACTGGGGTCCACCCCGCTCCATGTCTCTGTCCCATCCGAAAGTCAGAGCAGGCACCTGGGAAGAGTGGGCCCTGACCCTTTCCCTTCTGCCTAGCAGTGCGCAGAGAGGCCATCACCTTTCATGAGAAAAATGTTTCACTTTGGGAAACAATAAAATCTGGGGTACGAAGATATCATTATCACAGAGAGGATGTGCTAAACTTGAGAGAGAAAAATTTTTTTTCTCTGATAGGCATGCATTTAAGTTTCCCCACCAGGAATGCTGTGACAATCATGTTTTGATTAACCAGAAGAGGTTTATTTCTGAAAGAGACAATGCCTTGGACAGTGGAGGGAATAGCCTGGAACACTGCTAGCCTCTGCCTAGGGGGGCACCTGGCTCCCTGGAACTGGTCCATTGACTCCTTGTGGGACAGCTGTGGTCCATGGGGGTAGCTGGGTGATGGAGAGCTGTATCTACCATCACTCTCCTTTGCTCTCAGTTGGAAAGAAACCTACGGAGCAGTAATGTGGACCTAGCGGGTCCCAGAGTTCTCCTTCGCACCAGCTTAACTCTGAGGCATGAGGTCCACAGTGAAGCACCACTTTCTCCTCTAGGATCCATCCAACAGCTATCATGAGAGCATGAGCCTCAGAAGTTCTGGTGTCATAAGCAATCTGCTTTTGACTTGTCCCTGGCTCTGGGCAGTGGCTGCTGCAGGCTTGCCTTTTTGCAGTGTCTCTTCCAATCCTTTGCCTTTATGGAGGAAAATCTACTGCAGATGTTGCTTAATCGTTTTTCTCATCCAATGCCCCGGTAGACTCTGCCCAACATTTTTCATGCTGTCCTAGTTTGAAACTCTTGTGATTCTCTCTCCGACCAGTGGGGACAACTTCTTGTTCTGGCTCTGATGTTGAGGCTGTTGCTTCAAGGCCTCCAGCTGCCCCTGCTTTTTCCCTCCACTGGAACAACTGGTCATAAGGCATCTGGGAATTGAACGTGTCTCCCCTGGACAGGACAGAGATTCCTGCAAATCCCAAGTGTTTGTAGCAGTTAACATATCCGAGTGATAGTCTTTGAGGAGTATGTTAGTGGCCCAGTCTTGAAGGAGCCCTCCCCTAGTCCAGCCTTTTCTTCTAGTCTGTGAACCCTTGAAACTCAAGCTTATAACACTGTGCATGACCATGTAGATTGTCTGTGTTTGAGGAAAGAGACTTTTTTTTTTAATTCATTCATTTATTTTAATTGGAGGCTAATTACTTTACAATATTGTAGTGGGTTTTGCCAAACATCGACATGAATCAGCCGTGGGCGCACATGTGTTCCCCATCCAGAACCCCCTTCCCACCTCCCTCCCCATCCCATCCCCCAGGGTCATCCCAGTGCACCAGCCCTGAGCACCCTGTCTCATGCATCGAACCTGGACCGGTGATCTGCTTCACATATGATAATATACCCATTTCAATGCTACTCTTTCAAATCATCCCACCCTCACCTTCTCCCACAGAGTCCAAAAGACTTATATCTGTGTCTCTTTTGCTGTCTTGCATGTAGGGTCATTGTTACCATCTTTCTAAATTCCATATATATGCATTAGTATACTGTATTGGTGTTTTCCTTTCTGAAGTACATTACTCTGTACAATAGGCTCCAGTTTCATCCACCTCATTAGAAGTGATTCAAATGTATTCTTTTTAATGGCTTAGTAATATTCCATTGTGTATATGTACCACAGCTTTCTTATCCATTCATCTGCTGATGGTCATCTAGGTTGCTTCTGTGTCCTGGCTATTGTAAAGAGTGTTGTGATGAACATTGGGGTACACCTGTCTCTTTCAGTTCTGAGGAACAGACTTTGTATTCGAGGAGAGGCTTTTAGTGCAACTTACAGACTGTCATCTCCTCAAATCCATAGTAATACTTTAGGATTTTATTAGCACACTAGGATCAAAAGCACCTTTCCTGCCAGGGTCCTCCTCCATGGCCTCTTGTTCCCTGGAAGATTGGGACCATGTGTCAAAGTCGACTACTGTCACGCTTGAGCAGGAGCTGGGGTGGGCCTCCCCAGGCTTCCTCTTTTGGCCCATCAATGGCCTTGGACTGGCTGCCTCTGTTAGCTCCCATGACAGACTCATTGTGCCAGATTCTGCCCATAAAGTTATGTTTGTGGGTCTGAGGTGGCTTTCTTCTTGACCAGTCAGAGGGACCTCTGAAGGCTTGTGGACCTCGCCAGGTGGGAGCCCTCCCACAGCCCACAGCGGGCAGGGAGGGGATTTTCCATGGGGGAAACTGCCTCTGTTGTTATCACTTTCTATCCTGGGTGGGGCTAAGGATGTTCTCCCAAGACCTTGGTTAACTAGGCTTTTGAGTGGTCCCTAGATTCACAGGTTGCTTTCAAGTTGGATCCTGGAAGGGGTATGCAGTGAACTTTTGTCAACTTCAAGCTAAGTATGGACTTGAGGACATTGAGGGGTAGGCCCCATACCTGTGCCTCACCCAAAACATTATTATATGTGCCTTCAGATCCTGCTGAATATAAGGACTGAGGACAAGAGACCCATGGGAGGTATTCATGGAGGCCTCACTATCCTGAGAGGAATCTGGATTTTCTGTTCGCTGAGGAGCATTTGACTGTCCAGGAAAGTCTGAGACGAGGTTGTCATCTAGTCTCGAACAATGTACATCCACAGGGTTTGGACACTCAGGGATCTGCTCTGCCTTCCTTTCCATAAGGACTCCCAGATCTTATTCTGGATGCTTCCTGCCTGAGCCCAGCTCTCTTTTTGACTTGAGCCTCACTCTTGGAACCTTTGCTGTGGTGCTGGCTGAGGTCATGTACAGATCTTTCTAGGATCCTCCCCAAATTCTGATATATATCCTGGTGAAGGCCCTTCCCTGGTGGGATCTTTCCTAGGCACTTGGACTATGCATCCTGGCTGCTTTTGCCTGGACCTGGAGAGGTCCTTGAGGGCCACTTCTTGCCCTGTACCTGACAAGGTCTTGAGAACTGATCCTGAGCCTGTATCCAATCCAATGCTTACATTCTGCAGGGCACACCACTCTGTTGCTGCGTGAACCTTTTGGAAAGATGGTGTTCTAGTTTCTCCCAAACCTCAAGGTTGATTAAATCCCCAAGAAGGATGGAGACAGAACTGTGGGCCTGGGAAGACCTGTTCTCCTGGGGAAGGTTGGGAGTGACCTGGCTAAACACCTGCTGAGATCTTTTAAAC
Organism: Redunca redunca; assembly: GCA_006410935.1. NCBI lineage: Eukaryota > Metazoa > Chordata > Mammalia > Artiodactyla > Bovidae > Redunca > Redunca redunca. The sequence goes on from SJYQ01004059.1 coordinate 919,443, forward strand.
AAAGAGGGTAAAGTTCTTCCACTCTCTAGTTGCTTTTACAAAAAGTGACATTCCAGGATTTGAATTGTATTTGGATGAATGATTGTGCCTTAGTTTGGACTCTAGGGCAAGATAGTTCACAATACCTAAACTGTGGCTGAGAAGAGATGGTCAGATTGGGAAATAGGGTTAGACATGGTCAGGGGTCTCTAACTGAACCCAAAGTGGTGGTTGACATTGGGGCATGGTTTGAGTCAAGGATTGAAGTTGAGCCTGGGTCACAGGGTGGGTCAAGAGCTGGGCAAATGACAGCTGCGAAGTTAATTTAGCTTGAATTTGGAATGGTTCAGCATTAGAGAGTTTATTGAATAAGATAGGGTGTAGCTCTAGAGGAGACCCTGGAACTGTGACAGTTGCCACCAGAGATTCACTGTACAGAAAGAGATCCCAGAAGAGTTGGCTGCCTGTCTTCTGTAGATGGTCCCCAAAATGTCAGGATACAGGGGCTTCTCAGGACCAAGCAGTTGTGCTGCTTTGCCTTCTATGCTCCAGAAGTGTTGGCGACCCAACGTGTCCTGCTTGTCACCAAGTGACTTGATCCTCTTCCCCAAAGAAGTCAGATGGTAGCCTGCCTGCCCCTCCTTTTCATTCTCCTTTCATATCTTCAGTTCTACTCTCTTGGTGATTAGTGTCTCCAACAGCTTCTGGACATCCAAGTTGACAAGACAGAGGCTACCAGCCTCTACCTGTCCATTTGTGGGGTCTCCCCAAAGTGAGGCCTCTGACGGGTGGTGGGGAAGATGTTCTTGCTGGGACTCAAGTGTGTCAAGGTAGAGAAACTTCAGGCTTTGGCAGCCCCCTGCCACCAAAACAGGGCTGAAAGGGGACAGCTTGAAAGAACAAGGCCTGAGATGGCTGGTCTCCAAGGGAAGAAGGGTACGAGTTTCGTGAGATGGTGCTCAGTGGCAGTGCTTGGGAGTCACCCCTAGTGAGACACATCATGGAGCCTGGTGGGGAGGTGGGGCAGAGGAATCTGTTATAGGTGCAGGGCAGCCCCTGGGTCAGGAGGGCATGGCAGAGAAGGGGAAAGAGCAGGTGTCTGTGTTAGGGCCTCACGAGAGCCATGACAGGCTCAGTGAGATACAATAGGCCAATCAGGGAGGTCCTCCTCAGTGTCAGTCATATTTCCAGGACTTCCGGATAGCCCTGGCCAATCAGGGAGGTCCTCCTCAGTGTCCGACCTGAGCCAATCAGGAAAACCCCGCCCACGCCAATCCGGATCCCTATGTGAGGTTTAAAAGTCCCGCATGCGCGTAGGGTTTAGCCAATCAACTATGCTGTTACAGGAACAAAGAACCCTCTGTATAAAAGTAGATGTGATTCAGAGCTCAGGGCTCTTGTTGGATTCCACTGCACTGGGTGAGACATGAGTCCTAACTCGAGCTAGCAATAAAACCCCTTTATGCTTTTGCCTTGCTGTGGACGTCTTATTTTCTCAGTTTTGGGGACTCGGACTCTGGGCATAACAGCTGGAGTGCTAGTCTGTCCAGGGGAAGGAAAAGCTCTGGTGCTGAGAGAGAGTCAGGGAGGAATCTGAGTGAACAGAGAAACTGAGGTCACTGATCTTAGAGAAACTGTGGAGGCCTGAGATGGAGGCTGCTCAGTCAGCAGAGGTGGGGACATGGTGGGAGCAGCCTCTTGCCTACATGGCTAGCGGGCTCCAGCAGGGGCTTGCTTGTATACCTCGCCAGGGGTTTCTTGAGTGGAGAGCTGATGAATGGTGCCCTTGTCAGTAAACTTCCCCAGGTGTCTGCAGGAGACAGGAGGCACAAGCTGCAGCCAGGAGTCCCTGGGGCCAGGAGGGCTGGGCAGGCCAAGCAAGGGTGGGCACCCACAGCCCACAGCCCTCCCTGGCCCCCAGCCAACTTCACAATGCTCCTGCTGTCCTCACCCCAGGGCTTTAGACTTTCCCCACTCCCCAGAACTCCCCCTCTCAACTCAGCCCCAGGCTGCCTACATCCCTGGGATAACACCAGAGGTTCTGGGAGAAAGAGGAACCCAGGAGAGATGGGGAAGCTTCTTTACCTTTGCACGTGGGAAGCCAAGTCCCGGATCTCTTCCAGTTCTTTCAGGCAATCTCTGCAAGCTGGAAATCAGCAGACTGGGTCATGATGGTGAAGACAGGGGCCTAGGGGTCTTATAAGAGGTTAAGTACACTGTTTCTTTTAGGGGACACCCCTGGGAGATTGGAGCCCAAGCACCAGCACCCAAGGCCACAGAATGCCTGACAATGATGGTGAAGCTCAGGAAAGAGTTTATCATTTACAAACTGCTTCCACATCCTTTATCCCTTTCTGTCTTTACAATGCCCTGTGGGGAAGAACAGGCAGGGGTCACTTCACAGAGGAATCTGAATGAAGTTAAACCTTGTGTTCAGGCTCAGAACTAGAGGTCCCACCTCCCAATCCAGGGGCTACCGATTCAATGCAGCCCACACACCCTTGCTGGGCCACACTCTTTCCCAAGCCCCTCAGGACTTCATTCTGCAGGGGAATCTGGGAAGTATTTGCATTCTGCTCTCTTCCCAGGAGCTTCCCTGGGAGTTCTGTTTACTGAGGGAGGGACCGGAACTACCACTGACCTTGGAGCCCGCAGAGCTGGGTCCTCAGGGCCCTGAGAGACTCAGGGCTAAACATCAGAACCTACCTTTCAAAGCTCTATCTGTCTTCCTATCCCTGCATCTCCCGCTCAGCTGCATTTGATGCTGAGGGACAGAAAAAACGAGGACCTTGAACCCAATTCTCATTCTCCCCTCTCTAGACAAGCATCAGCTACTCAGGGTCCATATATAATAAGACTTTCTACATTTAACTAACAGAGCTCTGTGGTTTTTCTTTCTTTTTACTCATTTTTTTTAAAGAGGACAAAAATATTTTGTTTTCCTTCTTGTAGAACATAAAGTAGGATTTTCAATGTGAGGTTCACCCTGGATTTCTTTTCTCACTGTTCCACTGCTCAAGAAACACATACATTCTCAGACCTGTGGGTGAATCCGATCTCCCTTAGGTAGATCTCTGCTTCCCAATCCAGAGCCCCACCCCAGCCCCTGCTCTGAGGCTCTCAGGGCTTCAGTACTACCCTCGTTCAGCCCTCGTCCAAGACACCTATCCTGTGCCTGGTGAACCAATGCTCAGAGTCCTGTACTGTAGTTGAGATGAACTGAGTATCCATTCCTCACCCCCTGGTCACTGTATTTGGGACTTTTCCTGAAACCCTCTTCCACACTTGGACAACTGGTCTGAAATATTTGGATAGAAATCCTAGTGTTCACTGTGTCCCCTGCCCAATCTAGTTTGTCCCTAGAGGGGTGATGTTTTATTCTTCTTTGAGAATAGATGTTCTATTCTTTCCCATCTCAAGAGTCTCTCCAGTTGATTCAGAAAATTGGAAATAATAGGAAAAAAAGAGAGAATCATGTGTTTGTTAATCAGGGCCAAGGGATCCTTACCTTTCTGGTGTTTCTGTGTTTCCTAAGAGGTAGTAAAGTTGGTTTATTCTGGAAATAGGGAAGGAACAGGAAAAAGAGCCCCAGTCCAAACAGAATAACAAGGATGGTTTCAGTCACCCAGGAAGTGGAACTGGAGTCCAGCCAAGTACCAAAAGTGCTTTTAAGAGTGCCGAGAAGATTGTCCATCATCTGAATCACACTGCTGTCCTCAGGCAACTAAGCACAGGGTGTATACTGGGGGACTAAAGTCCTAGGTCCCCATCATAGAGCTGTGCTCTGGTCACAAAGGGCTCCTGAGTGTGGGGAGGGACCATAGCAGGGAAGGCAGCATAGCCCCTCCCCAACCATCCAACCCTGCAGCTCGACTCACCTAACTTCTCATCCTGTTAGAGACAGACATGAGTCACGTTTTGATTCTTTATACTTGGAACTCAGACAATACTTGGTTCCTCTGAGATCTCTGCTTGAGCCCCATAAATACCTTTTCAAAATCTGGAGTTCTCCTGGTAGTTCTGGTTAATCCCAGGAATTTTTACTCTCAGGATGCCCTTGTGTGTAACTCCAAATTTTCCACATAGGATTATGTGCCTTCCATCAACCTAGGCATAGAACTTAAATTTCTTTTATATTTCTTCAGCCATGAGAATTTTGAAAATATTTAAAAATTTTTAAACTTTTAGTTAATATTCTGATATAAGGACTACTCAATAATGGGACTGGGACAACTAATTATCATGGTATCATGGTGGCAAAAGATAGATTCCTACTTTATGGCAAGCAAAGATATAATTTCCTGTTGATTTAAGAATCTAAACACAAGAAGCAAAAAAAAATTTTTTGGCACTTGGAAACAGAAGGAAATATAGAAATGGATTTTTAAAAAAAACAATGAGAAAGCTTAAGCAATAAAAATAGAGAAAAAATTACCAAGGCTTGTGATTGGAGATGTGATCTATGCTAGAAAATACTTCATGTGCACTTGAGAAAAATGTATATGCTGATGATTTTAGATGGTATGTCCTATAGATAGCAATTACAGCTATCTGGTCATTTGAGGCTTGTGATTTTTGTTAATTTTCTGTCTGAATGAGCTCTCCATTCATGTGCGTGGGGTGTTAAAGTCCTCCACTATTATTGTGTTCCTGTTGATTTCCCTTTTTATAGCTGTTAGCATTTGCCTCATGTACTGAGGTGTTCCTATGTTGCGTGCATATATATTTATAATTGTTATAGCTTCTTCTTGGATTGAACACTTGATCATTATGCAGTGTCCTTCCTTGTCTCTTATAAAAGTTTTTATGTTAAAATCGACTTTATCTAATATGAGTATTACTCCTCCCACTTTCTTTTGATTTCCATTTGCATGAAATATCTTTTTCCAGCCCCTCACTTTCAGTCTGTATGTGTCCCTAGGCCCAAAGTGGGTCTTTTCTAGACAGTATATGTAGGGGTCTTGTTTTTGGATTCATTCAGCAGTCTGTGTCTTTTCATTGGAGGATTTAATACATTTACAATTAAAATAATTGTTGATACATATGATTCAATTACCATTTATTGTTTTGAGTTTGTTTCTGTAGATCTTATCCTTCCCATGAGTTTCCTGCCTAAAGAAGTTCCTTTAACATTTTCATTACAAAGCTGATGTAGTGGTGCTGAGTTTTCTTCACATTTGCTTATCTCTTCACATTTGTAATGCTTTTGATTTCTCCGTGGAATCTGAATGTGATTTTTGCTGGGTAGAGTTATCTTGTTTGTAGATTTCTTTCCTTTCACCACTTTAAGTATATCCTGATATTCCCTTCTGGCCTACAGTTTCTGCTGAAAGATCACCTGTTAACCTTATGGCGATCCCCTTGTACCTCATGTGTTGCTTGTCCCTTGCTTCTTTTAATATGTTTTTCTTTGTGTTTAAGTTGTTAGTTTGATTAATATGTGTCTTGGCATATTTCTCCTTGGGTTTATTCAAGGAGATATGTATGTACCTCTCTAGGTTTCGTGGACTTTGGTGACTATTTTCTTTTCGATGTTAGGGAAGTTTTGACTATAATTTTCTCAAATATTTGATCATATCCTTTCTTTTTTTCTTCTTCTTCTGGGGCTGCTATAATTCACGAAGAGTTCCTCTTGATAGGTTACAATGCTGTGTTCAGTCTCATACACTTTTACTGTATAACAAACTGCCACAGGAAGTGTTTTGGCAGTGATCCCACATATATAGAGGTACACACTTTCTGCCATAGCCACAGCAGGGACACAGTAGGGAACATCAAGATCTGAATGATCCAGAATCTTCATAACTGCTTCTGGCTCTTTGAAGTCAGTCAGATTCATGATCTGATGTCCCTCATCACCGAATCCTTCTAGGTTTCCAAAATATTAATTATAGTGTGACTTTTTGGCAAGTCTTTTCTAAGCACATGACATTTAGATTTCTCAGCCCTCCTGACCTCTCGCTCAGGCTTTTCCATCTTCAAAATTATGTTGACTTATTTGTCTACTCTCTTCTCTCTCTAATTGATTTAGTGAGTTTCATTAGAAAGCAAAAATGTATGATATGTTTAATCAGAAGTCTCCAAGGAAAAAAGAAGGAAGGTAGGAGAGGAAGGAGGGAGAAAGAGAGAGGGAGGAAAGAAGAGGTGGGTTAGAGACCAAAACTAACTTATTGTCATTTATCAAGGAACTGCTAAGTTTATAACTAAACCAAGTACCTTAATTTGAAAGAAGATTCTACCATACTATTCCTTTCTCTTTATTTTTGGTGTGTGAACCTGAAAATGAGCAGAATCTTTGTGATCTGAATTAAAGAGATAAAAATAAATACAAACCAGTTACCCATATCACTAAAATTATAAGACTTGTACTATTTCTTGAGTAAGGCAAAAGAATTATACATGTTAACCAAAGCATAATAAAACAAAATCGTCACAGTGCTGAAAATATATCTTCAGTAATTTAAATCTATATACTCTCAGTTTCTACAAACAAACAAATATCAGTTCAGTTCAGTCGCTCAGTTGTGTCCAA
>SJYQ01004059.1:930122-941342 GCA_006410935.1 Redunca redunca
AAAGCTCAACATTCAGAAAACGAAGATCATGGCATCTGGTCCCATCACTTCATGGGAAATAGATGGGGAAACAGTGGAAACAGTGTCAGACTTTATTTTTTTGGGCTCCAAAATCACTGCAGATGGTGACTGCAGCCATGAAATTAAAAGACGCTTACTCCTTAGAAGAATAGTCATGACCAACCTAGATAGCATATTCAAAAGCAGAGACATTACTTTGCCGACTAAGGTCCGTCTAGTTAAGGCTATGGTTTTTCCTGTGGTCATGTATGGATGTGACAGTTGGACTGTGAAGAAGGATGAGTGCCGAAGAATTGATGCTTTTGAACTGTGGTGTTGGAGAAGACTCTTGAGAGTGCCTTGGACTGCAAGGAGATCCAACCAGTCCATTGTGAAGATCAATCCTGGGATTTCTTTGGAAGGAATGATGCTAAAGCTGAAACTCCAGTACTTTGGACACCTCATGCGAAGAGTTGCCTCATTGGAAAAGACTTTGACGCTGGGAGGGATTGGGGGCAGGAGGAGAAGGGGACGATAGAGGATGAGATGGCTGGATGGCATCACTGACTCGATGGACATGAGTTTGAGTGAACTCTGGGAGTTGGTGATAGACAGGGAGGCCTGGTGTGCTGAGATTCACGGGGTTGCAAAGAGTCAGAGACGACTGAGAGACTGAACTGAACTGAACTTGAGCAGAGGGATCTTCAGCCTGTGAGTCTATGTGTGGTGAGTGATATGGTTTATGACGTGTGTATGTAGAGTCTATTGGCGTGTGTCTGTACGTGTGCATGAGTGTGTACAAAATGAGTCTGTATGTGTGAGTGTGTATGGCATGGGAGACTGTGTGTGAGTGTGTGTGTGTCTCTGTGTGTGTGCAGTGTATGGGGGTATTTATGGTTTGTCCTTGTTTATACCAGGCTCCTAGTCTTCTCAGTCCAGGATCAGGTTCTACAGTGATTCAGAGCTCCTGCCGCCTGGGGATGCTGGGGACACCACAGACCAGCATTGGCTTGGTTTAGATCCTGGCCAGCGGTCTGGTCTTTGAATCCCTGCTTCTCTCATCGGTTGTTCTATAGAAGCTCATGCTCAGATGGTATCAGTAACTTTTCTACTTATTCCAGGAGTGAGAAGTCCCACTTCAGGTTCTGGTTTCGAGAGCTGAACATTGTTTTGTGAAACACGTTCCCCCTGTTCCCTGCAGGTGTTGACCTCATGCCCAGAACCTGGCAGGCATTAGCTTCATGACTTCAGGCTCACTCACTGCTTTCAGCCCTGTTCTTGTCCATGGTATTGTGGATTTTGCTTAAGAGCTTATTTATTTCTCTTTGCTTTTCTCTTATGTATTTTATGCATAAAATATTGGCATATTGGGAACAGAAGATTTGCATCTATGTGGTAATCTATTGAACCACTTTTACTGGAATTTCCTCTAAACTCTCTAAAAATATATGATTATAGTTACAACCTTGCTTAAAAGCTCTCAGACTCTGTTGCTTTGAATAGAAAGACTGCACTTCATATAATGATATAAAAGGGCTTCTATAATTTTACATTTCAAGAAGCTCCTCTAAACTTTTTGTCTCTCATGTTTAGGAAACTATTTAAGACAAATCTCCCGAGTATATATAACACATGGATAGACAGATCTAGGATAATTTATGGTACATAATGATCAGTCAATATATGTTCCTGGTTATTGCTCTTTTCACAGCTGCTGCTGCTGCTAAGTCACGTCAGTCGTGTCCGACTCTGTGCAACCCCATATACGGCAGCCCACCAGGCTCCTCTGTCCCTGGGATTCTCTAGGCAAGAATACTGAAGTGGGTTGCCATTTCCTTCTCCAAACTATCTTACAGATCCATGTAAACTGGATATGTAAATATATTTGTAATGTGTACTTCTTTGGTTACAGTGACTGGGCATTAAATATTGCTTCTGGGCTCCAAGGTCACTCTTCCACACCTGGCTTGGAAACACTGAATGGGGCTGGTGCTCTGCAAACTTTCTCTTTGGCCACTTCTTTCCTTGTTAGGTCCTGTGACTAGTGGGCATCAGAGTGAGGCTATCAAGCAAGAGGAAATGACAAAAGACCCTCCTTGTTCATCTGTTTCCTTCCGTCTTTCTAGCATCAGCTCTTCTCCCTTGTAGCAATAGTGGATTCTAACAGCAGCTGATTCTATCTTCTTTCCATTTACTTCCAAAATGATGCGTTCCATTCAGTGGTATCAACACCAAGAAAGCAATGCCCTTTTCTCAGAGGTCTGGATCTCAATTCTTTAGGGTCCTCTTACAAGCTTTCTGATTGTGAAAACACCAACCTCTTCCTTTGTTCCTGCTGCTCTCAGGGGAGTCAATGATGCTGTTTAACCATCTGTCTTCTGCTGCTCCCTTCTCCTTTTGCCTTCAAGTTTCCCCAGCATGAGGATCTTTTCCAATGAGTCAGCTCTTCTCATCAGGTGGCCAAAGTATGGAAGCTTCAGCTTCAGCATCAGTCCTTCCAGTGAATATTCAGGACTGATTTCTTTTAGAATTGACTGGTTTGATCTCCTTGTTGTCCAAAGGACTCTCAGGAGTATTCTCTAGCACCACAATTCAAAAGCATAAATTCTTTGGTGCTCAGTATTCTTTACAGTCCAACTCTCACATCCATACACAACTACTGGAAAAACCATAGCTTTGACTAGACAGACATTTGGTGGCAAAGTAGTGTCTCTGCTTTTGAATACACTGTTTAGGTTTGTCATAGCTTTCATTTCAAGGACCAAGCGTCTTTTAATTTCATAACTGCAGTCATCACTCCACAGTGATTTTGGAGCCTAAGAAAATAAAACCTGATTCCACTTTTTCCCCTTCTATTTGCCTTGAAGTGATGGAACTGGATGCCATGATCTTTGTTTTTTGCATGTAGAGTTTTAAGCCAGCTTTTTCCTCTTTCACCTTCATCAAGAGGCTCTTTAGTTCCTCTTCACTTTCTGCCATTAGGGTGGTGTTATCTGCATGTCTGAGGTTATTGATGTTTCTCCTGGCAATCTTGATTCCAGCTTGTGCTTCATCTAACCTGGCCTTTCACATAATGTACTCTACATATAAGTTAAATAAGCAGAGTGACAATATACAGCCTTGACGTACTACTTTCCCTGTTTTGAACCAGTCTGTTGTTCCATGTCCAGTTCTAACTTCCTGACCTGCATATAGGTTTCTCAAGAGGCAGGTCAAATTGCTGGGGTCCAGCCCCGGTGGATCCAGGGTGATTCGAAGGGGAGACAGATAGGCAAGGAAAACTTATGTATTTAGAGATATAAGATTAGATTAGGAAGAAATAGTATAGTAGGAAATTTGGGTGGAGAAAAAGAGGCTGAATAATTTGGTTTACGGGGAAAACCTCGAGACAAGAGGTTTGCACCATCTATGTTAAGCCACCGGCATCTGTTTGAATATCAGAGGGTGCCCCGCCTTGGGCTCCCTCTCTCACGGATCTTAGAAGCTGGAGCAAGTAAGTAGACATGGCGAGCCTCCGCGCCCCAGATGGGAATTCAGCCAAAAAGGGGAGAAAAGAACGACATGGGGAAGCCCAGCATCAGTGCAATACTCCAAAAACTATTTTTCAAAATCAGCTTATATACCCCAAGTTGTACATAAAGAAATAATGGAATATGCAGAGTTATGCAGGGGCAGCAGTCCTGACCCTCATTGAGACCAGGCTTTCTTTTTGCATACCCTCCCGTATACAAAAGGTCTCAGGTGGTTTACATTATCTTCTGGCCAAGAGGCCCGTTAACATTTTTATGGCTCTCTTCCTGGATAATTGTCTATCAACCAGAAAACTCCGTTTCCCTAGAAGTGTTTTTTCTTTACTCTCCATCACCCTCAAATTGCAAAATAAAGTTACATTCCTGTAGAACAAAGGTGCGGTGGGTTATAATGAAGAAAGTACTTAACTCAAAGATCTAGTGTTGCTAATACCAGGTCTACTACCTGTTTTTCTATATACCAACTATACCTAAAAATAAAAGATATGAAAATTTGGCAGCAAGTATTGGCTCAACAAATGAAACCTTAAATCAGTCCTATTCTAATGATTTTGACTCCTCGGAAGCCCCTACATTCCTAAGATGTTTTAAGCTTCCTGTGCCTCCCGCAGTCAGGAGGCCTCAAACAATCACATGCACAGCTGTACGAGTCCTGCAGGCAGACTAGAAAGCCATCAGAAGGGTTTTGGGATTGAAACACTCGTATTATGCCCTGGAGATTTATTATCTAAAAGCTCTAATTTTTTCCAGAAAAAGGTGGTGGGGGGACAGCCCCCTGTTAATGACAGAAGACTAGGTGGAAAGCATAACATAGTAAAGCAGGCAGATTCTGGTCTTGGGGGGCGGATGCTCAGGAAATTCCAGGGGGAACCCCTGAAGCCAATCACATCCTTGCGTTTTGTCAGGCTTCCTTCCGCATGACCTTGTCATGGGCGGGATTCCTCACGCTGGCTCCCGGCATCAGATGGTCTGGTATTCCCATCTCTTTAAGAATTTTCCATAGTTTGTTGTGATCCACATAGTCAAAGGCTTTTGCATAGTCAATAAAGCAGAAATAGATGTTTTTCTAGAATTCCCTTGCTTTCTCTATGATCCAATGAATGTTGGCAATTTGATCTCTGGTTCCTCTGCCTTTTCTAAACCCAGCTTGTACATCTGGAAGCTTTCAGTTCATATATTGCTGAAGCCTAGTTTGAAGGATTTTGAGCTTAACCGTACTAGCACTGAAATGAAAGCAATTGTACTGTAGTTAAGAAATTCTTTGGCATTGCCTCTCTTTGGCATTGGAATGAAAACTGACCTTTTCCAGTCCTGTGGCCATTCCTGAGTTTTCCAAATTTGCTGACATATTGAGTGCAGCACTTTAAGAGCATCGTCTTTTAGGATTTAAAATAGCTCCACTAGAATTTCATCACTTCCACTAGCTTTGTTTGTAGGAATGCTTCCTAAGGCCCACTTGACTTTATACTCCAGGATGTCTGACTCTAGGTGAGTGAGCACTCCATCGTGGTTATCTGGGTCATGAAAAGCTTTCTTGTATAGAACTTTTGCCACCTCCTCTTACTATCTTCTGCTTCTGTTAGGTCCATACCGCTTCTGTAGTTTATCACATCCATTCTTGTATGATGTATTCCCTTGATAACTCCAGTTTTCTTGAAGAGTTTTCTGGTCTTTTCCATTCTATTCATGTCCTCTATTTCTTTGCGTTGTTCACTTAAGAAGGCTTTCTTTTTTTCCTGATATCTTCTGGAACTCCACATTCAGTTGGGTATATCTTTCACTTTATCTCTTGCCTTTCACTTCTCTTCTTTCCTCAGCTATTTGTAAAGCCTCCTCAGACAACCACTTTGCCTTCTTGTATTTCTTTTTTCTTGGTAATGGTCTTTGTCACTGCATCCTGTACAATGTTATGAATCTCTGTCCATAGTTCTTCAGGCACTCTGTCTACCATGTCTAATCCCTGGAATCTATTTGTCAATTCCACTGTATAATCCAAAGGGATTCGATTTAGGTCATACCTGAAAGGCCTAGGGGTTTTCCCTACTTTATTCAATTTAAGTCTGGATTTTGCAATAAGAAGTTGATGTTCTCAGCCACAGACAGCTCCAGGTTTTTTCTGACTGAATAGAGCTTCACCATCTTCAGCTGGCAAAGAATATAATCACCCTGATTTTGGTATTGACCATCTGGTGATGTCCTTTTTTGCCAACCCAATAAAAAGAGAATAATGAAGTCAGTCTTCATTCCAGTCTCAAAGAAGGACAATGCCAAAGAATGCTCAAACTACCACACAATTGCACTCATCTCACACGCTAGTAAAGTAATGCTCAAAATTCTCCAAGCCAGGCTTCAACAATACGTGAACTGTGAACTTCCAGATGTTCAAGCTGGTTTTAGAAAAGGCAGAGGGACCAGAGATCAAATTGCCAACATCTGTTGGGTCATCAAAGAAGCAAGAGAGTTTCAGAAAAACATCTATTTCTGCTTTATTGACTATGCCAAAGCCTTTGACTGCGTGGATCACAACAAACTGGAAAATTCTTCAAGATATGGGAATACCAAATTGCCTGACCTGCCTCTTGCAAAATCTGCATGCAGGTCAGGAAGTAACAGTTAGAACTGGACATGGAACAACAGACTGGTTCCAAATAGGAAAAGGAGTACATCAAGACTCTATATTGTCACCCTGCTTATTTAACTTATATTCAGAGTACATCATGAGACTTGCTGGGCTGGATGAAGCACAAGCTGGAAGCAAGATTACTGGGAGAAGCATCAATAACTTCGGATATGCAGATGACGCCACCCTTATGGCAGAAAGTGAAGAAGAACTAAAGAGCCTCTTGATGAAAGTGAAAGAGGAGAGTGAAAAAGTTGACTTAAAGCACAACATTCAGAAGACTAAGATCATGGCATCCCATCTCATCACTTCATGGCAAATAGACGGGGAAACAGTGGAAACCGTGACAGACCTTCTTTGGGTGGGGGGGGCGGGGCTCCAAAATCACTACAGATGGTGACTTCAGCAATGAAATTAAAAGACTCTTATTCCTTGGAAGAAAAGTTATGACCAACCTATACAGCATATTAAAAAGCAGAGACATTTCTTTGCCAAGAAAGGTCCATCTAGTCAAGGCTATGGCTTTTCCAGTGGTCATGTATGGATGTGAGGGTTGGACTACAAAGAAAGCTGAGCACCGAAGAATTGATGTTTTTGAACTGTGGTGTTGGGGAAGACTCTTGAGAGTCCCTTGGACTGCAAGGAGATCCAACCAGTCCATCCTAAAGGAGAGCGGTCTTGAATACTCATTGCGACTAATGTTGAAGCTGGAACTCCAGTACTTTGGCCACCTGATACAAAGAGCCGACTCATTTGAAAAGATCCTGATGCTGGGAAAGACTGAAGGTGGGAAGAGAGGGGACAATGGAGGATGAGGTGGTTTGATGGGATCACCGACTCAATGGACATGAGTTTGAGTAAACTCTGGGAGTTGATGATGGACAGGGAGGCCTGGTGTGCTGCAGTCCATGGGGTCACAAAGAGTCAGACACAACTGAGTGACTGAACTGAACTGAATGAATGAAATAAGCACATACAGATAACCTAGTAACAGATTCATAGCAGACTAATTTATTTGGAAAAAATTATGAAAATCTGCAGGTCATCATTGTTACTAGTTTATTCAATGGATTATAAAGCAGTTGTCTTTTTCCATCTTAAACATTATGTTTGGTCCTATCATAATTGTTTCATTCTGTTCAGTTCCCTTATTTCTTTATCTTATCAATAAATTTTAGAAAAATACAATTCTAGAGGAGTTCAACATTTCTTTTCTTGAAACTGATGTATTAAAAGTCCAAGCAACCATAGAAATGTTCATGAATTTTCAAAGAATAGATACATCGGTGAACATAGGCTATTTTGAATATGGAGGACAGATGCAATTCAAACCTGCTCTAGCAGGAGGGACAGTCTCAACCTGTGTAACCAATATAATCAATATCAACCATCAGGCACAGCTGTACCAAGGGACAAACATTATTTTAGATCAGGTTTCACCCTCTCTATTCCTGTCTTCCTTGGCTTGGTTTCATTTTTCTTCTGTGTGTGTGTGTTTTGTTTTGTTTGTTTTGCAATGACTCTTTTGGGCTTCCCTGGTGGCTTAGAGGGTAAAGCATCTGCCTGCAATGTGGGAGACCTGGGTTCAGTCGCTGGGTCAGGAAGGTCCCCTGGAGAAGGAAATGGCAACCCACTCCAGTACTCTTGCCTGGAAAATCCCCTGGATGGAGGAGCCTGGTAGGCTACACTCCACAGGGTCGAAAAGAGTTGCACACGACTGAGCAACTTCACTTTCTTTTCACTTTAATGACTCCTTTCTTATTTTCTTTGTGTTGGTATTTCATAGTTCGTATTCATTTTGTAGGGCTTCCCTTGTGGCTCAGACGGTAAAGCGTCTGCCCTACACTGTGGGAGACCCAGGTTCGAGCCCTGCGTCAGGAAGATCCTCTGGAGAAGGAAATGGCAACCCACTCCAGTACTCTTGCCTGGAAAATCTCATGGACGGAGGAGCCCGGTAGGCTACAGTCCATGGGGTCACAAAGAGTCGGACACGACTGAGCGACTTCACTACTAGACATGAACATGGCGAGCGCCATGAGTGGGAACTAGCATCTCTCTCCTGAGCCCAGGTGAAAATTCCTGGAAGTGAATGTGGATTTGGACAACAGGATCCTAGCTCCAGGTGTTACGTGGAGTTTTCCATTAGAGTGAGGGAAGATGGCCTTCTTTTTTTCTGAGTGTGTAAGCTGTCTGACTCTGCGGATGTCATATGGTACCTGCAGCTGCTTTCCTTTTCCAACCTGAGTCACCTTCTTGCTGCAGCACCCATCTCTCTCCCGCTATTCAGTCAAAAAGTCTTGGAGGATCCTCATTTCCCCATCTTCCACTCACCACTCCACCCACTCACAATGCATATATACCCCCTCCACTAAACAGCCCTTATGACAGTGCCCTAGCCTTGTATGCCATTCCCAGTAGGTAGATTCCAGGCACCTCGTGCTTGACATCTCAGCAGCAGGGACACTTGTGATGGCTCACTCATTCTGAAAGCAGGAATATTTCAACTCCCACAGACCACGGAGCCTAAGTTCCCTACAGAGTTCAGTCCTGGGCTCACCCTCCATCCATACCCTTGCTTGGTCCCCTCCTCCGTAAGCAGAAGACACAAAACACACAGGCACTCCATAAATGTGAGTCAGAGGGCCAGCTGGACGAATGGATAAGGAATGGATGACCAAGGTTCTAAGCACTCCAGGACTCTGGGCAGCTCTCCCAAGCCTGGTGGGCATTGACCTCTGCAGGACCACTCAGGATTTCCCATCCCAGGGAGCTTCCCTGGGCTTGACATTGTCCCTCTGGGCCTGGGGAAAGAAAAGTGAAGTTGCTCAGTCGTGTCCGACTCTTTGCGACCCCATGGACTGTAGCCTACCAGGCTTCTCTGTCCATGGGATTCTCCAGGCAAGAATACTGGAGTGGGTTACCATTTCCTTCTCCAGGGGATCTTCCTGACCCAGGGATTAAACCCGGGTCTCCCGCATGGGAGGCAGCTACCTTAACCTCTGAGGCACCAGGGAAGCCCTGGGGAACCAGTTTCCAAAGCTTTTTTGAATGTGCACGTCATCGCAGAGTGGTTAGGTGAAGAAAAGCTCATTCTTGGGTCCTGTGCTTCCTGGGTACTTGCAGAGAACATTTCTTCCTATAGCAACCCACTGGCAGAGTGAGAATAACCTTGTTTTAGGAGCAAACTCATTCCTTCCCACATAAGTATCCGTGCTGGCCCCAGATGGTATCAGAGCAATGTTATCAATTGTCTCCACAGCCAGAGAAGGACAGCACCCATCACTCATTCCCTATTCAGGGAAATGGCACCTAAGAACCTGATTTTCACTGACTAGTTCAGTAATTGCTATGAATTCCCACAGACATATCATAGATAGCACTTTTCTTAAAAATAAACACCAGAAAAAATGTGTATGATTTTGGGGGGTTATTTTTAATTTAAATAAACAAGCAAATAAATACTAACACAAAGTACTCAGAGCAAGGATTTTTCAGTTTTGCATTACAACAAAAATATAATTAATATGACAGAACTTTCAAAAGACATTTTGACATGTAATTTTACCTTTCCTGAAGGTCCAAGTTATCAATTTTGTAATTAGCAACTGTATAGACAAAATAAATAAGTAAACAAACTTCATTGCTACTTTTTTGACAGCTGAGAAAAAGATAAATACATATGGAAAAATCAAATGCCATCTTACGGCAAAAGAGGTCATTGTTTCCTGCTATAACTACAACAGTAAGATTTATATACTTGTGTGTGTATACATATATGTGTGTTCTTTGCTTTTGAATAGTACTGAAATCTCCTTTTAATATAATTTTTATATACTGTATATATACTTGGAATTTGAAACTAAAAATATTAAACATTAACAAAGAAGAATGAATAACTCCTATTTGGAAATTTTATTTTTATTTGATTTTTTGTCTTGAGTGTTTTGGTCATATTTACTGCTGTAGAGCTTTAACATGAACATATTCCAGGATGTTCACTTCCACGGAAGATTTTCGGTTTTTAGTCTCATTAGACCCTAGACCAGATCTGCATTGTGTAACACCGCCACCTTGTGGCTAAATACTTCATTACACAGTAATCCCAAATTAATTCCTATTAACGATCAGTTCAGTTCAGTTCAGTTCAGTCGCTCAGTCGTGTCCGACTTTTTGCGACCCCATGAATCGCAGCACGCCAGGCCTCCCTGTCCATCACCAACTCCCGGAGTTCACTCAGACAAACATGCATCGAATCAGTGATGCCATCCAGCCATTTCATCCTCTGTCGTCCCCTTCTCCTCCTGCCCCCAATCCCTCCCAGCATCAGAGTCTTTTCCAATGAGTCAACTCCTCATGAGGTGGCCAAAGTACTGGGGTTTCAGCTTTAGCATCATTCCTTCCAAAGAAATCCCAGGGCTGACCTCCTTCAGAATGGACTGGTTGGATCTCCTTGCAGTACAAGGCACTCTCAAGAGTCTTCTCCAGCACCACAGCTCAAAAGCATAATTTCTTCAGCACTCAGCCTTCTTCACAGTCCAACTCTCACATCCATACATGACCATTGGAAAAACCATAGCCTTGACTAGACGGACCTTAGTCGGCAAAGTAATGTCTCTGCTTTTGAATATCCTATCTAGGTTGGTCATAACTTTTCTTCCAAGGAGTAAGCGTCTTTTAATTTCATGGCTGCAATCACCATCTGCAGTGATTTTGGAGCCCCCCAAAATAAAGTCTGACACTGTTTCCACTGTTTCCCCATCTATTTCCCATGAAGTGATGGGACCAGATGCCATGATCTTCGTCAAGAGGCTTTTTAGTTCCTCTTCACTTTCTGCCATAAGAGGGGTGTCATCTGCATATCTGAGGTTATTGATATTTCTCCTGGCAATCTTGATTCCACCTTGTGTTTCTTCCAGTCCAGTGTTTCTCATGATGTACTCTGCGTAGAAGTAAACTAAGCAGGGTGACAATATACAGCCTTGATGAACTCCTTTTCCTATTTGGAACCAGTCTGTTGTTCCATGTCCAGTTCTAACTGTTGCTTCCTGACCTGCATACAGATTTCTCAAG
>SJYQ01004059.1:945928-986427 GCA_006410935.1 Redunca redunca
TGGGGGTGGAGATGGGGACTGGGTGGGAGGGGGCTCCCAGAAGCAGGAAGTGGCTGCTGACAGCTGGCTAGAGAGAGAAGACCCTGGAGTGCTCTCAGCAGAGCACATGACTTAGGTATCAGGCTCCTTGTGGCTGCCAATATTGGCAGCCACTATATGATACTGAATCTAATAATATTCAATATTGAATCCCCTGGGAAGGGATTCAGTTGCCTTTGATCACCCCATTGATAGGGTGGGATGCCTGCCCTGAATAAATGACAATACCGGACAGATGGAGTGGTCCAAGCACAACCCTTATGGAGCCCTCCCAGATACAAAAGCATTTCTGTGCTCTTGTTTCTTATTTGAGGGAAAAAAGTTTTAGCCTCCTTGACCTTCTCTGAGTTCCGAAGGGCAGATGGAGGGAATGCAGGAATAAAAAAGAAGTCAATGTACTGGTGTGAGAGTTGGATAATAAAGAAGGCTGATTCAAAGAGCTGATGCTTTCGAAGTATAGTGCTGTAGAAGACTCTTGAGAGATTGATGCTGAAGCTGAAGCGCCAATACTTTGGCAACCTGATGCAAAGAGCTGACTCATCGGACAAGACCCTGATGCTGGGAAAGATTGAGGGCAGGAGGAGAAAAGAACCACAGAGGACTGCAATTTCTTTTTGTAATTTTTTTCTCCATGGTGTTTGCCATTCTTCAAGTCTATATACTTACACGCTCTGCTCAACTGTGCAGCACCTTCACTTACAATCAAACTTTATTCCTCGGTAACATCTGTAAGCACCCAATTCTTTCCATTTCAAAATGTGTTTTCCACTATTTCCTAGGAAATATAAATTTTATATCATATAGACTGCTAAATCTTATGTGCTTGTGAAGTCTAACTTAAGAAATGTAATCTAAATTACCTGAGCCTATTTTTAGACTATTAGTATTCACAAAATCTTGCTGAACCTTCTAAAATTAATATATTTCTACATATTTATAGCCATACATCCCTTCTACTACATTTCTAGCACAAGTTAGAAAGAATCTTTTGAAGATTCTGTTCATATATCTATTTACTGAAAATATCTTTTGAATTCATGATTCATGTTCATGATTAATATTCTCCTTTTATGCAGTCTATATGCTATGGCTCAGATTTTAAAATAACCAAATTGACCTAAAGTATATGAACTATACCTATATTTTGTTTGTAGAAACTGAAAGTGTAGATTTAAATTACTAAAAATATTTTTTTCAGCATTGTGAGAATTTAAATTTACTATGTTTTTGTCTAACAAGTATAATTTTTTGGCCTTACTTAAGAAATAAGTCAATTCTTGTAATTTTAGTGATATGGGTATTTTCGTCTTTTTGATTCAGATCACAGATTCTGCTCTCTTCAGATTCGCACACCCATGATAAGAAGAAAGGAATATCATTGTAGAATCCTCTTTCCAACTAAGGTACTTGATCCAGTTGTAACCTTAGCAGGTCCTTGGAAAATGACAAGAGCCGGTTTTGGTCTCTCACCTACCCTCCCCCCTCCCTCCCTCACCTCCCTTCTCTCCTCCCTTCCCTGCTTCCTTGGTCCCTCCCTCTTTCCCTTCCTTCCTTCTCTCCTTCCTCCCTTCCTTCCTTTTTTCCTGGAGACTTCCAGTTTACATTGCAGTATCAAGAATGTGTAAATTTTGCCTGTTAATGAAGCTTGCTAAGCCAACTAAAAAGAGAAAGAGTAGACAGATAAGTCAACAGCTTTTGGAAGGTGGGAGAGCATGAGTTAGGAGACCTGAAAAACTTGAATGTCAGGTGTTTAGAAAGGACTTACTAAAAAGTCACAACATAACTAATATTTTGGAAACCCAGAAGGATTCGGGGATTAAGGCCACCAGATTATGAATCTGACTGACCTCAAAGAGGCAGTCCTTTCGCTTCTGGATCATCCAGACCTTGATGTTCTCTATTTGTATCCATGGTGTGAGTATAGCAGAAATGTACTTGTATGTATTTGGAAACTACTTCCTGTGAGAGTTCATTATAAAATAAAAGTATGAAACTGAAAATAGCATTGCAGTCAGTCAAGGGAAGCTCTTCAAGGTTAATATGATAAACTGACTACTTTTCTTTTTTTTCTTTTCTGCCAGTTTGGGGAAAAAAATTTACCCCTTGGAGTATTAAGAAGTCATCACATAATTGCCACCCTCCCTGCTTTTTTTTTTTTCCCTAGAATTCCTGGTTCATTATAATCAGCATGAGAACTGTTTTAAATATCAATCAATTTTAAAACCAAAATTTTTAAGAGTTTCTGAATATCGTGGAGACAGCCTTTTATCTGTAGATTAGAAATCATGTTTTCATGCGAAAAATGTCCAAAACAAAAGACTTGGTGTCTTCTCCATTATCTTACTTTTTGGCACTGCTTTCAGTTTGGTATATATAAATGGTAAAACATTTATAATATTTGCTGTAGGTGAATCTTGTTAAAAATAAAATATGGGTGACCATAAAGTCTGGAAATACTGATAGTTTTTTTTAATTGATAAAATCCCCTTGAAGGTTTCATCCAGGGTAAATGTGCCAGTTTATGCCATGGAAGTCAGACACACAAAGCATCTGAAGCAACATATGACAGATGTACATGCAATTATTGATAGGAATGTTTCTTTACTGCAAAACTGTTCATTGCAGTTTTGCACAGTTTATTGAACTGTGAATTACCAAGGGGGGAAAATCACATTCACACGTCATTGCAGTGAACTATTTACTATGAACATTTATCTGTTTTCAGTTTTCAGTTTATTCAACTTAGATTCAAAGGACTGAATAATAATCAGTCTAATAATGTTAAGACAGTCAACTTGAAAAAGAAATAATATACTTTGTAAGCATTTCCCATATGGAATTTTTTCCAATTGGTCCCATTTTATTATGATCATGAAACTTAACTGTATAATTTTCACTACAAAAAAAAAAAAATATCACCCAGCAGAATACTAAAGGACATCAACAACCACATTCCATCATGCTGTGATTCAATGAGATAGTAAGGAAGTAAAATATAAAGTTAGTTATAAATTTGTAAATCATAGAAAATACAAGAAGGGAATTTTTGTTGAAATAAATAGGCCAAAAGAGCCCTCATGTCAGCTCTGCTTCTCTTTAAAGGAAGGACTGTGATATTGTGATATTGTCATCCTGATGGATAATCTGCCTTAACCAACGACTACTAATGCTCTTCAGCTCTTCATTAAAATAGATTTTAACAAGGCAAAGAAATCTAGTTGCTTATGAGCAACAAGAAATATGTATGTATTATCACTAATGTGCTCTCTTTGGAAAAGCCTGAATATACAAAGTAAGAATTTTGATTATCTATGTACACTTTGTTTACTATAATGCACACTTTGATTATTTATGTACATTTTCTTCAATTCAGAAGTGAAGAAGTCCCTTCTAGCAATTTTATCAGGTCATGTGTATATGTCAAACATACAGATGGCGCACTGGTAAAGAATCCACTCACCAACGCAGAGGATGCAGGTTCAATCCCTGTGTGGGGGAAGATCCCCTGGAGAAGGAAATGGCAACCCACTCCAGCATTCTTGCCTGGAGAATCCCATGGACAGAGGAGCCTGACAGTCTACAGAACAGGGGGCTGCAAAGAGTCAGACATGACTGAGCACATATACATATATCAAACATAGATTAAATGATACCTTTTGTAAGATTCCACACAATTTAAAGGAAAACGTCCTTTTTTAGCCCTATAGTGAACATAAAATAGAGCCTGCTTCACTTTTGGAAACTGTACACTTTAAAAGAATTATTTTCAAAAATGAATCTTTCTAAATAGTTTGTTTAATCTACGTTACCTGGACATTAGGACCTTGCCATATCTTGGAAATATGCCTAACTCCATTTGAGGGCATTACCACATTTTAAGAAAAAGAAAAAAAAGTATATTCTTGCCAGAGGGGGGAAAGAAAGAATATAGCCAGATACACGATTCATTTGAAAAATCTTCACATAATCTTTAGCCTGTTTCATTTAAAAATAAAAACTCAAGCCTGACACAAGCTGTTATACTGTGTTAGTCGCACAGCCCCCTTGGGGGTGAGTGAGACTCCACATGCTTTGTTGGTCTATTTTATTCCTAGAGCCCATTTGCTGCAAGTCTTTACCTTGTTTCCAAGTAAGGAAATGTGCCAAATTCAGTTCAGATATCCCAAGAAATAATATATATATACGTATATATTGACCCCATCTGCCTGGAAGTGACTAAGATACTCTCTCTCTTTGGAGTCTGACAGCATTCCATTCATTGTTAAAATCTGTGATTCACTAAGCAGTGGGGCAGGCTTCTGTGCTGGGTCAGTGACTGCCAATGCAGGAGACCTGGTTTCAGTCCCTGGGTCAGGAAGATCCCCTGGAGAAGGAAATGGCAACCCACTCCAGTATTCTTGCCTGGGAAATCCCATGGCCAGAGGAGCCTGACAGGTTACATGGGGTTGCAAAGAGCTGGACATGACTTAGTGGCTAGACAACAACAACAGGTCTTGGGGTAGAGCTCCAGCTAATGAAGATCTGTGGAAAGACTTGCAGGTCTGTTGTAATTCTTCTACAGAGGCAATGGTTACAAAAGGTCAAAGATCATGAGGATGATTTCTCCAGGCAGAGAGGCCCACTTGGGGAAATGCTAACAATGCCTGATGTCTTAGAGTTCGGGGCAGGGTGTCAGGGAACAGCTGATGGTCCTTCTCTGCTGTCAGTTTGTTGAGTGACGTCAGACCTACCATGAAGGACCTGTCGGGGGTGGATACTCAGAGCCTAAAGAACACTTGTGCGGTGTGTGTGGGAGGGCTCAGAGAGGTCTCTGTGGGATGAGCTGAGAAGTCTCTGGGTGAGATTTCTCAGAGTGGGTGTGTGGGAGGTCCCCGGGTGGGGTCAGTGTAGGGACTCTTATTGGGGGGACCTCCATTGGTCGCCTTTCTTCCCCTAAGACAGCAGAAGGGTGAAGGGACTTTCCCCTGCTTGTTTTTTG
Organism: Redunca redunca; assembly: GCA_006410935.1. NCBI lineage: Eukaryota > Metazoa > Chordata > Mammalia > Artiodactyla > Bovidae > Redunca > Redunca redunca. The sequence continues at coordinate 950,946 of SJYQ01004059.1, forward strand.
CTCTTCTGTGTTCCTTCTGTGTCACTTCTCTGGACAAGTGCCTTGGGGGTCCAGCTCCCCCAACCCCCAACCCTCATGTCTTGGTGCCCACAAGAGCACCCAGCAGCAGCCAGACAAGGTCCATGCTGGGGAACTCCGGACTGTCTTCTGAGCTCCAGAGTTGCGGGGAGCATTCTGTGGCCTGGGTCCCAGCCCCTCCCTCAGGCACTGGCTAAGTCCCCGCTGCTCTGCTCTCCCTAAAGGATGGGATCCAGAGGCAGGACCTGGCTTTTGCGAGAAACCAGAGCACAAGCAGGCCTATTCCCAATGATCCCCACACCTTAGGTCTAGGTCCCACATATTGGGGTCCTGACAGGCATAAGGGCAGGGCCATTCCTGCTGTCTCAAAGATCAGGGGCCTCTCCTGGAGCAGGTCTCTCCATCGCAGGAATGACTGTGACACAGTCTGAATTGCTCTAGGGAACTGCTCCTGTCTCCCCACTTTCCAGTGTGGACAGGCCCAAGGAAGTAAGCTGATGGCACCCTTCTACCTACAGGTCACTTTCCACCCAATGGGTGACATATCCTGTCTCCTGGCCTCTTCCCCCTCCGGGCTCTGGGGTGAGCAAGGCTGAGAGCAGGTGAGACTTCCTATGAGCCTTGCATGGTCCCAGGGCCTGTTGAGTCCCACCTCTCCCCTGGAAGCCTCCTTGGGCCACACACGCAGGTAGAGGTCACAGACCACGAGTCTGTCCCAAGCTTCCGGTCTTGTGAAAGCTGATTATTTATACTTGTGGAGAAGTGAAGCTTCCCTTCTCGGAGGGTCCACTGCCTCTGGGAGCCTGGCCCTCTGTGGAGGGGCTCCACATGTTCTCCCTCTGTCTGGGCTCTGGGAGCTAGAGTAGGGGGAGACTCTGGGGTGGGACCACCAGGAGCCACCAGGCTCCTAACTCCTTTCCTCCGGGCCTGTAGGCAGTGGTGGAATGCCTGGGCTCTTTGACCACCGCATGTGGGGAAATTAACAAGATGGCACCAATCAGGCTCTCTCACTGCATGCTCCCGTGCCCTCTTACCCCATGTTCTATAAACAAGGACTTTGCATGGTTATATAAGGGCTGAGATCTCTTACAGCGCACGCCCGGCATGAGGCACTTGCTCAGTCACGGGCTGCTCTGTGCAGTACCCCCGGATAAGCTTTACCATGAACGCGCGGGCTGCTGCTGTACAGGGGCTAGGCCGGAGTGACACCATGGTTATGATGCACGAGGGTTGCATGTGGTACACCAGTATGAGCTTCACCACGAGCCCTGGCTGCTGCTGTATTGGAGCTCCACTGGAGTGGTGTCATGGTTATACGAAGTTCTGTATGGCAATGTTACGGTTACGTCATGGCTGCCACTACAGCTGCCAGGAGAGAGGCTGTGTTATGGCTGCCGTGCCAGCCAGGAGAGAATAAACATGTCTGCAGTCCCTATGGCTTCTCGAGTCTTCTTCCAATCTCTTAGCTCCAGCTTTGCCTACCCTGGGTTCAGTGAACAGTGTGAACAGCAAAACAGTTGGCGCTGTGAGCAGGATCAGCGATACACAGCACACTCTGGGCATCTCTGCCACCAGCCTCCTACCTCTCTGTCCCACCCTAGGGGCCCAGTGTCCCACCCCCAGACTGCGAGGTGACTGCACACACAGTGACACTCCTTCCCTCCCCCCAGGGGAGGTGGGTCCTGTGAGCAGGGTTGTCCTCTCCTCCGGGGCAGGGGTGGATGAACCCTCTGGAGCGTGCACGCTCCCCACCACACACCCTCAGAGCTGGGAACGTATGATATTTGTCCTCACCACTGCTCCAGAGTAAAAGAAGGGCAGAGGGAGGGTGACCCTCCCGGCCAATCTCAATCCCAGTTCCTTCCAGGAAAGAAGGGGATTTCAGGGCAGTGTCATCTATCCCCCCCATGACATGGGGAAGAGGTTTCTCACACCCTGGACTCAGGGCCAGCACTGCCCCCAAACTCCTCTCTTACTCTGACATGTGAACTTATCTCTGACACTTTCTGGAGCCTGAGGGGAATTTTGGCCTCTGCCAAGCCCTCCCCTACAGCTACACAAGTTGAAGGTAGAGAGAGAGATGGAGAGAGGACTGAGCTGGATCCTGAGAAGGAGGAGGTCTTTAGGTTTAGTTCACCTTGGCGTGTGCTGAATGCTGTTGCTTGTTTCCGTAATGCTGGTATTATGGAATATGCAGGTGCAGTGAGGAAACTGGGGTGAGGGTCACCCTCACTCCACACTGGGGTCACCCTCCATCCATGGCCCTGTCCCATCTGGAAGGATTAAAGCTGGCACCTGGGAAGAGTGGACCCTGATCCCTTTCCTTCCCCCAAAGGCACAGACAGGCTACCCCTCCTCATGAGAAACAATAATTATTTCAGAAAGCAATAAAATTTGTGGTAGGAAGAAGCCATTAGCACACAGATGATGTGCTAACATGAGAGAAAAAAGTTTTATCTGAATGGTATGCATTTTTTTTTTCTTGGAGAAGAGATTTCCTACCAGGAAAGCTGTGACAAGCGTGTTCTGATTGACCAGAAGAGCTTTATTTCTGAAAAAGACAGTGCCTTGGACAGTGGAGGCTATGGCTGGAGACGCTTGTCAGTCTTGATCTATGCTGGCAACCTCTGCCTAGAGGGGGACCTGGCTCCCTAGGTAGGACGGCCAATTTGGTGCCCCTGGCACCGGTCCACTCACTGTTTTTAGAACAGCTGTGGCCCAAAGGGATAGCTTGGTGATGGCAGGATGTATCTCCCACCACTCTCTTTTTCTCTTTGTAGGAGGAAAACCTATGATAGCAGTAATGTGGACCGAATGGGGCCCAGAGTTCTCCTTGGCACCAATTTAACTCTGAGGCATGAGGTCTATAGTGAAACATCATCTTCTCCTTTAGGATCTTTCCAACAGCTGTCATGAGAACCTGAGCCTCAGCAGTCCTGTCCTCTGTTATCAATCTACTTTGGACTGGTTCCTGGGTCTGGTGGCTGCTGTAGTGACTACTGTGGCCTGTAGTGGCTGCTACAGGCTTGCCTTGTTGCAGGTGCTCTTCTGGTCTTTTGCTTTTATTGGGGAAAATCCACCGCAGAAGCTGCTTAATCCATATTCTGAAGTGGCTTTCTAAAGGAACCTGTCCTTTCTTCAAGGTAAACTGGTAGGACTTGCTTAGTGACTCTGCTGATTCCTTTTTCTGGCCAGAGTGTTTCATCCTGTGGGCCTGGTAGGCCCTCCATTCTGCCAATCTTTTTTTACGTTGTCCTAGTTTGGACCTTCTGTAATTCCCTCTCCCATCAGTGGGGACAAACTTCTTGCTCTGGCATGTACGTTGGGGCTGCCATCTTAGGACTTCCTGCTGCCCCTGGCTGCTCCCTCCAGTGGATGAAACATCATACAGCATCTGGGAATTGGTCGTGCCTCCACTGGACAAAGTCTGGGAACAGGACAGGGATTCCTGAGAAGCCAAGTTGTTTGCAGCAATGAACTTATCTGAACGACAGTTTTTGAGAAGCGTGCCAGTGGCCCCAGTTTCACAGTCTTGAAGGAGCAGGCCAGTGGCCTGACCTTGAGCCTGTTTCTGCCTATCTGTGAAACCTTGGCACTCAAGCTTACGAAACTGTGCATCAAAGTGTAGATCTTCTAGACTTGAGGCAACAGACTTTGTATTCAATGAGAAGCATTTATTGAATTTTGGAGACTGTGATCTCAAATCCATATTATTACTTCGCGATTTGATCAGCAAACAAGGTTCAAAAGTACTTTTCCAACCAGAGTCCCCCTCTATGGCCTCTTGTTCCATGGGAGATTGGGACCTTTCATCAAGTTCCACTACTGTCACGCTAGAGTAGGAGTCTGGGAAAGCCCATCCCCCAGCTTCCTCCTGTGGCACATTCCTGATCATTGCTGGACTTGGACTGCTCCCAGGCTCCAGGCTGCCTTTCTCAGCCCCCATCATACACTCATTGTGCCAGATTCTGCCCACAAAGTTGTACACAGGGGTCTGAGAAGGTGGCTTGTCTCCCTGTCTAGTCAGAGGGACCTCTGAGGGCTTAAGGATGCCACCAGGCAGGGGTCCTCCCATGACTTCCTGGGTTTCCTCGCTGGCCCTTGAGGGAGTGGGGAAGGCAGTCTCCATGGGGGAAGCTGCCTCAGCTGTTATCCTCTTTCCAGCTTGGGACTGAGGAAACTTTCCAAAGATCTCTGTAGACTGGGCTTTTGAGTGGTCCCCAGATTCACAAGTAGCTTTCAAGGTGGATCCTGGAAGGGGTATGCAGTGGGCCTTTCTCAGCTTCAAGCAAAGGATGAACTTGAGGATCTTGAGGAGTAAGCGCCACATATGCTTCACCCGAAATTTTAGTATATATGCTTCCAACTTATGTCCATAAGGACTGAGGACAAGAGACTCATGGGAGGTGTTCACGGAGGCTTCCCCATCCTGAGAGGAATCTAGATTTTCTGTTTCTTGATAAGCATTTGACTCTCCAGAAATGTCTACAATGCGGTTGGCAGCAAGTCTCAAACAATGGACACCCACAGGGATTAGACTCTCTCGAATCTTCTTAGTGCTCACGCCCGTAAAGACTCCCAAATCTTCTGGATGCTTCCTGTCTGGGCTCAACTCTCTTTGTGACTCAGGCTTCACCCTTAGAACCTTCACTGTGGTGTTGGCTGAGATCATGTACAGGTCTTTTACAATATTCCCCACACTTTGTTCTATATCCTGGCAAAGGTCCTTCTCTGGTGGGATCCTTGCTGAGGATCTGGACCTCATCTTCTGTGTGTCCTGGCTGCTTTTGCCTAGAACTGCAGAGGGTATTGAGGGCCCATTCTTAGCCTGTACCTGACAAAGCTTTGGGAATTTTCCCTGAGGCTGCATAACTTTCTGAGAAGCTTGGATTCTGCAGGGCAGGTCACTCTGTTGCTGCATGAACCTTTTAGAAAGGTGGTGATCCAGTTTCTCCCAAACCTCAGGCCTGATCAAATCCCCAGAAGGGGTGGTGACAGAGATGTGGGCCTGGGAAGGCCTGCTCTCCTGGGAATGGTTGTGGGTGACTTGACTAAAGACATGCTGATATCTTTTAACCAAAGAGGGTACAATTTTCCTACTTTCTAATTGCTTTATCAAAAAGTGATGTTCCAGGTTTTGAATTGCATTTGGGACAGAAGTTTGTCCCTTACTTTGGGCTGTTGCATAAGATACTTCACCGTACCTAATCTGTGGTTTAGAAGAAGATGGTTGGATTGGAAGAGATGGTGACATATGAGCAGTGGTCTCTAACTGAAATCTAGGTGATGGTTGACATTGGGGCATGATTGGAGTCAAGGGTAGGGGTTGAACCTGGGTCTCCATGTGAGCCTGAGGTGATGGTTGACATTGGGGTATGGTTCTAGACAAGGGTCGGGGTTGGGCCTGGGTCTGAATGTGAGCCCGAGTTTGTGCTTGACAATGGGGCATAGTTGGAGTCAAGGGTAGGGGTTGGACCTGGGTTTTCATGTAAGCCCGAGATGATGGTTGACATTGGGGTATGGTTGTAGACAATGGTTGGGGTTGGGCCTGGGTCTGAATGTGAGCCCGAGTTTGTGCTTGACAATGGGATATAGTTGGAGTCAAGGGTAGGGGTTGGACCTGGGTCTTCATGTAAGCCCGAGATGATGGTTGACATTGGGGTACGGTTGTAGACAAGGGTAAGTGTTGGCCCTGGGTCTCCATGTGACCCTGAGGTAATGGTTGAAACTGGGCCATGGCTGGATTCAAGGGTCTGGGTTGTGCCTGAGCCACAGTGGAGGTCAAGGGCTGGGCCAATGACAGTCGTGATGTTACTTTAGATGGAATTTGGAGTGGTTTGGTCTTAGAACATTCATTGAATAAGATAGGGTGTAACTCTAAAGAGGACCCAGGTACTGTGACAGTAGCCACCAGGGACTCACTGTGCAGAAAAGGGAGACCCCAGAAGAGGTGGCTGCATGTCTTCTGTAGATGGTCCCCCAAAGTGCCAGGATATGGGGCCTTCTCGGGACCAAGCAGTTGTTCTGATTTGCCTTTTATGATCCAAAAGCCTGCCTCCACCTCCTTTACTTTCTTCTTCCAAATCTTTAATTCTACTCTCTTGGTGATTAATATCTCCAGCAGCTTCTGGACATCCGGGTTCACAAAAGAGAGGCTACCAGCCTCTACCTGTCTGTTTGTGAGGTCTCCCCAAAATGAGGCCTCCGCTGGGTGACCAGAAAGGTGTTCTTGCTGGGACTCAAAGTGTGTCACAGTGGAGGAGCTCCAGGTTTTTTCAGCCCCCTGCCACCAAGACAGTGTTGAAAGGGGGCAGCTTGAATGGAGTAGGCCTGAGATGGCTGGTCTCCAAGGGGAGGGTAGAGATGACCTGTGTGAGATGGTGCCCATTGGGAGTGCCATAGATTCACCCTGACTGAGATTCAGCATGGCGGCTGGTGGCTGTGGGACAGAGGAGGCTGTCAGAGGTGCAGGGCAGGCCACTGCATCAGGAGAGCATGGCGGTGTAGGAGAAACAGCCAGTGGCTGGGGTGAAAGGCTGTCCAGGGGAAGGAAAGGCTCTGGTATTTGAGAGGCACTCAAGGAGGAGTCTGAATGAACAGAAAATGAGGAGGGAACTGAATCTGAAGAAAGGGTGGAGGACTGAGGTAGAGGCTGCTCAGTCGAAGGAGCCGGGGACACGGCGGGAGCAGTCTCTTCCCTGCACGGCTGGTGGGCTCCAGCAGGTGCTGCTTTGCACACCTTCTCAGGGGCATCTTGAGAGGAGGGTTGATGAAAGTTGCCCTTTTCAGGGAACCTCCCCAGGTGTCTGCAGGAGACAGGAGGCACAAGCTGCAGCCAGGAGCCCCTGGGGCCAGGAGGACTGGGCAGGCCAGGCAAGGGTGGGCATTTGCAGCCCACAGCCTTCCCTGGCCCCCTGTTGACTTCATAATGCTCCTGCTGTCCCTCACACCAGGGTTTTTGTCAAACCCCCACTCTAGGATTCCCCCTCCCAGCTCAGCCCCAGGCTGCCTGTGGCCCTGGGATCACACCATAGGATCTGGGGGAGGAATAAGAACCCAGGGGAGAAGGGGAAGAGTCTTTACGTTTGCAGAAGTGAAGTCAGGTCCCGGATCTCTTCCAATTCTTTCCGGCAATCTCTGCAAGCTGAAAATTAGCAGAGTGGGTTATGGTGGTGAAGGCAGCAGCCTAGGGATCTTAAAGGAGGCTGAGTGCACTGCCCCTTTAAAGGGACACCACTGGGAGATTGGAGTCCAGGCAGCAGGGTCCAAGGCTGTCTAAGGGTCCTTGACAGCGAACCTCAGGAAAAAGTTTATCACTTACAAAGTGCTTCCATATCCATTGCCTCCTGCTGCCCTCACAACCCCTCCGTGGAAGAGAATGGGCAGGGGTCACCTCACAGATGAATCTGAGCAAAGTTAACATGTCTGCACTTGGATGGAGGTCCCACCTCCCGATCCAGGTGCTATTGGTCCAACGCAGCCCACATAACCCTGCTTGGCCACACCCATTTTCAGGACCCTCACAGCTTCATTCTGCACATGGAATCTGGGATATATCTGTGTTCTGCTCTGCTCCTCAGGAGCCTCCGTGGGGGTTCTGTTTCCTGAGGGGTGGGCCTGGCCACTGGTCTCCTCAGAACCCATTGAGCTGGGCCCTCAGGGCCAGAGAGGGTGGGGCCTAACACCCAGGGCACACAGGGCTGAATGGCATAACCTACCTTTCAAAGCTGCATTTTTCTTCCGACTCCTCCTTCTTCTCCTTGGCTCAGTTTGAGGCTGAGAGACAGAAAAAACTCCATTCTCACTCTCCCCTTTCTAGACAAACATCAGACACTCAGTGTCCATACATAATGTGACTTTATATACTTAACTAGCAGAGTTTGTGTTTTTCCTTTGTGTTTGTGTTGTTTTTTTTTCCTTTCCTTTTACTCATTTTTAAAAGGAATAAGAATAATTTTTTTGAAGAACATAAGGATTTTCAATGTGATATTCACTGTGGTTCCTTTGTCACTGTTCCTCTACTCAAGCAACACACATTCTCAGACCCACTGGCGAATTTGAGCTCCATCAGGTAGGTGTCTGCTTCCCAAGTCCAGGGCCCTACTCCAGCCCCCTCTCTGAGGCTCTCAGGGCCTCGGCACTGCCCCCAGATCAGCCCTTGTCCAAGATACCTATTCACAGCTGATGAACTGGTGCTCAGGAGTCTGTCTTCTGGCTTAGAGTAAACTCAGTATCCTATCCTCAGCCCCTGGTCACTGTGTTTGGGACTTGCCCTGGATCCTTCTACCACACCTGCACAACTGGTCTGAGACCTTTTGGCTAGAAATCCTGGTGTTCACTGTATCCCCTTCCCAGCCTGGTTTGTCCCTAGAGGAATGATGTATACTTCCTAGAGAATAGATGTCATATTCTTTCCTGTCTCAGGGGTCTCTCTAATTGATTCAGAAAGGTGGAAATAATAATAGAAGAGAGAACCATGTGATTGTGAAGCTGTGCCAAGTGTTCCTTACCTTTATGTTTCCATGTTTCCTGGGAGGTGGAAAGGATGGATTATTCTCCAGATAGGGAAGGAAAAGGAAAAAGAGCCCCAGTCCAAACAGAAAGGCAAGGATGGTATCAGTCACCCAGTAAGTGGAACAGGAATTCAGCCAAATATCAAAAATGCTTTTCAGAGAAAAGAGAGAATTCTCCATCATCTGTATCACACTGCTGCCCTCAGGCAACTAAGCACAGGGTATCCACTTGAGGACTTAAGTCCTAGGCCCACATCATAGAGCTGTGGTCTGGTCACAAAGGGCTCCTGAAGGTGAGGAGGGAGTGATAGAGGAGGAGGCTGGATCCTGGTCCCTCCCTAAACATTGAGCCTTTCAGCTTTATTCATCTACCTTTTCTGAGCCTTCCCATCCTACCTTCTCATCCTGTTAGGCAGAGATTTTAGTCAAGTGTCAGTTCATCCCATCTGGAACTCAGACAGGGTTTCCAGATATTTTTACTCTCAGGATGCCCTTGTTTGTAACTCCAAATTTTCCACATGGTAATATTAGTGCTTTGCATCAACCCAGACATAGAACTTAAATTTCTATCATATTTCTTTCAGTTCAGGTCAGTTCAGTCGCTCAGTCATGTCCAACTTTTTGCAACCCCATGGACTGCAGCATGCCAGCCTTCCCTGTCCATCACCAACTTCCAGAGCTTGCTCAAACTCATGTCCATCGAGTTGGTTATGTCATCCAATCATCTCATCCTCTGTTGTCCCCTTCTCCTCCTGCCTTTAATCTTTCCAAGCATCAGGGTCTTTTCAAATGAGTCAGTTCTTTGCATCAGGTAGCCAAAGTATTGGAGCTTCAGCTTCAGCATCAGTTCTGATGATGCTGAGGACTGATTTCCTTTAGGACTGACTGGTTGGATCTCCTTGCAGTCCAAGGACTCTCAAGAGTTTTCTCCAACAACACAGTTCAAAAGCATCAATTCTTCGGCACTCAGCTTTCTTTATAGTCCAACTCTCACGTCCATACATGACTACTGGAAAAATCATAGCTTTGACTAGACAGACCCTTGTCAGTACTTTTTAATATGCTGTCTACTTTGGTCATAATTTTTCTTCCAAGAAGCAAAAGTATTTTAATTTCATGGCTGCAGTCACCATAGGGGTGGTGTCATCTGCATATCTGAGTTTATTGATATTTCTCCCTGCAGTCTTGATTCCAGCTTGTGCTTCATCCAGCTCAGAATTTCACGATGTACTCTGCATATAAGTTAAATAAGCAGGGTGACAATATACAGCCTTGATGTACTCCTTTCCCAATTTGGAACCAGTCTGTTGTTCCATGTCTGGTTCTAACTATTGTTTCTTGACCTGCATATTGGTTTCTCAAGAGGCAGGTCAGGTGGTCTGGTATTCCTCTCTCTTAAAGAATTTTCCACAGTTTTTTGTGATACACATAGTCAAAGGCTTTAGTGTAGTCAATGAAGTCAGTGTTCTTCTGGAATTCTCTTGTTTTTTCTATGATCCAACAGATGTTGGCAATTTGATCTCTGGTTCCTTTGCCTTTCCTAAATCCAGCTTGAACATCTGGAATTTCACTGTTCATGTGCTGTTGAAGCCTGGCTTGGAGAATTTTGAGTATTGCTTTGCTAGTGTGTGAGATGAGTGCAATTATGCGGTAGTTTGAGCATTCTTTGGCATTGCCTTTCCTTGAGTTTGGAATGAAAACTGACCTTTTCCAGTCCTACAGCCACTGCTGAGTTTTCCAAATTTGCTGGCATATTGAGTGCAGCACTTTCACAGCATCATCTTTTAGGATTTGAAATAGCTTAACTGGAATTCCATCATCTCCACTAACTTTGTTCATAGTGATGCTTCCTAAGGCCCACCTGACTTCGCATTCCAGGACGTCTGCCTCTAGGTGAGTGATCACACCATTGTGGTTATCTGGGTCATGAAGATCTTTTTTGTATAGTTCTTCTGTGTATTCTTGCCACCTCTTCTTAATATCTTCTACTTCTGGTATCCAGTTCTGGTATGGATCTAATCATATTTCTTCAGCCATGTGAATTTTGAAAACATTAAATTTTTAAAAAATCTTCACTATATTCAGCCACAGGAACTTAAAAATTAAACAAACAAAAAAAAATACTTGAAATTTACAAAGCTATGAAGTATAAAACAAATTAAAATAGTTAAGCTTTCAAATAAATTTTTCATGTTTCCAACATCCTTATTTCTAAAATTAATAAAGTCCACAAAAACTTTTGGAACATCCTCTACTGATATACACATATCCTTTACCAAATCAAGCTATCATTTTCTTGTTTCTAATAATTTTCTTTACTTGTTTCTCTGTGCTGAGTCTTTGTTCCTGCATGGGCTTTTCTCTAGTTGCAGCAGGTAGGGGCTACTCTCTAGCTGCCTTGTACAGGCGCCTCACTGTGGGGGCTTCTCCTGTGGTGGAGCACAGGCTCTCGGGCACTCAGGTTTCAGTTTCAGTGTGTGGGCTCACTAGTTGTGGTTCCTGGGCTCTAGAGAACAGGGCTAATAGGTTGTGGCACATGGGCTTAGTTGATCCATGGTATGTGGGATCTTCCTGGAGCAGGGATCGAATCTGTATCCCACGCACTGGTAGGCAGATTCTTTACCAGAGCTATCAGGGAAGCCTAATCCAGCATTTTCAAATCTAAGAATCAACCTTCTTTTTTTTCAGTTCAAAAAGCTTTCTTCAGTAGTATTTATAAGTAGGACTGCTAGCTTCAAATTCTTCAGCTTTTTTTTTATCTGGCAATATTTTTATTTTTCTTTCTTTTTTTGAAGGGTAGATTTTCTAGACATGCAATCCTAGGTTGACAATATTTTTCTTTCAGCTCTTTGAATATGTCATCACACAGCCTTCCCTCTACTCTTTCTGATTGTCAGTGTTTAATTTTACTGTGGTTCTCTTGTATATGGAGAGCAGTTTTTCTCTTGGTCTAAGAGTTGACCTTGGTTTTTCCACACTTTGACCAGGATGTGTCTTAGATGTATCTTTTTGCTTTCATTTTACTAGAGGTAAACATTGAGTCTGTAGATTAATATTTTCCACCAGATTTGGTAAGACTTCAGTCATGTCTACAAGTATTTTTTCTTCTTCCTCTTTCTCTCCCTGCTTTTTGAGATTGTTTCCATGTTTGCTAGTGTGCTTAATGGGCCCCATAGCTCATTTTTCCTCAATATTTTCTCTTTGTTTTTTACATTGATTTCTGTTAATCCATCTTCAAATTTATGGATTCTTTATTCTACCATCTCAAATGCACTGTTGAACCCCTAGTCAATTTTCCATTTCAATTATTGTAGTTTTGAATTCCAGAATTTATATGTTTCCTTTTTTTATAATTTGTAGTTCCTCATTGAGTTTGTCTATTTGTTGACTTTATCATGTGCTCAGTCATGCCCAACTCTTGGCAACACCATGGACTGTAGCCCACCAGGTTCCTCCATCCATGAGACTTCCCAGGCAAGAATACTGAAGTCGGGATGCCATTCCCTACTACAGGGAATCTTTTTGACTCAGGGATCAAACCCATGTCTGCTACATTGGCAGATGGGTTCTTTACCGCTGAGCCACCAGGGAAGCCACAGTGGTGGCTACACGTTATTAGACACACATGTTATTAGACACACACATATATTGTCCCAGTATCAGCTTCCTAGCTTTGATAGTGTCTTATTGTTACATAAAATGTAACCAATTAGGAAAACTAGATGAAGATTACTTGGGGCCCTTCTAATTTTGCAACTTCCTGTCTATCTACAATTATTCCAAAACAAATCATTAAAAAATACTGTGCTTGAATAAGAAAAAAAAAATCTATATAGAAGTGTGTTTTGTTTTGTTTTGTTTTGTTGAGAGTGCTCAACCATTCAAGACAACTTCAACTTTGAGGCAGTCATTTTATCATTGGTAATATAATGTAACTGAAAGTGGGGTCCAGCTGCTTGCCATTCAAAAGCCAATAAAGATGCAACATGAGTGTAAAGGAAAGTTTGCTCTATTTTGGATGCCAGCAACCAGGTCGGGGGTCGGGGGAGAGGGGTCGGAGGAGGTGGACTCCTGTCTGAAGGCTGGCACCCTCACCCACAGACAACCTGTAGATAACAGCTTTCATAGACAGAGGCAGGGGGCTACAAGCAGAAACAGCACAGTCAGCTCTGACAGTCATCTTCAAATTTGTCATGTGGTTGTCTGACCAGAGTCATCTTGATTGCTTTAAGAGCAGTTAATCTTCAGTTACAGCATCAGTTTGTTCCCATTTCCTTCAGGCCAATTCCCAGAAATGTGGCAGCTTATGTAACGGCCATAGTCTGGTCATCATGTAGCTGGTTTCAGTATTTATAAAGACGGTTCACAGGCTATGGCTCAGAATATTATCTATGGCCCTTGAGAAGAAACTAAAGGTCCTTGACTCTGCTTACTGACTATAGTTATTTTGTCCTTTTTTTTTGGATTACTTTTGTTTTTGCATTTTCTCATTTCTCTGATTAAACTTATTATGTAGCTCAAGTTTTTTTTGTTTTTGTTTTTGTTTTTTACAGAAAAAAAAAAATGCAGGTGGAGGACATGAGGCCCTGCTCCAGCTCAATAATAACAGAAAAAATATATATCAGGGCACTTCCATGGTGGTCTAGTGGTTAAGAATTTACCTTGCAATGCAGGGACTTGGGGTCAAACCCTGGTTGGGTATCTAAGATCCCACATGCGAGGAGCAATTAAACCTGTGCTCCACAACTACTGAGCCCTCGTACCACAGCTAGAGAGTCCGTGTACCATAATGAAAGAGCCTGCATGATGTAACAGGGATCTTGTGTGCCACAACTAAGACCCAAGGAAGCCAAATAAATGAATAAATAATATTTTTAAATAATTATACCAGGAGACTATACCTTAATTTAATTTAAGGTATAAATTATACCTTAAGGTTTTAATTTAAGGTATAAGGCAGAAATTTAATGTAATTTTTGAAGCAGTGTATTAGAAACATTGTGTGTGTGTGTGTGTGTGTGTGTGTGTGTTAGTTGCTCAGTCGTGTCTGACTCTTTGCAACCTCATAGACCGTAGCCCACCAGGCCCCTCCGCCCATGGGATTCTTCAGGCAAGAACACTGGAGTGCATTGCCATTTCCTTCTCCAAAAGGAACTAAATAAAGAAAGAAAGTGAAGTCGCTCAGTCGTGTCCGACTCTTTGCAACCCCACGGACTGTATGTAGCGTACCAGGCTCCTCCATCCATGGAATTCTCCAGGCAAGAGTACTGGCATTTCCTTCTCCATTAGAAACATTACTTTCTGCTAAATAATATTTGCTAACTGTTGACAAGGTTAACTGCAGGTAGACAAGTTTAATAATCGATGAATAACATTAAGATAGAAAGGCAGTCTCTTAAGATACCTGCTATCATTCTATATGGACTTTTTCATTAATTAGACAACTTTGTAGAGCTCTGATGTCAAGGTAAGTGAAAAGTTCAAAGCTGCTGAAACCTAATGAGGATTGCAAAAGGTCACACAATAAATTGTGGCAAACTGATTAAACAATGTAAATAAAGAATTACAGAGCTGGTATAGAATTTAAAGACTTCACAGAGCACCAGGCTGAGCTCCCTGTGCCTGCAGAGCAACCTCCCACTGGCTATTTTACACATGGTAGTGTAAATATGTCAATGCTACTCTCCCAATATGCCCCACCCTCTCCTTACCCCACTGTGTCCAAAGTCTGTTCTCTGTGTCTCATCTCTGTTCCAGCCCCTCAAATAGGTTCATTGGTACAATTTTTCTGTGCTATATATTCCATATATATGTGCTAACATGTGAAATTTGTTTTGCTCTTTTTGACTTACTTCACTCTGTATAAGAGAAGCCAACATAATATTGTAAAGCAATTATCCTCCAGTTAAAAATAAACATAAAATAAGAATTTAAAGACTTCTTAACAACATATTATTTGAGAGACTCTGTGATGTTTCCAAACTTGCTCAGGACTAGGGACCAGGCCAAATCCAAACTATTTGGCCCCTGAAATGTGATCGTCCCTAAGAGCCATGCTCTGTTGCTTTCTTGCACACACGCCTCTCCTCATAAGTTGTCTTCATAGCACTGCGCAGCTTTAGCCATATTTCAGGGCACAGAGAGCCTCGCTTGAACTGAGAGCATCTCTCCTACACATGCATTTGAGGGCAGGCAGGGCCCTGATCATTTCTGAATAATCTGCCTTCAATGAGCCCTATTATAGTTAACAAGCTTCTCTGTAGCTTAAAATACTTCAGTTGGTAAGACATCAGTATTTTACCTATCTGAAATGTTTCATTTAAGCTTTTGTGTATTTCATGTAATTGTCAATTACGTATCTCTATATTCTTAAACACTAAACTATAGCTCATTCTAGCCTAGCTTATTTAGAAATATACAGGACCATACTGAAAGTTGGGGATTGCAGCTTTAAGGATTACTGTGCTCTGTCAAACAGGTCTCTTACTCGATTTATGGAAAAGACTAGAGTTGCTTAGTATCATATTCATGTTTGTTGCACCTGAGTGGAGTGCTTGAGATTTTCATGAATAAAATTTTTTCTCACAGTGGTAAGATTAAAAAAAAAAAAATCTGCTGAAAGAAGAAAGAAAAATATTTCAGAAAGTACCTTATTAGAGATATCCCAATCACATATTTTTTACCATCAGCCTTTATGATTCCAGGCTTTTATAACCCAAATTATTCAGACACACTTTTAGGGAGAAAGGAAATATTTTTTCCTACCTTAATCATACTACTTAAGTCATCGTAGTTTCACATTATTGAATGTACAAGACCAAAAACATTCACATATTCATAAGCACATTTGGGAAGATTTACTTTAAAAATGCTCTTTAAATGCAAGCTCACTTATCAAAGTCACAAGAATACCTTCTGCAATAGGGATGTTAATATGACTATTATTTCTCTGTAAAATCAAATACGATATTGAGCAAGTGGTAGGCATTCAGTGTGACCCCTCCAAGACCACGCATTATGGTGATAACGCCCCTGGGATAGGAGTGCTGGCCAGGTCCTTGGTCTCTGCGTGAGTTTTCTCACTCAGGGCCAGAAGAGGCCCTGACAGGGATGGGGCTAAGGCCCAGGACCCTAGCAGTCTCACCGGAGCCTGAGCAGCCGAGGAGAACCACTTTCCTTGTTCCGCTCTTATCCCCACAACTCCGCCAGAGTCCTTTTCCCTCCCTGCTGACCACCTTGCTGTAAGAAGGCCCCTCTGGGTGCGGGAGCCTCTCTTCCTCCCCAGCACCACTCAGGGGCACTGATCCCATCTTGCCTCCACTTTTCTTCCCCCTCCTCTACGTCCTACCTGGTTGTGCAGGGATTCCTTCCATTCCCTTAGGGGTTTGAGGTCCCCCACTCCAGTGCCTAATAGGTGCTCTGTGAGAATTGCTCTGATGCATTCATGTTGTAGTTGTGAGGAGACACAAACTCCACATCCTCCTACTCTGCCATCTTCTATTTGGAGTGAAATGAAGCTGCTTTTTTCTTTAAAGATATAATTCACATTAAAACTTGCACTGACACAGTAAACTAAAAGTAACTTGAGGAGAGGGTTTATTATTTGACTGAGATAAATCAACCATTTTAACTTGTTAAATGGCTTCAAGTACATTCACAGTGTTGTGTGATCCTTACCTTTTTCTAGTTCAAACCCATTTTTATTGCCTTAGAGGAAACCTGCTCATGGAGCAGTTACACTGTTCCTTCTTTCAACTAACATCTGGGCAATCACCAATCTGTTTTCTGTCTGTGCAGATACATCTATTTGGATATTTCATATATTGATAAATGTAATTACTTAGTATGTGACATTTATGTCTGACTTCTTTCCCAGCATAATTTTCAGTGTTCATGCATATTATAGGATAAATCAGTACCTCATTTCTTTTTTCTTCCTATCTTTAGTGAGGTATAATAGACAAATAAAAATATATATCTAAGACACACAACTTGATGTTTTGATGTACACATACATTTTTTAAATAATTGCCATAGTCAAGCCAATTAATCTCATATAGTCACCATTTTCTTTATTTTTGTTGTGAACACTAAAGATCTACTGTCTTAGAAAATTGTAAGTATACAATATAGTATTTTTTACTATATCACTGTACAATAGATTTTCAGAACCTATTCTTTTTTCCTGAAACTTTGTACTCCTTGATCAATACCTGCCCATATTGCCACCCCCTATCTCCTGTCAACTACCACCCTGCACCCCACTTCTATGACTGTTTTGTATTCTGTATTAAAGTGATATCATGCAGTATTTGTATTTGTCTTTCTGTATCTGGCTTATTTCACTTAATATAATCTCTGTCAGTTTCATCCATGCTGTCACAAATAGCAGGATTTTCTTCTTTTTAAAGCAGGGGTTCCCACCCCCAGGCCACAAACCAGACAGCCTGTGGCCTGTTAGGAACCAAGTCACATAGCGGGAGGTGAGTTGCAGGTGAGTGAGATAAACTTTATCAGTATTTATAGTTGCTGCTCATTGTTTACATTACTGCCTGAGCTCTGCCTCCTGTCAGACCAGTGATGGCATTAGATTCCCATAGGAGTGAGACCCCTACTGTGAACTGCACATGCGAGGGATCTACCTTGCATGCTCCTTAAGAGAAGCCAATACCTGATGATCAGAGGCAGTGATGCTAGTGCTGGGGAGCAACTACAAACACAGACTATCATTAGTAGAGAGGCATAATAAATCAATTGCTTGCAGAGGCCATAATAAATCAATTGCTTGCAGACTCATGCCAAAACCCTATTAGTGAGCAGCAAGCAACAATTAAGTTGTGGCAAATGAGCTGATGTACTTCAGTTATACAGCTGCATCTGGTGGCAGGTTTAAGTCAGAATCTGACACTTATTTTAGTTCATGTGGATCCCACCTATTATTTTATTTACCACTTCTGTCTGTGCCTCTTTCCCACACTGTGCACTTGTCTCAGTCATAGTTTTTTAAGCCCTGAAGCTAACCCTAGCCAAAACGAGAAAAAAAAAAACAAATTTGCTGGGGAGATTCTTTGAAGGGGGAAGATCCAATGATGAGATGGCAAAGGAGAATAGGACTGCCAACAAAAAGAAAGCTACATTTAAAAGAAAATACCAAGAGTCCTACTTAAATTACAGGTTCATTGCAACAGGCAGTCCAAATTCTTCAAGCCTGCTTTGTATAATATGTAGTGGCTGGCTAGCCAAAGAAGTTATGAAACCCTCAAAATTCCTTTGCCACATGGAGACCGAGTACTCTGCATTAAAAGACAAGGCTTTGGAGTTTTTCAAAAGAAAAAAAATGTGAGCATGAACAGAAGCAATTATTGAAGACCACCACTTCATCAAATGTGTCTGCACTGAGAGCATCATTCTTAGTGGCTAAAGCTATGAGGCCCTTTACTATTGGTGAAGAGCTGATCATGCCTGCTGCTAAGGACATTTGTCATGAACTTTGAGGAGGGGTGCAGTTCAAAACGTGGCACATATTCCTCTTCATTTAGCACCATAACTAGATGAATTGATGAAATAGCAGAGGATATTGAGGTACAGTTGTTAGAGTTAATGAGTCACTGTGGTATACAACCCAGGTTAACAAGTCTACCGATGTTGACAGCTAGGCAAGAATACTTGTTTCTGTGCAGTTTCTCAGGAGGAAGTGCATGAGGATATGTTATGTACCCTTTAGTTGCAAATGAACACCACAGCTGCAGAACTATTCAAGTCTTTGATTGATTATGTATTAGGAAAACTGAATTGGTCATTTTGTGCCTGTATTTGCACAGACGGAGTAGAAAATGGCAACCCACTCCAGTATTCTTGCCTGGGAATCCCACGGATAGAGAAGCCTGGCAGGCTATGGCCCATGGGATTGCAAAGAGCTGGACACAACTGAGCGACTAAGCACTTATGCCTGCAGGCACAGAGTGGCTGCCGTGACTGCATGGCTTTCTGGTTTCACTACTCCGGTCAAAAAGGTCACTTCTTAATGTGAGCCTATGCATTGTGTCATGCATAAAGAAATACTGTCTAGCTGAAAAATGTTACCTGAACTTAACAATGTTTTCCAGGATGTGATTAAAATTATTAACCATATTAAAATACATGTTCTTAACTCACATCACACACCTCTGTGAGGAGACGGACACAGAGCACACATGTCTTCTCTTAAACACTAATGTGAGATGGTTTTCTAAAGGTATATCACTGGCTCGAGTTTCTGAGTTATGAGAGCTTCTCCAAATAATTCTTTTAGAAAAATGGTCACCACTGGCAGCATATTTCACTGACACAGAATGGACCACAAAACTTGCTCACTTGTGTGACATATTCAACCTGCTCAATGAACTCAATCTGTCCCTTCAGGGGAGCATGACAACTTGTTCAAGTCAGCAGATAAAGTGGCTGCATTCAAAGTTAAACACCAGTTATGGGGGTGAAAAGTTTGGGTTTTGCTTTTTTTTTTTTAACATGTTTCAAACATTAGCAGAGATTTTGAGAGAGATTGAGCCAGGGGCTTCTTTCTCCCAAATGGTGCGTGATCATCTATCTCAGCTTTCAAAAGGGTTTGAGCATTTCCCAACCACAGATGACCTCCAAACTGGGAAGGAATGGATGTGGAGCCCATTTGTGAATAAACCAGGTGAACTGACTTTGGCCATGCTAGGAGAGCATTAGTTGCTTGAGATCACAAATGACAGTGGCCTTAAAAGTATGTTTGGGCAGTTAAGGGCTCTGGCCAGCACGTGGGGATGAGAGGATTCCTGAGCCAAGCAGGTCTCTGCTTCTCTGGGGGCACAGAGTGGATGATGGCCTGTAGGGCCCCAGGTGTGCAGGTGGTGAGCTTAGGTGGCAGCAGCTCATTGGAGCACCTGGACACATTGGGGAAGGACAAGGTGGTGGTCTTCCTCAAGGGGATGCCAGAGCAGCCCCAGTGCCGCTTCAGTAATGCCATGGTACAGATCCCACAACCTACAATGTGCTAGATAACCCCCAGCTCCCACAAGGCATTAAAGACTGTTCTAACCAACCCACCATCCCACAAGTGTACCTCAACTGCAAGTTCACGGGGGAGGTGGTGACAGATGCACCAGAACTGGGGAGCTGGTGGAAGAACTGAAAAAGCTGGGGATCTGCTCTGCCCTCTTAGATGAAACAGAAGACCAAGACTCAAAGTGAGGGTGACTGAGCCAGGAGCCACTGGTGTCAGAATCACACTGCCAGAGAAGCCTTACCAATTCTGGTTTCCACTCTTCAGATGACTCCTTGCACTGATACCTCCATTGTATAAGCAGCTGGGTGATTTTAGTGATTTATCATGAATGTAATTGTAACCACTGGACTGTCATAATCAATGCTGTATTATAAGATTGCTGTTAACAAAATTCCTTCTTATGTTGTTCTTTGCCTGATTCAGGAGTAAACCTAGGAGCTTTTGAATCATCATCATTATTCAGGAGTCCTCTGCAAGTATGTCAGTCTGCAAAGATAATTTATACCCTCTCCCCAGTTTTTTGTAACTTGCTCTGTTAAGAAAAATAATGGACAAGGATGACAATGAAATAACTGGGGTGCTTTTTGTAATAAACTGCCAACCCAGAGGGGGCAAAAACTATGTTTGAGACAACTTCAAATCTCTATACATTTTGAATTAAAGTCAAGGCAGAATATACTGAGATTGCCACAAAAGCACTGAAAAGTCTGCTTCCATTTCCAACATCCTATCTTTATGACGCAGGGCTTTCTGCAGTAACAGCAACCAAAACAAGATCATGGAGTAGACTGGACATAAGCAACACACTTTCCAGTGTCTCTGTTTCCCATCACCCCCAGATAGGACCATCTAGCTGCAGGGAAACAAGCTCAGGGATCCCACTGATTCTACATTATGGTAAATTGTATAATTATTTCATTATATATCACAATGTAATAATAGAAATAAAGTGCACAGTAAATGTAATTGTTTAAATCATCCTGAAACCATCCCTCACTCAGCCTGTGAAAAAATTGTCTTCCACAAAATTGTTGCCAAAAAGATTGGGCACTGCTGTTTTAAAGGTTGAATAATATTCCATTGTGTACAGGCATACCTTGGAGATATTGCAGGTGTGGTTCCAGACAACAAAAATAAAGTGAATATTGCAACAAAACACTCCACATGAATTTTTGGGTTCCCCAGTGCATATTAAAGATATGTTCATACAATATTATAGTCTGTTTATATGCAATAGAATTATGTCTGAATAAACAATATACATACTGTAATTAAAAAAAAAAAACAGCTCATTTCAGTAGTCTTTCCTTTTGTATTTTTAGTCCTTTTTATTTTCACTTATAGCTGCCCTAATTTTTATTTCCTTCTTTCTGATAACATTCAGCTTAATTCATTGTTTAGTTCCTTGATGTTCTTAGTTGTTGTTGTTAGACTGCTTATTTGAGAGCTTTCTTTTTTCTTAATGTATACTATTATCATTATAAACTTGCTTTCTAGAACTTCTCATAAGTTTTAGTATGTTGTATTTCATTTTTATTTGTCTCAAAATATCTTTCCAATTTCCTTTTGATTTCTCTTTTAGCCCTTTTGTCATCCAGGAACATGTTTTCTTAATCTCCATATATTTGTGGATGAGCTTCCCTAGGGGTTCAGCAGTAAAGAATCCACCTATAATGTAGGAGACATGGATTTGATTCCTGGGTCAGGAATATCCCCTGGAGAAGGAAATGGCAATGCACTCCAGTTATTATTGCCTGAGAAATCTCATAAACAGAGGAGCCTGCCAGGCTACAGTTCATGCGGTCACAAGAGTTGGACATGACTTAGCAACTAAACAACAAAAACACCTGTGATATGTCTGGCTTTCCTACTGTTATGGATTGTCATATCATTGTGGTTGGAAAAGAAAGTTAGAGTAATTTCAATTATATTAAATTTGTTAAGACTTGTTTTGTGACCTAACACATTATCTACCATGGTGAGTATTCTCTGTATGCTTAAGAATGTGTATTCCAGGGGTATTGGATGAAATGTTCTGCATATGTCTGTTAGGTTCATCTGATCTGATGTGTAGTTTAAGTCCAATATTTCTTTATTGGTTTTCTTTGGGGATGTTCTGTCCATTGTTGAAAGTTGGGTATTGAAGTTCCACGGTATTATATCGCTGCCTATTTCCTGCTTCAAGTCAGGAAATAATATTTGCTTTCTGTATTTAGGGTACTCTGATGTTGGATGAATAAAAATGTATAATTCTATTAATATGTCCTCTTTGTAAATTTATTCTTTATCATTATGTAATAACTTTGTCTCTTGTTACAGTGTTCGACTTCATCTCTATAATTATAGCTATCAAATCTATATAATTATAGCTATCGCTGCTTTATTTCTCATTACAATAGTGTATCTTTTTCCATTCCTTTACTGTTATCAAAGTCGAAGTGAGTCTCTTGTCATTGTATAGTTGGGTCTACTCTACATTTCTTAATGGAAGAATTTAATCCATTTGCATACAGAGGAATTACTGATAGGTCCCATCACTTCATGGGAAATAGATGGGGAAACGGTAGAAACAGTTTCAGACTTTATTTTTTGGGGCTCCAAAATCACTGCAGATGGTGATTGCAGCCATGAAATTAAAAGACGCTTACTCCTTGGAAGAANCGTGTGTCTGAGTGAACTCCGGGAGATGGTGATGGACAGGGAGGCCTGGCGTGCTGCGATTCATGGGGTCGCAAAGAGTCGGACATGACTGAGCGACTGAACTGAACTGAACCGAAGGGCTTAGGCCATTGTTTTAATTGCTTCTGGGTTTTTGTAATTCTTTTACTCTTCTATTGCTGTCTTCCTTTGTGAATTGATGATTTTGTTGTGGTATGCCTTGATTCTGTCCCTGTCTTTTGGGTATCTACTAAAGGTTTTTGATTCTTTGTTATCATGAGGCTTACATACAACATCTTATATTTATGACAGGCTAAAATGATAAGCTTAATTTTGAAAATACATAAAAAAGATCTACAGTTTTATACGCTCTTCATTTTATGCTTTAGATGTCACAATTTACATCTTTTTTATTGTGTATTTATTAACAAAGTATTGCAGTTAGAGTTGTTCTTGTATTTTAACCTTTAAAGTTTTAAGAAACTTAACCATCACCATCACAATATCATTCTGAATTTAACGATTTATTTGCCCATAAGCTTTATACTTTCATATGCTTTCATATTCCTAACTTACATGCTTTCATTTCAGAATAAAGAATTCCCTTTAACAACTTTCATATAAGCTCCTTCAGCTTTTGTTTGTTTATGAAAATTCTCTGTCTCTCCAATTCTGAAGCACAAGTTTACTGGGTAGAGTATTCTTAGTTTTTGGTTTTTTTTTTTAATCATCCCATTCCCAATGGCCTGTAACATTCCTACTGAAAAATCTGCTAATAGGCTTAATGAGGATTCCCTGTATAAAGTCACTTTTCTCTTGTTCCTTTTAAGATTCTATCCTTAACTTTTTATAATTTCATTATAGTGTGTCTCTAGGTAGATATCTTTGAATTAATCTTGTTTTACGTTCTATGGACTTCCTTAATCTGGATATCTCTTTCTTTTTCCATATTAAGGAAGTTTTCAGGCACTATTTCTTTGAATATGCTTTCTGCCCTTTCTTTTTCTTTCTTGAAGACCTAGAATACCTACATTGGTTCACTAAGCGGTGACCCTTAACTTATCTTTGCTTTCTTCCATTCTTTCTTTTCACTCTTTTGATTGGATGGTTTCCACTGTCTTGTCTGATTCTTTCTTCCACTTGATCTGGTCTACTTATGAACATCTCTGTCAAGTTCTGCATTTATTGTGTTTTTCATGTCTATGATTTATGTTTGGTAGTTTTTAAAAATATTTTCTTTTTGTTGAAATTTGTACCTTGTTCATGCATTATTCTCCTGACCTCAATAAGCATGTTTATTACCATTATTTTGAACTCTTTAATAGGTAAAACACTTACATCTACTTCATTAAGGTAAGTTCCTAGAGATTTGTTATTTTGTTTGAAACATCCTTTCTTTTCTTGATTTTCTGTGTTGGTTTCTGTATAGCCACTTTCCCCAGTATTGACACATTGGCTTTGTGTAGGAGATGAACCTCCATAATCAGCCTGGCCTGAGCTCCTGATTGTCTCTAAAAGTTTTATGATCAAATCCTGTCTTCTTCCTTAGTGGCTTCCTATAGTTAAGGGTATGCCAATACTCATCAGTGTCCCCAAAGATGTGGGAAACCTCCTTATGCCTATTTAGGCTTCTAGACCCTTTAACTCCCCAGTGCAGGTTAATTGGAAGCCCAATTATCAGGCAGGAACTGGGAAAATCACATTATATATGCAGTCTATCCTCTATCAAGAAGAATCCAGGAACTGGGTGTTTTTGCTTACTTACTTTTTGCTGAATCAGGGGAAATGGTTGCTGCAAGTGCTTTTGTGTCCAAATAAAATACCCTTTGTTTTTAAGAAGGAAATTGCAACCCACTCCAGTACTCTTTCCTGGAAAATTCCATGGACTGAGGAGCCTGGTGGGCTACAGTCCATGGGGTCGCAAAGAGTCGGACATGGCTGGGCAACTTCACTTTCACTTTAGTTTTTGCTGAACCAGGGGAAATGGTTGCTGCAAGCGCTTTTGTGTCCAAATAAAATAGCCTTGTTTTTAGTGGTCCCAGGGACTCATGAATGATGAGCCCTGTCAGCTCCCAGAGCTACATGATTTGGGGGCTAGTCCCTTGGGTGGTAGTTGAAAATCGGGGTGTGAGATGTGTGGACCAGCTTTCAGGAGTGAAAATGAACACTTAGTCTTACTGTTGGAGCTGGGGGAGATAGCCCACCAGCTTTACCAGGCTTACAAGAGGATCCCAGTCAGCTCCTACATGCAGACTGACTAGAAGCCAAGAACCACGGGAAGCAGCTAGAAAAATACACAAATTCCTTCCAGGGACTAACTGGGAGATGCACATTTTTGTTTTCTCCCTCCATGCTGGGCCTGGGTGTATAAACTACAGGGAGTCTTCAAGCATCCTTTCAAAAACTGTTTCTTTGCTACAGTACTGTAGGATTCATGAATGTAAGCTCCATTGGCTTTCAGGGGTAGGTTATTTTGGAGTCTATCCCTCAGGTGGCAGTTTTAAAAGTCAGGATTGTAAGTGTGTAGAAAGTTCCTTCTAGGGACACACAGGATTTGGTTTCATTGTTGGAGCAAGATGGAGGGAGAGGGCAGGGTAAGTACCCACTAGCTCTTTGGGGCTCTGGGGAGGATTCAGCTCAAATGCAACCTGCTCCCTCTGCCCTAAGCTTGAGGAAATAGCCACAGTGAGTGCTCAAGCACCGAATAACAATTGCTTCTTTACTGTGACACTGTGGGACTTGTGAATGGAAGCCCTTTGGTTCTCAGAGCTAGATGATTTGAGGGTCCATCCCTCAGGTGACAGGCTTCAAATCTGGGGCATTAGAAATGTGCCCAAACACTTTACTGATCAGGAAGGGGCTGGGAGTTGATGGTTTCAGAAAGATTATAAGGCACTATTCTGGGGTGGGGTTTATAGGAAGTGTCTCACCCTTCACTATACATTTTCATGTGGGTATTTTCTCAGTTGCCCAATGTGTAGGAGTCACTCAAGCAATTTCTAAGCTTCTCTCAGAGGGAACTGATCTGCGTGTAGCTGTAAATTCAGTGCATCCATGGAAGGAGGGAAATTCAGGAGTCTTTTGTGTCACAATCTTGAGGTACCTGTTGATATTTTCTCAGAACCAACTCTTGGTTTCATTGACTTTTAGTATTGTTTTTCTGTTTTGTTTATGTATGCTGTATTACTTATTATTTTTCCCATCTGCTGGCCTTGGATTAAGTATTTTCTACTTTGTTAAGGCATACTGTTTTCCACAGTGGCTGCACTAACTTACATTCCCACCTACACTATAGGAGGGTTCCCTTTTCTCCACACCACCTCCAGAAGTTGCTATTTGTAGACATTTTAATAATGGTTATTCTGGATGGTGTGAAGTGGTATGTCATTGTAGTTTTAGTTAGAATTTCTCTAATAATTTGTGATGTTGAGCATCTTTTTATGTGTTTTTAGACCATCTGTATATCTTTGGAGAAATATCTCTATATTTTTTGCCTGTTTTTTGATTGGGTTGTATTTTTTCTATTGAGCAGCATGAGTCATTTGTTATCTTTTGGAGATTAATCCCTTGTCGGTTGCTTCATTTGCAAATATTTTCTCCCATTCTGAGAGTTGTCTTCATTTTGTTTACAGTCTCCTTTGCTGTATAAAGGCTTTTAAGTTTAATTAAGTCCCATTTGCTTTTATTACTCTAGGAGGTGGGTCAAAAAAAGATCTTGCTATGATTTACATCAAAGAGTGTTCTGCCTCTATTTTCCTCTAAGAGTTTCATAGTATCCAGCCTTAAATTTAGATCTTTCATCCATTTTGAGTTTACTTTTGTGTATGGTATTAGGGGATGTTCTGATTTCATTCTTTTACATGGTGCTGTCTAGTTTCCCTAGCACCATTTATTAAAGAAACTGCTTTTTGTTTTTTCCCATTTATATGCTTGCCTCCTTTGTCATAGATTACTTGACCATAGGTATGTGGGTTTACCTCTGAGCTTTCTATCTTGTTGCATTATTTCTGTTTTAATGCCAGTACAAAATAATTTTGATTACTGCAGCTTGGTATTATAATCTGAGGGCAGGAAGCCTGATTCTTCCAGCACAATTTTTCTTTCTCAAGATTACTTTGGCTATTTGGGTTCTTTTGTGTTTCCCTACATATTATGAATTTTTTGTTCTAATTCAGCTAAAAAAAAAATGCCATTGGTAATCTGATAGGGATTGCACTTGTATTTGTAAAATGCTTTGGATAGTGTAGTCATTTTGACAATACTGATTCTTCTAACCTAAGAACTTGGTATATCTCTCCACCTATTTGTCATCTTTGATTTCTTTCATTAATATCTTATAGTTTTCTGAACACAGGTCTTTTGCCTCCTTAGGTAGGCTTATTCTGAGGTATTTTATTCTTTTTGATGCAATGGTAAATGAAATTGTTTCCTTAATTTCTTTTTCTGATTTTTCATTGTTAGTGTATAGGATTGCAAGGGATTTCTGTGTATTAAATTTGTATCTTGCAACTTTACTAAATTCATTAGTTAGCTCTAGTAATTTTCTGGTGGCATCTTTAGGGTTTTCTACATATAGTATAAGTACATCTGCGAACAGTGAGAGGTTTACTTCTTTTCTAATCTGGATGCCTTTTACTTCTTTTTCATTTCTGATTGCTATGGTTAGGAATTCCAAAATTAGATTAAATAATAGTCTTGTGCTTTCTCTGCATCTATAGAAATTACCATATGTTTTTTAATTTTTCCCAGTTTGTTAATATTGTGTATCACATTGATTTGCATATATTGAAGTATCCTGACATCCCTGGGATAAACCCCATTTGATCATGGTAAATGATCCTTTTAATGTGTGGTTGGCTTCTGTTCGCTAGTATTTTGTTGAGGATTTTTGCATCTATGTTCATCATGGATGAAACTGATCTGTAATTTTCCTTTTTTGTGATATCTTTATCTGGTTTTGGAATCAGAGTGATATTGGCCTTGCAGACTGAGTTTTGGAGTGTTTGTCCCTCTGCAATTGTTTGGAACAGTTTGAGCAGGATAGGTGTTATCTCTTCTCTAAATGTTTGACAGAATTTGCCTGTGAAGCCATCTGGCCCTGGACTTTTGTTTGCTGGAAGATTTTTGATCAGAGTTTCCATTTCAGTGCTTGTGTTTGGTCTGTTCATGTTTTCCATTTCTTCCTAGTTCAGCCTTGAAAGGTTGTACTTTCTGGGAATTTGTCCATTTCTTCCAGGTTGTCTATTTTATTGGCATATAGTTGCTTGTAGTAGTCTCTTATTAAAGCCTTCCCTGGTGGCTTAGAGGGTAAAGCATCTACCTGCAATGCGGGAGACCTGGGTCCAATCCCTAAGTCAGGAAGATCCCCTGGAGAAGGCAATGGCAACCCGCTCCAATACTCTTGCCTGGAAAATCCCATGGACGGAGGAGCCTGGGAGGCTGCAGTCTATGGGGTCGCAAAGAGTTGGATATGACTGAGCGACCTCACTTTCACTTTTCAGTCTCTTATTATCCTTTGTATTTCTGCCTTTTCTGTTGTAACTTCTTTTTCATTTCTAATTTTATTGTCTTCTCCCTTTTTGCCTCGATGAGTCTGGCTAATGGTTTGTCAATATTGTTTATCATCTCAAAGAACTGTCTTGAGATTTATTGATCTTTGTTAATGTTTCCTTCATTTCTTCATTTATTTCTGCTCTGATATTTATTATTTCTTTCCTGATACTAACTTTGGGGGTTTTTTGCTCTTCTCTTTCTGGTTGCTTTAGGGTTTTGTTGTTGTTTTTCTAGTTGCTTTAGGTATAAAGTTAGGTTGTCTATTTGACTTTTTCTCATTTCCTGAAGTAGACTTTTATTGCTTAAACTTCCCTCTTAGCACTGCTTTTACTGCATCCCTTACGTTTTGAGTTGTAATGTTTTCATTGTCATTTGTTTCTCAGTATGTTTTTAATTTCCTCTTTGATTTCTTCAGTGACCACTGGATTATTTAGAATTGTATTGTCTAGCCTCCATATGTTTGTGTTTTTTACAGTCTTTTCCCCCCTATTATTGATATCTAATCTTATATTGTTGTGGTCAGAAAAAAATGCTTGATACAATTTCAATTTTCTTAAATTTACCAAGGATTGGTTTGTGACCCAAGATGTAATCTATCTTGGAGAATCTATCTTGAGAAAAAAATGTATTCTACAGTTTTTGAATGGAATATACTGAAAACACCAATTAGGTTCTCTGGATCAATGTGTCATTTAAGGCTTGTGTTTCCTTATTAATTTTCTGTCTACATGATCTGTCCATTAGTGTGAGTAGGGTGTTAAAGTCCCCCACTATGATTGTGTTACTGCCAATTTCCCCTTTTAGCATTCCCCTGCTAGCATTTGAGGTGCTCCTGTGCATATATAATTGTTATATCTTCTTGTATTGATCCCTTGATCATTATGTAGTGTCCTTCATTATCTTTTGTAATGATCTTTAAAGTCAGTTTTATCTGAGTATTGCTACTCTCCTCTTTTTTGACTTCCATTTGCATGGAATATCTTTTTCCAGTCCCTCACTTTCAGTCTGCATGGGTCCCTAGCTCTGAAATGGGTCTCTTGTAGACAGCATATATAGGAGTCTTGTTTTTGTATTCATTCAGCCAGTCTGTGTCTTTTGGTTAGACCATTTAATCCATTTATGTTTATGGAATTCTTGATATGTATGGTCCTATTAGCATTTACTTTATTGTTTGTGTTTGTTTTTGTAGGTCTTTTCTATTATGTGTCCTGTATAGAGAAGTTCCTCTAGCAATTGTTGTAAAGCTGGTTTTGTGGTGCTGAATTCTCTTAATTTTTGATTGTCTGTAAAGCTTTTGATTTCTCCATCAAATCCAAACAAAATCCTTGCTGGGTAATCTTGGTTGTAGGTATTTTCATTTCATCACTCTAAGTACACCCCTTTTGACTTGAATAGTTTCTGCTGAAATATCAGCTATTAACCTTATGGGCATTCCCTTGTATGCTATTTGTTCTTTCCCTTAACATTTTTGCATTTAATTTTTGTTAGTTTAATATGTATCTTGGCATGTGTCTCCTTGGGTATAACCTTTATAGGACTCTCTGGGTTTCCTGGACTTAAGCTGGCTGTTTCCTTTCTTATGTTAGATAAATTTTCAACTCTAATCTCTTCAAATATTTTCTCATACCCTTTTTCTCTCTTTCTGGGACCACTATAATTTGAATATTGGTGTACTTAACGTTGTCCCAGAGGTCTCTTTTTTTTTTTTCATTCTTTTTTCTTTATTCTGTTCTGTTCCAGTTATTTCCATCATTCTATCTTTCAGGTCACTTAACCATTCTTCTGCCACATTCTGCTATTGGTTCCCTCTAAAGTATATTTTTATTTCAGTCATTTTGTTGTTCATTGCTGATTGTTATTTCTTCTAGGTCCTTGCTAAACATGTCTTGTATCTCTTCAACCCATCACGGTGTCTGCATTTTAATACCAAGACTTTGGATCATCTTTACTATCATTACTCTAAATTCTTTTTCAGGTAGACTGCCTAGTTCCTCTTCATCTGTTTGGTCTGGTGGGCTTTTACCATGCTCCTTCATCTGTTGGATGTTTCTCCAATACTTTGGCTGCCTGATGTGAACAGCTGACTCATTAGAATAGACCCTGATGCTGGGAAAGATTGAAAGCAGGAAAAGAGGATGACAGAAGATGAGATGGTTGGATGGCATCACCAACACAATGGATATGAGTTTGAGCAAGCTCCAGGAGTTGGTGACGGACAGGGAAGCCTGGTGTGCTGCAGTCCATGGGGTCACAAAGAGTCAGACACGACAGAGTGACTGAACTAAACTGAACAACAATGATCTCTTGCCTCTCTGGCAGGCCAAGCCTTTTCCTAGACTTCCTCAAATGTGCTGTACTAGCCCCCTCAGACTGTCTTCAAGGTAGTCAACCCCAGCCTTCTCCCTGGAGTCTGACCTCTGAAGCCTAAGCCTTGATACCCAGCCCTCACTAGCCATGGTCAGTGTGCATACAAGCGTCTCATGATGGGAAGTGCCAGTGCAAGCATCTCAGGCTGGGAACCCCTAACTCTCCAGTATTTGGACACAGGGCTTATAAGGAGTTAATTAAGATTAAACAGTGGCATAGGATGAGGTATTTATCCAATAGGGCTGGTGTCCTTATAAGAGTAAGAGATACCAGAGCTCACTTTCTCTCTCCAGCACATGTACAGAAGAAAGCCTGCATGATGACATAGCAAGAAGGCAGCCATCTGCAAGCCAAAGAGAGAGACTTAAATAGAAAACAACCCTGTCAACCTTAATGGACTTGCAGCCTCCATAACTGAGAAAACAAATTTCTGTCACTTAGTCATTCCAGCCTCTGGTATTGTAATGGCAGTCTCAGCAAACAAATACAATTTTGGTACTGAGGGTAATATCTGAAAATATGGAATAACTTTGGAACTGGGTGATGCACAGAGGCTAGAAGAGGTTTGGGGCACTTGATATAAAAAGCCTTAATTGTCTAAAAGAGACTGTTGGTAGGAATATGGACATTAAAAGTGATTCTGGTGCAGTCTCAGAAATAAGGTACATATTACTGGAAATTGGAGGAAAGACAATCCTTGTTATAAAGTGGCAAAGAACCAGGCCTGTGTTTCAGTGTTTGTAGAAAGTAGAAATTGTGACATAAGCAACACATTTTTAGCTAAGGAGATTTCTAAGCAACGTGCCACAGGTGCAACCTGGTTTCTCCCTCCTTACAGTAAAAAAATGTGAGAGTAGAAAGATAAATTGAAGGAACTGTTAAACAAAATTCTGAGAACTGGAATTTGGAGATTTGGAAAATTCTCAGAAAATGTTGCAGAAAATGAGAAGCATGTTCTGGAAAGAATACTATGGTGTAGTTCAACATGGTTTAATAAGAGTTAAGTTTGGAAGCAATCAACTGTCTCAGATGTAGAACTAAAGGTGACACAGATGGGACAAAATGAAGGCAGGCTGTTAGACTTCTGGGATTCTACAAGACAGGAGAATAGAGCTAACTATCTGACTACACTATCCATCAAGAAGAGGGAAGAATGACCCCAAAGGTGAAACAGAGACCAGCAGGTCTGCCATTTCCAAAACAGGCCCAGACAGTACAAGTCTGGGGAGCCAGTATGGTTCTTCCATGGTTTCAGTGGGCCACGTACACCTGTACCACACCAGCCAGACCAGAGGGCAGAAGATACAACCAGAGATCATTCTCATGCCTTAAAAACTAATAGAATTTGCCTTGCAACGTTTTAAACTTGCTTGGGACCAATCAATCCTTTCCACTTTTAGAATGGTAATGTGAATTCTCTGCCTGTCCCATCGTATTTTGGAAGAAAATAACTTGTCTGGTTCACAGGTTCACAGCTGGAAAGGATGAAATGCACTTCTAGTCTCATCCACACTCGACTTAGATGAAACTTAGGTGAGGTTTTGAATGCAGAGATGAAGTTTAAATGGGCTAAGACTTTTGCTGCTGTTAATTTGGGGTGAATGTATTTTGTACTTGAAGAATGTGAATATAGGGGGTCCAGAGGACTGAGCTGTTAAGACTGACTTGTTCCCCCAAATTAACATATTGAAGTCATAACATAACATATAAAGTCATGACTTTATTTGTATGGCTGGTGTCCTCAGAAAGAAGAGAGAGTTACCAGGAAAGTGCACACACAGGGGAAAAAATGTCCATTTCAGGACTCAGCAAGAATGCAATCATCTGCAAGCCAAGGGGAAAGACTTCAATAAAAATCAAACTGCCTACACATTGATCTTGGACTTCTAGTCTCCAGAACTATGAGAAAATAAACTTCTGTTCTTTGAGCTACCAAGTCTGTGGTATTTTGTTATGGCAGCCCTGGCAAATTAAAACACATTGCCAGTGCAGGAAGTAAACCATACATCAACTATCTTATGATCACTGAAAAGATGCAACTTTTTTTTCTCAACTGCATTTTAAGGGAAGTGGAACATTTCCTAGTGATTTCTGCCACCTAGACATTCATGAGGAAGGAAAGGAAATGTCAAGAGAACAGCTCCTGTGGCAGGAGATGATGGCCGGACTTGGTTTTCCTATGCCTGTGGAGGTGAGACTTCTGGCTAAAGCCACGACCACACTCCCTGCACACATATGGCTTCTCTCCTGAATGTGTCCGCTGGTGTCTGATGAGGGCTGACTTGAAGCCAAAGCCACGTCCACACTCATCACACACACATGGCTTTTCTCCTGAGTGTGTCCTCTGGTCAGAGGTGAGTTGGATCTTCAGACCAAGTCTTTGCTCACATACTCTGTACACATCAGCCTCCTCCCCTGAATGTATCCTCTTGTGTCTGGTGAGAAGTGACTTGAAGCCAAAGGTACGTCCACACTCAGGACACAGAAAAGGCTTCTCCCCTGTGTGCGTCCTCTGGTGTCTGATGAGGGTAACCTTCTGACCAAAGCCACGCCCACACTCAGAGCACACATAAGGCTTCTCACCTGTGTGCGTTCTTTGGTGGCCCATAAGGGAGACTTTCTGGCTAAAGCCACGCCCACACTCAGAGCACAGGTAAGGCTTCTCCCCTGTGTGTGTCCTCTGGTGTCTGATGAGGGTGACTTTCTGGCGAAAGCTGTGTCCACACTCAGCACAGACATAAGGCTTCTCGCCTGAGTGTGTTACCTGGTGACTGAGGAGCAGTGACTGCTGCCTGAAGCCACGCCCACACTCCAGGCACATGAAGGGCCTCTCGCCTGAATGTGAGCTACGGTGTTGAAGGAGTGATGCCTTCTGGCAAAAGCCTCTTCCACACTCTGGACACACAAAGGGCTTTTCTTTCAAGTGTGTCCTCTGGTGCAGGATGAGGGCGATCTTCTGGCGAAAGCCTCTCCCACACTGCTGACATACAAAGGGTCTCTCCCCAGAGTGTATCCTCTTGTGGTTAGTTAAGGAGGATGTGTACCTGAAGTGTCGCCCACACTCCTGGCACACGTAGGGCTTTTCCCCTGAGTGCATCCTCTGGTGTACGGTGAGGGAGGACCTGCGGC
Organism: Redunca redunca; assembly: GCA_006410935.1. NCBI lineage: Eukaryota > Metazoa > Chordata > Mammalia > Artiodactyla > Bovidae > Redunca > Redunca redunca. Next base: position 984,213 of record SJYQ01004059.1, read on the forward strand.
CAAAGCCTCGCCCGCACTCTCTGCAACTAAACGGCTTCTCTCCTGAGTGAGTCCTCTGGTGTTTGATGAGGTCTGACTTCTGACAGAAGTTTCTGCCACATTCAGGGCACAAATGATGCTTCTGGAGGCTAAAGAGGCTTGATTTTCTGCTAAATCCTAGTCTATAGTTTTCACATATGACTGCTCCAGATTCTGAGATGTTTGTCTCTGTCAATACTGCATCTGCCTCATCAGAGATCATCCCCTGGTCTACTCTTCCACTGCTATTGCCTCCCTGATCTACTGGCTGACCTTGAGATGAGCTGAAAAATGCATTTGAAGTCCCACTCAGCCGCAGCCTCCCAAACATAGTGCCAGAGCCTTCTCTCTCTCCATCTTCTGCTTTGTCATTCAAGCAGCTTGGAGCATCTAGTAGGAAGTGGCTTTCTGAAGATGAACCTGGGAATATCTGAAGGGAGTGACCACAAAGCACATATTGATGGAGGATCTGTGGACTGGAAAAGGTCACCGGGCAAGAGAAACAGGGTTGGAATTCTGTTCTTCGTTCTGCTGGAGAGAAAGTGTCAGTCAAAATCACCAAAGGTATCTTGTGGATGGTTAACACTTGTCTAGCTCTCATTCCTCAGATGCTCCCACACAAAGACTTCCTTCAAAGACCTTCCTTCCAACCCATGGTAACATATTAATGTATATCTTTTACAATACATAAAACCCACATAATAAGCCAGCTCTAAGTATCAGCCCAGCTTAAGGGGTTTTAAGAAAGCATCACAGGCAGCTCTAGCCCTGTAAGTTACTGCTATCAGAATTATACATGTGCCCCCAATACAATTATCCTACAAGCCACAGACATTAACACCAGTGTAAACAATATCTACAAACATATGATTTTACTGAGAGTTAAAATACATAACTTATTACAAATTTCTTTAGGGACTTTTCCTATAAGAAAAGATGGGGTCAAAAAAGGGAGTCACTCTATAGTTGGACTATAAAGAAAGCTGAGTGCAAAATAATTGATGCTTTTGAACTGTGGTGTTGGAGAAGACTCTTAACAGTCTCTTGGACAGCAAGGAGATTCAACCAGTCCATCCTAAACGAAATCAGTCCTGAATATTCATTGGAAGGACTGATGCTGAAGCTGAAACTCCAATACTTCAGCCACCTAATGCAAAGAACTGACGCATTTGAAAAGACCCTGATGATGGGAAAGATTGAAGGAGGGAAGGGAAGGGGGACAACAGAGGATAAGATGGTTGGATGGCATCACCAACTCAATGGACTTGAGTCTGAGTAAATTCCGGGAGTTGGTGATGGACAGGGAGGCCTGGTGTGCTGCAGTCCATGGGGTCGCAAAGAGTCGGTCACGACTGAGTGACTGAACTGAACTAACTAGTGGAGGCAGTACAGAGGACAGGTCAGAGATCCATGTGGGAAGTGTTTCCCCTGTCCTAAACAAGTATTTCCTAGAGGATTATGTGGTGGGTCCTCTAACATGGTGTATGGATTCACAAGTGAAACACGGAGACATAGTCTAGGCCTACAACCTCTTAAATGATTTTGGCTCCCAGTGACCCCAATCAATCTAAGACCTGCTCTTCTCAGTGTTTTCTTTTTTTTTTTTTTAATACAAATTGTTATAAATAGAAACTTTCCACCTAAAATAATTTTTGTGGATATCAAATTTGGATGCCTTGTTCTATCACACTGCTTCTATCTACCAGAAGCTGATGAAAAATACAATGAACCTTAAATAAACTCAGTACAGCAGGCCTTTCCAGACATGCATGTTTCTTTCTTCACCAATCAAAACTGAGATGTATTTTACAAACAATCAACAACACTGGTTAGCAAACTACAGCCAACCATGTGTTTTGTAAAGAAGTCTATTGGGCACAGCCACATTCAATCTTTATGTTGTGTCTATAGCAGCTTTCACATACAAAAGCAAAGGTGAGTAGTTGCAACAAAAAACATAAAGACTACAAAGCCTAAAGTATTTACTACCTGAGCCTTTTACAGAAAGTTACTCATTCTGTCTTGTCTAAGATGGCAGCTTTTAATACTAACAATAATAGCTACCATGAAAACCCTTCCTAACACTTAATAGGCCCTACACTTCCTCCTCAGCAAACTGTTTAGTAAACTTCATTGTGTGTGTGTGTGATGCTAAATCTAGAGGATCCTGTGAAGTAGCCCTGACTAATGAGATCTC
>SJYQ01004059.1:999047-1106676 GCA_006410935.1 Redunca redunca
TCAGAATTTTCCACAGTTTATTGTGATCCACACAGTCAAAGGCTTTGGCATAGTCAATAAAGCAGAAATAGATGTTTTTCTGGAACTCTTTTGCTTTTTCGATGATCCAGCGGATGTTGGCAATTTGATCTCTGGTTCCTCTGCCTTTTCTAAAACCAGCTTGAACATCTGGAAGTTCATGGTTCACGTATTGCTCAAGCCTGGCTTGGAGAATTTTGAGCATTACTTTACTAGAGTGTGAGATGAGTGCAGTTGTGCGGTAGTTTGAGCATTCTTTGGCATTGCCTTTCTATGGGACTGGAATGAAAACGGGCCTTTTCCAGTCCTGTGGCCACTGCTGGGTTTTCCAAATTTGCTGGCATATTGAGTGCAGCACTTTCACAGCATCATATTTCAGGATTTGAAATAGCTCAACGGGAATTCCATACTAGCAAAAGTAGATTAAAAAATAATAACTTTTTAGAAAGCATTTTTAGTTTCACAACAGTTTAAGAGGAAAATCTAGTGATTTTCTGTACACCCCTGCCCCCAACACACACAGCCTCCCTCAGCATCCACAACCCCCACCAGATGATGCGTGTGTTACAGCTGGTAAGCCTGCACTGGCACATCATCACCACTCGGGGCCCACAGTTTCCATCCAGGCTCCCTGCTGTGCTGCGCCTTCTGTGGGTCTGGACGAACGTGTGATGCTGCGTCTCCATCATGACAGCGTCGCACAGAGTGCTTTACGCCCGCACGGTGCTGGTGCTCCACCTCGCTGTCCCTCTTCTTCAGCCCCTGGCAACGCTCGTCTTCTCAGTCTCTCCAACATTTTGTCTTGTCCAGAATGGCACATGGTTGGACTCATACGCTGTTGCTGTTTTCTCTGATCGGCTTCTTTCATTTGACAATATGCACTCAGGGTTTCACCACGTCTTTGTCATGGCTTGATGGTTCATTTCTGTTTATCACTTTGTGGCGTTCCACTCTGCGGGTGCTCTACTGTTTATCCATCACCTAGTGAAGGGCATCTTGGTTTCTTCCAAGTTTTGAGAGTTCCACATATGGCTGCTATAACATCCATGTGCGGGTTTTTGTGTGGATATAAGTTTTCAGCTCCTTCGGGTAAATAGGAGCAAGAGTTGCTGGATCGTATGGTAAGAAACTGCCAAACTGTCTTCCCAAGTGACCGCACCATTTCACATCCCCACCAGCAGTGAACGAGTGTTCCTGTTGCCCCACACCCTCACCGGCACTCTGTGTTGTCAGTGTTCTGGGTTTCGGCCTTTCTGTTTGGAGTGTGGTAGCATCTTGTTGCTTTTGGAGAAGGCAGTGGCACGCTACTCCAGTACTCTTGCCTGGAAAATCCCATGGACAGAGGAGCCTGGTAGGCTGCAGTCCATGGGGTCGCTAAGAGTCGGACATGACTGAGCGACTTCACTTTCACTTTTCACCTTCATGCATTGGAGAAGGAAATGGCAACCCACTCCAGTGTTCTTGCCTGGAGAGTCCCAGGGACAGAGGAGCCTGGTGGGCTGCCGTCTATGGGGTCGCACAGAGTCGGACACTACTGAAGCGACTTAGCAGTAGCAGCAGCAGCAGCAGCATCTCGTTGCTTTAATTGGGGTTTCCCTGATGACGTACTATGTGGAGCATCTCTCCGTGTGCTTGTTTGCCTTCTGTACTTTGCTGAGATACTTGTTTAGGTCTTTGGCCTATTTCCAATTAGGTTGTTTGTTTTCTTGATGAGTTTTAAGAGTTCTTTGCATATTTTGGATTACAGTTTATTGATGTGTCTTTTGCAAGTATTTTCCTCTCCCAGTCTATGACTTGTCTTCTCGTTCTCTTGATATTGTCTTTTGTAGAACGGGTGTTTTCAGTTTTGATGAAGTTCAGCCTATCAGTTTTCTCTTTTATGGACTGTGCCTTTGGTGTTGTATCTGAAAAGGCATCACTGTGCTCACGTCACCTAGGTTTTTTCCTGTTATCTTCTAGGAGTTTCTTAGTTTGCACTTTACATTTAGGTCTGAGATGTGTTTGAGTTCATTCCCGTGATGGGCGTAAGGTCTGCGTCTGGATCCATCTTTTGCTGCTGGAGGGGTGTCCAGTGGCTCCAGCTCCGTTTGTTGAAGAGACTGTCTTTGCACTGTTGTGTTGCTTTGCCCCTTTGTCCAAGATCAGTTGACCGTGTTTATGGGGGTCTGTTTCTGGGCTCTCTGTTTTGTTCCATTGATCTGTTTGTTCTTTCCCTGAACCACTCTGTCTTCACTGCTGTATGTAACATTTTAGTAAGTTCTGAAGCCAGGTAACTCACTCCTCTAGCTTTGTTCTCCTTCAGTGTTCTGTGGCCCGTTCTGGGTCTTTGGCCTGCTCTCCATGTGAACTTCGGAATCTGCTTGTTGATACTCATGAAATAATGCACTGAGATTTTGATTGGGAATGTGTTGAGTCTACAGATCAAGTTGGGAAGAACTAACATCCAGACAGTATCGAGCCTTTCTCTACATAAATGTGGAGTATCTTCTTCATTGATTTAGTTCTCCTTTGATTTAATTCATCATTGTAGGCATTATATTAGATTTATAACAAAGTATTTCATTTTTTTGATGCTAACATAAATGATATTGTGTTTTTAATTTCAAATTCCATTTATTCATGTTGGTTTATAGGAAAGCAATTGGATTTTATGTATTAACTTCGTATCCTGCAACCTTGCTATAACTGTTTATTAGTTCCAAGGAGTTGTTTTTTATTCAGTTCTTTTGGATTTTCTGCATAGATGATCATACGATCTGTGAACGAAGGCAGTTTTATTTTTTCTTTTCCAATCTGTATACTCTTGATTTCCTTTTATTGCCCTGGCCAGGACTTCTGGTTTTAAGCAGTGGTGAGAGTGGGTCATTTTTACCCACACCAGATCTTAGTGGAAAAGCTTTGAGTTTCTCACCATTCAGTATGATGTTGGCTGTCAACTTTTTGTAGATTAGCAAGTTGAGGTAATTGATCTTTTTTCCTGTATTGAGACTTTTTACTATGAATGGGGGTATTTGGGGAGCCTCCATGGGACGCTAGGGGCACACACTTGGCAGGGGAAGGCTGAGGGAGACCCCTATCCTGTCTGGGTCTCTGTCCCTGAGTGAATCCAGGGTTCTGAGCAGGGCATTTCTGGAATGTGAGTCCCTTCCTTGGTCTGGGGTTCTGGTGACAAGGGCCAGTGTTGCAGCCCAAGGGACCTGGCCCCACCTGAGCCCCCAAGGGATTTTGGGACTTTGAAGGGTAAATTGGGTGTTTGTGTTAGAAAGTGACCCTCCCCAACCGGGGTGTCCTGTTCTGGGTTGGGGGTGGGCTGGTTCCCGCACCCCATGGGTAATGAGGAGGGAGGTGCCTGCAGGGTGGCTGGGGGGTGGGGGTAGGGGCCAGCCTTGGTGAAGGGCTGTGAGGTAGGTGGAAGAGTGAGTCTGGGGGAATCCCAGGAAACAGTGCCATGGGTGCTGCTTGTCCGTCAGGCAGCCACGTCTGAGTGTCCTGGTAAGGGAGTCCGGGCACTGTACTGAGACGATAGATCTCTGGTCCCCTTGACGTGTCACTTTCCATAGGACTAGAATTTGATGGCGGATGTTTGTATTCCCCACACTCTTGGTGTGGAGACCAGGGGTCACTCTTCCTATGCAGAGCCCGGCTTGTGCGAGTTAAGCACTTTGCGGTTGCATGGTGTGAGCGCTGCCTTCACAGCAGAGAGAAGGGCTTGTTTTCTCAGTGTCACCACCTCCACTTGTGAGTCTGGTTCTTCACAACCAGGCTGTGCCTCTGGAGGTCTCCCTGAGGGCACCTTCACCGAGGATCCACCGAAGACAGTGTCCTGTTTCTTTCGGGTAGGGTCTTCTCTACTTGTGCCTTAGTTTACAGTTCCTGCTCACGTCTAGCGTTCCTGTTTTAGGGATGGGAATGTCAGGTGACCGTCTAGAGATCTCCGGACTGTCACCCTTGCTGGGAACGAGTGTGAATGCTCATTATCTTTAGGAGAAGTCCTGCTCTCAGTGCCTGCTTGTTTCACTCTGAGAAGGTGGTGCCTCAGGGCTGAGGACAGCAGTAAGGAGACAGCTCTGTTCAGAAAGACAGGAGTTTGGAATAGACCTAAGACAGATCTTGAAAATGGCTGGCAAACACATGAAAAGTCATCAGAGGAATTCTGATGAAGGCCCCTCTGGGGTCCCCCACTCCATCCACTCCCACCGAGGCGGGTAGAGTGAAAAGGACTGAGCGCACCCCCAGCGGGCGGATGTGTGGCGGTCATTTCAGAAGTGGCCTTGGTAAGGTGCACGTTTCATCATCTGAGCTTACAAACAAACCAGGTAAGGTCTGGTCTCTCAGTTTATTTCCATTGTAGAAAATTTGATGAACAGGAAAAAAGTGCGGGAGAAGAATGATTATTATTAATGTGTACTGTTATTTCTGTCACCAAGAGGTCATTATAATAATCTCTGACCCATTGTTTCTTGATGTCCAGGATTTCCCAGGTCCTTAACTGTGCTCTGGTTAACATGATCTTAATGGGTGTGCATGTAAGTGACCCGCCATTCACTCTTCAGTACTAGTCTAGTGCCAGCTCTGGGCCAGGCCTGTTGTACATGATGGGACCCTGCAGAGAGAGCAGACGTGCCGTGGTGGGCAGGAGCATGCGTGGGGTGAGTGGTGGAGGGTGGGTTCCTCATGTGCCTGTGTGGGTGGGCTCTTGCTTTGGGAACGACCCAATGCTTACCTGTGTCTTCTCGTGTGTGTTTCCTCATGGTCTTGGCTGTGTCTGGGATTGGTCTGTATGTTGCAAAGCGAGTGGCTCACACAGTGTTTCTGGAGGTGCCTCTTTCTCTGTTGTCCCCTGTCTCTGCACTGGGGGCCAGGTGGGGTCGGGGTGGCTCTTCATTCTGTCCTGCTGGGCTGTGAGTGCTCACTGTGTCCTGTGCTCTCGGGGTCCCAGGCCTGGAGATGAACTTTTCCCAGCGAGATGGGGAATGGTCTTTAGAGGAAAATGGCTCTGGAAAAGCCAGGGGCTGGGCCTAGTCTCTGAGGGGAGGGGGTCCTCTTGGTGTTTCTAATACAGGTTACCCGCCAAGTCTTTGAAACTGTGTATGTGTTTACAGTGTTAAGATTTCATTTATTTATGTCTGCGCTGGGTCTTCATTGATGCACAGAGGCTACTCTCTAGTTGCGGTGGCTTCTCTTGTGGAGCATGGCCTCAGTGGTTGTGGCACGTGGACTGCAGAGCAGATTCTTATCCACTGTGCCACCAGGAAAGCCCTTCTTTGTAGTTCTTTATATGTTCAAGACTCCATTAAAATAATCTTTTCTTTTGTTCTGTGCTACCAGTTTGATACATGGTTTACTTTTTTTCTATTTTTGTTTAACTTTGTTTTAAACTTTAGTTCCTGTTTTTTTTGTTTGTTGTAATTTTATATTTTGAATGTGTGAAACATTTTCAGACATTTCCGTTGTATGAATGCTGAGCTTTTTAGAAGGACTTTCAACTCTAGTCCCGCTTTCTTCCATACCCCTAGAGGGATAAATTATATTAGTCTGTGGGCCCTCTTTTCAAGTATGTCTTTTTGTAAAAATAAATATGTGCACACAGAGATAATATTCTTTCCCCTCTTTCTTCTATAGGTGGCATATACATCGACTTGAATCTTGATTTTCTTTTTTAAGCAGTGTAACCTGGAGATCATCATCTAGTGACGTTTTGATTGAAAAACTACATTTTATATCTAGGATACTCTGAGGAGAAATCAGTTTTTGTAGTGATACCTTTCTGCATGTTCAGACACTAAAACTTAAAAGTAGGTTTGGAGGGTGATAGTTGAAAATGACGTTTTACTTTTTCCTGAATGATCAAAGGTATCCATCAGCATGGGTCTGCCGGCAACTGTTGGGCTGGAGGTGGAGGGCGGTCCTGCCTGTGGAGGGCAAAAGCCCGGTGGTTCTGGTCCAGTCTGCTGTGCACTGGGAGCGGGGCCTCAGCTTCCAGGGTGACTTGGAAGTCTGGTCTGTGATGTTTTAGGGTTGACAGGGCTTGTCTTAAAACACTCATCAGCACGTGTTACAATCTTTCTGGGGGTATTTGCATGCAACAGAGTGGATCTGTTTTGAGTACACAGATTGAATTTTGAGAAGTGGATGCCCTGTCTGTCCCCCATCACAAGATTCGGGACTCTTGTTTACCCTCGGTCACCCTGGGCCCATGCAAATGTCCTTTTTGCTTTTCTGTCACTGCCGTCTGGTTTTGCCTTTCTAAAATTTCCTGTGTATAAAATCATGCGTCATGCGCTTTCTGGTGTCAGTCGCTCTTCCCTCCATGCATGGTTTGAGTTCACCCACGTGGCTGTGTGTGCCAGTGATGCGATGATCGTGCTGAACAGCATTGCATGTTTGGACACACGCCATACGTTCATCCGTTCATGGTGGGTCACTTCCTGCTTTTGACTGTGACGATCGACACTTCTGTAACATCAGTGCCCTGGCTTCGTGTGGACATGTGCGTGGACATGCTCTCCTCCTGCATGAATGTTAGGAGTGGAATTGCTGAGTCGTATGGAAGCGTACGTTCAGTCTCATCAGAGGCCACCTCACTGCTTTCCTGAGTGGTTGTGTGAATTTCCGAGAGTTCCTGTTGCTCCGTGTCCCAGCCAGGGCTTGGCATGGGAAGGCTGCTTCATCTTAATTGTTCCAGTGGATGTGCGGTGGTATCTCATTGTGTTTATTTTTTAAAGTCTCTTTTATTGAGGCATAGTTTTCATACAGTAAAATTTACCCTTCTCAAGATATAGTTTTGTGAGTTTTAGTAAACATAAATTATGTAACCATCACCACAGTCAAGATAGAGAATTGTTCCAAAGGCTGAAAAAGTTTTTCCTTTTGCCCCTTGCCTCGGTGGTTAGCTGGTCATCTGCCCCATCTCTATGATTTTGCCTTTTCCAGAATTTTATATAAATGAACTTACACAGTGATAGTCTTTTCTTTCTGGCTTCTACTTAGCAGAATACTTGTGAACATTTCCAAGCTGTTGTGTATATCGGTATATGGCTTTTTGTTGTAAAGCAGTGTTCCGTGCTGTGGATGGATATGGAGTTTTATTTGTCTAGTCACCATTTGGTGGGTATTTGGGTTTCCCGCTTTTGACTATTAAGGATAGTGCTTCTGTGAAGCTGAATAACTGAAACTAGATAGTATTGTCAATTGGACACACATGAGAAAAAAATAACATGGCTTCTATAAACTTTCTTGTCAATTTCGGTATGGACCTGAGTTTTAATTTCTGCTGGGCAGATGCATAGGAGTGGAACTGTTGGATGTTGCAAGTGAATGTTAACTTTGTAATCTGCCAAACTCTTTTCCAGAGTGCCTGTCCTATTTTACATTACCACCAGCAATGTGTGATGGTTGTTTCAAATCATTGCTGTTATTATAGTATTTTAAATTTTAGCTGGTTTCTTGGGTGTGTGATGCTATCTCATCGGGGTTTTAATTTGCATTTCCCTAATGACTAATCTCGTTGAGCATCTTTTTGTGTGCTTATTTTTCATTTTCCTATCTTTCCTGAAGTGTGTATTCAATTGTTTCCACCTGTATTTTTTAATTGGGTTGTTTGTTTTGTTATTATTGGTTTGGTAAGGGTTTTAAAAACATAGATACAATCAGTCTTTTATCAGAATTGTTTTATAAGTGTTTTTTCTTAATCTGTGTTTGCCTTTTCATTTAACTGTATATCGCAAAGAGCAAGTTTTTAGTTTTAATGAAGTCCAACTTATCAATTTCTTTCAGTGTTCACATTCAGTTCAGTTCAGCTGCTCAGTCATGTCCAACTCTTTATGATCGCATGGACTGTAGCAACTCCCGAAGCTTGCTCAGTCTCATGTCCATCGAGTCGGTGATGCCATCCAACCATCTCATCCTCTCTTCTTCTCCTCCTTCGTTCAATCATTCCCAGCATTAGGGTCTTTTCCAATGAGTCAGTTCTTTGCATCAGCTGGCCAAAGTATTGGAGCTCCAACTTCATCATCAGTCCTTCCAATGAATATTCAGTACTGATTTCCTTTAGGATTGACTGGTTTGATCTTCTTGCAGTCCAAGGGACTCTCCAGAGTCTTCTCCAACACTGTAGTTCAAAAGCATCAATTCCGCGCTCAGCTTTCTTTATAGTCCAACTCTCATATCCATACATGACTACTGAAAAAACCATAGCTTTGACTAGACGGACCTTTATCGGCAAAGTAATGTCTCTGCTTTTTAATATACTGTCTAGGTTGGTCCTAGCTTTTCTTCCAAGGAGCAAGCGTTTTTTCATTTCATGGCTGCAGTCACCATCTGCAGTGATTTGGGGGCCCAAGAAAATAAAGTCTCACTGTTTTCATTGTTTCCCCATCTGTCTGCCTTGAAGTGATGGGACTGGATGCCGTGATCTTAGTTTTCTGAATGTTGAGTTTTAAGCCAACTTTTTCACTCTCCTCTTTCACTTTCATCAAGAGGCTCTTTAGTTCTTTGCTTTCTGACATAAGGGTGATATTATCTGTGTATCTGAGGTTATTGATACTTCTCCCAGCAATCTTGATTCCAGCTTGTGCTTCATCCAGCTCAGCGTTTCTCTTGATGTACTCTGCATATAAGTTAAGTAAGCACTATGACAATATACAGCCTTGGCGTACTCCTTTCCCAATTTGGTACCAGTCCGTTGTTCCATGTCCCGTTTTAATTGTTGTTTCTTGACCTGCATACAGATTTCTCAAGAGGCAGGTAAGGTGGTCTGGTAGTCCCATCTCTTTAAGAATTTTCAAGTTTGTTGTGATCCACACAGTCAAAGGCTTTGGCATAGTCAATAAAGTAGGAGTAGATGTTTTTCTGGAACTCTCTCACTTTTTCCATGATCCAACAAATGTTGGCAGTTTGATTTCTGGTTCCTCTGCCTTTTCTAAATCCAACTTGAACATCTGGAAGTTCTTGGTTCATGTACTGCTGAAGCCTCGATTGGAGAATTTTGAGCATTATTTTGCTAGTGTGTGAGATGAGTGCAGTTGTATGGTAGTTTGAACATTCTCTGGCATTGCCTTACTTTGGGATTGGAATGAAAACTGACCTTTTTTCAGTCCTATGGCCACTGCTGAGTTTTCCAAATTTGCTGGCATAATGAGTGCACCACTTTAACAGCATCATCTTTTAGGACTTGAAATAGCTCACGTGGGAATTCACATTATGTCTTATCAAAGAAGTTTTTGCCTGACCCAGGGCACAAGGATTTTCTCCCATGTACAGGATTTTTCTGTTTTTAGCTTTTACTCAATCCATTTCAAGTTCACTTTGGGATATTGGTAAGGTAGGGGGGTTGAGATTAATTTTCTCCCCATAGAATAGTCAGTGGTACCTATTTGATGTCTTGTTTATGGATTGTATTCTGGTCCCATTTGTTTATCCCTGTCTACAGTTCTTGATTAGCACAGCTCCTTCATAGTAAGCCCTTAACTCAGGTAGTATCAATACTCTGAGTGCTCTTCTTTTTCAAAAATGTTTGGAGCTACTTGTTGTTGTTCAGTGGCTAAGTTGTGTCTGCCTCTTTGTGACCCCATGGACTGCAGCATGCCAGGGTCCTCTGTGTCCTTGGAGCTACTTGAATTTCTTGCAGTTCCATATAAGTTTTAAAATCAACTTATCCATTTCTACAGATAAATCTTCTGATATCTTGCCTGGCATTGTATTGAATCTGTGAACCAGATTTATGATAATATACATCTGAAAGACATTGATTTCTGATCTATGAACATAGAATACTTCTCCATTTATTTAGGTCTTTAAACGTTTCTCNTCAGAATTATGGTTTTCAGTGTTATGTCTTAAACATACTTTGTTAAACAAGCATATCTTTAAGCATTCATATTTTTAAGCTATATAAATGGTACTTAAAAATTGCAGTTTCCAGTTACTTGTTGCTAGTATTCAGAAATAAAATTGCTCACTTATTGACCTGTATCCTGTGGCTATGCCTAACTCATATATTAGTTCTTATGGCAATTTTATGGATCTTTAGAGTTTTCTACAGAGACAACTGTTTTGTCTGTAACAGAGAGAGGTTTCCTTCTTCCTTTCTGATCTTCATACCTTTATTTTTCTTCTTGCTGTATTGCACCAGCTGGGATAATGTTGAATAGAAGCAATGGAAAGGGACATTTTTGCCTTGTTTCTGATTTGGGGGGTTCGTATTAGACTTCTTTCCTTTAAATGTATGATATTAGCTGTAGGATTTTCATAGATGTCCTTTACTGGGTTGAGGGAACTCTCTTCTCTTGTTTGGTGAGAATTTTTGAATGGATGTTTAATTGGCAAATGCCTTCCATGTTCATGTATTGAGATGTGTGTGTGTGTGTGTTTTGTCTGTTAATAAGGTACTACATGGATTTAGTTTGAATGTTAAGCCATGGTGCATTCCTAGGATAAACCCCACTTGGCCGTGAAGCAGTATCATTTTGTGTACTGTTGTATTTGATTTGCTGAGGCTTTTGTGTGAGTTTGTGAGGGCTGCTGGTGTTGTCTTCCTGCAGCATCGCTGTCTGGCGCTGGTACCTGAGGGCTGCTGGCGACTCCAGTCTGCCTGCCTCCACGCAGAGCTCCTGTGGGTCTTCATCCCTGACAGCACTTGGTGTTGTCAGGCTTTTCAGTTCTTCAAACCAAGTGCGTGTGAAGTGCTGCCACGTTATTGTTTTGGTTTTCGTTTCCTTTTCCTCCAGGAGTGAGGAAGTGGACATTATGCTGTACACTGTTGTTTGTGGGCATCCTTCTGTGAACGTCTGTTTATGTCTTTTTGCCCAGTTTTCTTCTGAATTTTCCTGTTAATCTGTAGCACTTCTGTCTGTATCGTGCTTACGATTCCTCTATCGGCCATGTAGGTGACCAGTTGTCCTTTCAGTTTATGGCTGGTCTTTTCACTTTCTTTATGGTATCTTCTGATGAACTGGAGTTTTTGATTTACTGTAGAGGAGTCTGTTTTTTTTCTTTATGTCAAATACCTTTTCCAGTCATGTATAAGAAGTTCTTTCTAACCCCAAGGTCATAGGTGTGGTCTCCTGTGTTTTCTTCTAAAACTTTAGTGCTTCCTTCCACTTTTATGTCTGTAAACCCCCTGGAATCCGGTGTGCATATGGCACGTGAGAGTCAGTTGTCCTGGCACTGTTTGTTTGCAGTGACCTTCCCTGTCTCGGTGATCTGCATGTCCCTTCTGTAATATTTCTGTTTTTATGTTATGCAGGGGTCTGTCTCTGGACTGCCAGGATTTTCTCTTCATTTGTTTTTTCATCAGTGCCATTATGTCCATAAATCGTGTGGCTTGTGCCGACTCTTGGTGTCCAGTGGAGCCAGTGTCTCAACAGGTTCTTCCTGAGAATTGTCTGTGCTTGTCTTGGTATTTTGATCTTGCTTATACATTTTTGAATCAACTCTTCGAGGCCCAGGTTATTTTGATCAGAATTTTATTAATCTGGCTATGGTTTTTCCTGTGGTCATGTATGGATGTGAGAGTTGGACTGTGAAGAAGTCTGAGCGTTGAAGAATTGATGCTTTTGAACTGTGACGTTGGAGAAGACTCTTGAGAGTCCCTTGGACTGCAAGGAGATCCAACCAGTCCATTCTGAAGGGGATCAACCCTGGGTGTTCTTTGGAAGGATTGACGCTAAAGCTGAAACTCCAGTACTTTGGCCATCTCATGCGAAGAGTTGACTCATTGGAAAAGACTCTGATGCTGGGAGAGACTGGGGGCAGGAGGAGAAGGGGACGACCGAGGATGAGATGGCTGGATGGCATCATTGACTCGATGGACATGAGTCTGAGTGAACTCCGGGAGATGGTGATGGACAAGGAGGCCTGGCGTGCTGCAATTCATGGGGTCACAAAGAGTCGGACACGACTGAGTGACTGAAGTGAACTGACTGTGGGTCAATTTGGGGAGGCTCGCCATCCACAAATAGTACATATGTATTCATGAATATGACATATCACTCTACTTAGTTCTATATCTTTCAATCAAGTTTTATAATTTTATTTCTATTATAGGTTTTGTGCATGTTTGGTTGGATTCATTCTAGGGCACTCTAAAGTTTATTCTGTTATTGTAAATAGTGGTTTTTTAAAATTGCATTTTTCTAATTCTTTATTGATGAAATGTTGAATTGTAGTTGAGTTTTGGATATTGATTTTAAATGTAGCGATGTTATTGAGCCATTTCTTTTAAAACTGTATGTGCAGTGACTTCCCTGGTGGTCCAGTGGCTAAGACTCCCGCTTCCAATGCAGGGGGCCCGGGTTCGATCCCTGGTCAGGGAACTAAGTCCCACTTGCTGCAACTAAGACTCAGCTCAGCCAAATAAAATGAGCAAATATTTCAAAAAAAATGCGTATGCAGGTTTTGGGGTAGGGGTGTTATATGTAGAGAACACTGTTGTATGCAGTTGTGGCAGGTTTATTTCATTCTCATCCTCATGTTCCCGCTTCTCAACCCGTTCTCTTGTCTGTGGGGTTTGCTGGGATTGCTGGTATGGTGTTGGGTAGATGGGTACCTTGAATTGTTCCTGATACCAAAGGAAGTGCTCCTGAGGACTTACCACTGGGGGTGGGAGTTTGGAGGCTCATTTCAGAGCGTTAGCGAGGTTCCTTGTCTTCTAAGACTGTTTGCTTTTCCTGGCGGAGGATATTTATTTTTTAGTCCAGTGGATTTTGAGTTTATCAGATGCCTCTTCTCCTACTGTGGGGTTCCTCGTCAGCTCCTCACCTTCCTGGTCCTCTGGCTTCTCCTGCAGACCCATGACCCCCGCCTGGGCCCAGGGCCCTCCTGACGGATGGCCGCAGGTCTTGGACCTCAGCCCTCAGTCCCCTTGGCTCTCTCCTTGGCGTGTCCCTGGGTGGTCTTTGCCTGCTGTGCTGCAGTGTGGGGTGCCCTGCCTTACCCCTCCTGACACTGACCCCCTCTCCTCCCTCCCGGGTTGTTTTGGGGCCCTTCAGTTTAGACCAGGAGTGTGCCCCGGTTGCACCGAGCACTGGACACCTTCCCCCTGTAGCATGGCCCTGGCATCGACAAATCAGTCACATTAATCGATAGATAGTTGTGTTGATGGGAGGCGGTGGGTTGTGGCTAGTGCCTGCCTCACCCCGTGTGGGAAGCCCCTGGCCAGTGTGCGTTTCTGGTTTTTCTTCAGGGCCCCACGCAGTCCAGCATGACTGGGTCCTCCGTGAGTGTTGGCGGCAGTGAATGAACGAAGGTGGTTCAGTCTCTGGTTTTGCTTCTTCCTCTCAGGCCTTCTGATGAGTGAGGGCAGGTGGCTAAAGTTTACCGTGAATCCTGGACCGTGTGGATTGTCTGCCACCTGACCTTGGTTCCCTGGAAACCGTGCCCGGTTTGCACTGTCCAGATGTCTCACAGTGCGCAGACCCACCCTGGGCTTCAGTTGGCTGCTGCAGACCCAGGCCCGGCGCCGGCCCTCGGCCTGGATGCTGGAGCCCAGGGTGGAGTGGGGTCAGAGCAGTGGGCCACGGGTCCTGCCTTTGGCTCTCAGATCAGAGCAGCCCCTCTGCTCTGGCCTCTTCGGCTGAAGGCCGACTTACTGAGCCCTTGAACGTGTGAGAGGGTGGAGATGGACACATCTGTGGCGTTCAGGCTGGAGGAGCTGGTACTGACGCGTCCTCAGAGTCAGAGCCTGCTGAGCACACTGTCTGGAAGAGGGGTTCTCATCTCTTTGCTTATTGACCTTAAGACGGGCCTGAAGGTTCCCCCAGAGCTTCCTGTGTGTTCCCCTCCTGCCCTGTCTCTGGAGCGGCTCTCGACATGCACAGCTTTGTGGAGAGAAGGGGGTGCTTCAGGTCCCCGCCTCCTGGCTGCACCCTCTCCCCTGTTCTGGGAGGAGCATCTGCTGGTTCTTCTACTTATTTACACACGTTCTTACCCCCAAGAAGGAACAGAAAGTGAATAATAAAAACAACAGAAGATAAAGTTAAGGGAAAGTTTGAGGAAAGGGAAGATAAAGGAAAGATAAGGTGGACTGGATTGAGTGGAGAAGTGCCCACCTGGGGTCTCTCGGTGCTGTGTGTTGGGGGGCTGGGGGCACAGACTGGCTGCTGCCAGTCAAAGCGAAGGGAGCAGAGATCTGCGGGCAAGAGGGACTGCATTGAATAACGCGTGGATGCAAGTTGTCCGCTAGCACGGAGTGTTCAGAACTCGGGACGTGGGTCGCAGTGAAGCATGTTCTGGCTTTCTTCCAGAAGTTCGGGGAGGCTGCAGGTAGGGGCACCAGGCCTTCGGGTTGCTGACTGACCTCTCAGCATGGCTGCCCTGGCAGCCGATGGGCACAGGCTTCGGGCACCAGCTCCAGGGTGTGGAGGGAGATTCAGGGCCTCCAGAAGAGCTTGAGGAAGCCTCTGAGACCTGTAGGTTGCAGGACTCTTGAAAACCTGAGGGGCTGAGAACCGCTCTGGGCTGACTGAGGTGCAGACAGCAGAGAGGCAGAGGGGGATCCGGGCCAGTGGCGCACTGTACAGAGGCGTCCTCCACAGGTGCGTGGAGAGGCCCGCCGGTCACACGGTGGTTTCCCCTTTGCTGTGCGTGGACGTGCGGGGGTGAGGGCACTGGGTCAAGGCACCTCCTTGGGCAGATGCGTGGACGTGTGCCACCGTGTCGGGTGAGGCCTGTGTCAAGTTGGAGGGAGACTGTCCCTCTGTTGTGCTGTGCCCTTAGGGGCACACGCTGTGTCCTTCCGTGGCATTGTGTTCCCTCTCACCCAGAAAGGAGCGAGGTGACAGGCACTCGGAGCCACAGAGCCGGCCCAGGACACAGGAGGCGAGTGCGGCGTCCGAGACGGGGCGGGGCAGCGCTGGCTGCTGAGGCTCGCGGGTGGCGCCCTTGGTGGTGGACCTTGGGGAGGAGGGCCTTGGGGAGGAGGGAAGTGGAGGCCGCCCCAAGGGTTGAGAGGACCTCGGGGCTGGGGGGCTCTGGCACCCGGCACTTCTTGTGTTGTCTTCCTTTCTGGGGTGTCACTGAAGTGACCGGGCGGTCCCAGTGCTAGTTTAAACAACGGTGAACCTGGGTCTTTCCCTGGAGGACAATACCCCGAGGTGTGTCTAGACCGGGTTTTTATCTCTCAGGTACATAACTGAGTGCGCACACGTGACTTTTCCGTGAGCTGGTCACATGTGTTGTGGTACCATTGTCTTCTCACCTCCTGTCCCATTGCACGTCCAAGGCACGCGTCCCTGCCGGCGCACAGGTGGGCTGCGTGTGGGCACGTGCAGCAGGGGTGCGGCTGCCTGAGCCGGGTGCCGCCACACAGGGACCCCGCGCTGCAGTGGCCGGGTCCAGGGGCACGCACCACGGTGTTGGTGCTTGCCCCACGCCCCTGCCCGTGCCAGGGCTGAAGGTAGAAAGGACACTGAGCTGCGTCTGGGGGATAGTCCTCGCCTGAAACCTGCGAGGTTAAAGCACCTGCTCTTTGGCCCTTTGTGTTGTTTTGGGGAATTGCTTGATGGACATTTTTATGGTCAATTTTTAAAGTAGGTAAGACAGTTGTGGTTACTGACTATTTAGTCAAGTTTGGGGTAAAATTTTGTTTTCAGAAATTGTACTCTAAGCAGGTCCATTTCTGGATTTCAGCTTGTGTGGATGTGCTTGGTGTGGGAAAGATCCCCCCCGCCCCCCGCCAGCCCTGACACCCCACCGCCCATCTCATCCTGGTACTCATTCTCCAGCCTGTCCTGTGGGGACAGCTCTGCTGCCGTGTGTGCGCACAGCAGTCAGCTTCTTTCCTTTCCTAATTTTTAATTGCAGAGTAGTTGCTTTACAGTGTCGTTTGCTTTCTGCTGTACAGCATGAATCAGCCGTGAGTACACGTATGTCCACCCTGGGAGTGAGGTTCTGAGGTACAGCGTCTGAGGCCCAGTGATGCCTTACCTTACTTAGAGCTGATGCTTGGTTTCATCAGAACTTTGAAAGTCACTGTGTGATGTGAAGTGAAAATCAGGTGTGGAGTCCTGAATCTCCAGCCATGCTCTGCCCTGACCCTGAGCCATGTTTGTGTGGGGGAAACCTGACTTGGAGCTGGAAGAAGTGGGTGGGGTCTGCCTGCCCAGGGCTTTTCTTGTTGTTTTTAAATAGTTTTATTTGCGTATTTACTTGTGGCTGTGCTGAATCCTCATTGCCGCTTGGGCTCCTCTCTCGTTGCAGCAAGCAGGGGCTCCTCTCTAGCTGTGGTGTGCAGGCTTCTCATGGTGGGGGCTTCTCTTGTTGCAGAGCACGGGCTCCAAGGCACAGGGGCTTCAGAAGTTGCAGTTCCCCGGCTCTGTAGCACAAGCTCAGTAGTTGTGGTGCATGGGCTTCGTTGCTCCCAGGCATGTGGAATCTTCCAGATCAGGGATCGAACCTGTGTCTCCTGCATTGGCAGATGGATTCTTTAGCACTGAGCCACCAGAGAAGCCCTGTTGTTGTTTGTTTTGGTCAAAGGTTTCAGGCGTGTTTCCTCACCTTTAGCTTTGAAAGCACTGACAGTGCAGGCAGGCAAACACTTCTTTATGCTTGCAGCAGTCTTGCTCCGCCCTCAGTGCTCAGGTCCTTTGAGGCTGAGGTGAGGCCAGGACACAGGAGCCCCGCCTCCCACACGTCTGACCCCACCACCAGCCTTCCTGGAGTCACAGCTCTGTGGGTTTAGGCACTTTCTTTTAGGTGGTTTAAAAGGCAAGCAGCCCTAAGAGTGAAAGAATGTTTAGGCCATAATTAAGTCAGCGTCACTGGTATCTATGCTGGTGTCTGGCTGAGTTTGCTTCCAGTAGAGTAGTTGGGGGACCCCATCCCACAGGCACGTGGTGGAGGGGCCCCCGGCAGGACTGCGGGTGGTGTGGCAGGAGGTCCCCATCACACCTTGGCCAGTGGCTGTTCTCTTGGGCGTGGGTCTCAGAGATGCTCCACGAGGCCAGGCTCCTCTGCTCCTGCTGCGGGCTGGGGTCTGGATGGTCCAGTCCTGAAGTCTCTCCCTGCTTCCCTGCATGACTCTCTCGTTCTCCGGCTGTGTCACGCCTCTCTGCATTTCTCTGCTCCTGGTCCGATTTTGGCTCCTTCAGCGTTCATGTCAGGGTTCAGGGGCAGTTTTATTTTGCATCTTGATTATGGAGGGTCTGCCGTTCGTCGCACCGTCTCTGCAGACTGTCCGAGCTATCTGGCTAGTGATGGTGCTAGCAATGCTTGTCGTGGGTGGGTGGGAGGGCAGGGAAGAGTCTGGCCCCTCCAGCGCAACTGCTGTTCCCTGCTTGTGCCACTGCAGCTGGGCCGTTTGCCAGGCCGGGGAGCCCCCAGCTGAGGCCGGAGGACATGCCTGTGTCCTGGGGGCAAGGGCGGAGCTGAGCACTGCAGGCCATGCTAAGAATGTCTCCCCCAAAGTGGTGACTTGCAGGTAGAGTGGAAAATGCCTATTTAATTTGTCGTGTAGCTCTGGCTGACCTACATTTTGGTTAAAAATACAGTGAAAAATGTTGGTATGAAAAGGATCAGGGAAACTGTAACCTTGGGTACAAATGCTGGAGTTGATCTTGAACTCTGGTTCTTGCAGGAGGGCGGGGCTCATTTAGTCCTAAGGACTGTTGTTGTGCTCGGGCTGTGACGGGGATGTGCCCTACCCCCACCCCACCCCACAGAGCTCCCTGCATTCTGTGCCCGTGGGTGCCCAGCCTTCCAGACAGGTGATGTGGTGTCTGTCTTAGGTATGAGTACACGCAGCGTGGCCTTAACACGGGTGCTGTGGGTTTGTTTAGGCTGCGAGTCTTTCTGTAAAATCCTGAGCTCTCACAATGACAAAATGTAGAAAATTGCCTGCCTTCATCAATAAAGAAATTATAAATACATTTTGGATGAAATATGTAGCCACTGAAAATTATGGTTTTGAAAAGAAAACACCAAGCTGAATATCAACAGAATTACCCCAATTTTCTTTATGGTTATCAAAACACATATGTTGTACACGTGCTGATAGAACAGAGGGTGGAAAGAAACTCAGTCTTGTAGCCAGAGGGGGCGGGCTCCTGAGAGTTCCGTCTTCCGGGTTCGTCTCTGCGTTTCTCAAGTCTGCTCTCATGAACGCTTGTCTCTGCACTAAGGATGTTAGCATTATCTAACATGGAAGTTTGAGTGGCTTTCTGCTGTGTGAACTCGCTGTGTCATGTTTGTCGCTTGTGCACACTGGCTGGTTTTGGTTCCAGAGCACTCTGAGTGGGGGATGAGGGGTACAGGGAGGAGCCTGGTGGGGTCCATGGTGCAGCCAGACTGCCAGGGTGTGTGTGCGGGGGACCTGGGGGCTGTGTGTCTGTAGGGTGGGAGGATGGCGCCTGCAGGGCCCCTTCCTTGACTGCTCCCAGAGCTGGCCTGGCGCCGGTAGAGGGATGACGGCTCAGATGGCCTCCTGGTCCTCCCTGGGGCCGGAGTGCTGGGAGTCCCAGGCCGGGTGCTGCTGTTGTGAACACAGACGGTTGCTTTTCTGTGATGTTTTATCTAAGTTTGCTTAAGTTACATTTTGAGACAATTGTGTTTCTTTGCCTTTGAGTGGTACTGCAGAGTCATCTGTTAGAAATGAGCATTGTAACCAGAGTTTATGAGGTCCAGAGAGTGTGATGATGTCATGACTGTGTGGCAGATTCTCCCAGGTGTCACAGGCATGCCTGACTCCACCTCTGTCGGAGTCAGTGGCTGTATGCGTGGTACCCAGGGAAGCTGCCACCCATAGAGCTGCTGGCTGGCGCCACCCGTGGCCCTCGTGCCCGGAACAGCTGTCCTGGTTCTCTCTTTCCCGGGTCTGTTCCCACTGGAGACATTGCTGATGCTGCCGAGAGGTCTCGTCACTGCGAGAGTCCCACGTCACTCCTTGGCAGGAGTTTTGCTTCTGTCCTCAGCTTTCAGTCTCACTATCGGTGCATTGCATGGCCCAGTCTGTATTTTTAGACTTCTGTGTCCAAAAGACCACTGTCACTTGATTGGCATATTAATCACATTGCTTTTCTTGAATGTTATTTAAATATTCCTTTGAATTTCTGCGAACATGATTTTTTAAGCAAGTAAGTATTTGATAAAGTGTAGGCATCAGTTTGAAATTGGGGTGTCCAGCTGTGGAAACTGTGGGACCTACTGGGCTTGTTCCCTTGAGTCCTTGTGATGAAGGAGTGGGGTCTCTGCATGGTGTCTGAGTGAACTGGGGAGTAAGTTGCCAGGAGTGTCACCAGGTCCCCTCTTTTAGGGCCCTCAGCACAAGCATGGGCCAGAGTTGATGACCGTGTAACCCCCTTGAGCTGCCCTGTGGCCTGAGCCTGTCCTGGGCGTGGTGCAGACTTCTCAGGGTGTGGACATCAGTTCCGGCTGCCAGCCTGCCAGGGCTTTCTCTCCTCAGTGCTTTCACAAGCTCCCAGGTTTTAGAGATTTCAAAACAGTGAGTTATTTGCAGCAGCTGTGTTTTGTTTTGTTTTGAAAATATGGCTTATTGTCTTTCAGTTCAGTTTAGTCGCTCGGTCGTGTCTGACTCTTTGTGATCCCATGGACTGCAGCACACCAGGCTTCCCTGTCTATCACCAACCCCCGAAGCTTGCTCACACTCAGGTCCATCGAGCTGGTGATGCCATCCAACCATCTCATCCTCTGTTGTCCCCTTCTCCTCCTGCCTTCAGTCTTTCCCAGCATCAGGGTCTTTTCCAGTGGGTCAGTTGTTTGCATCAGGTGGCCAAAGTATTGGAGTTTCAGCTTCATCATCAGTCCTTCCAATGAATATTCAGTACTGATTTCCTTTAGGATTGACTGGTTTGATCTTCTTGCAGTCCAGGGGACTCTCAAGAGTCTTCTCCAATACCACAGTTCAGAAGCATCAATTCTTCAGCTCTCAGCTTTCTTTATAGTCCAACTCTCACATCCATACATGATTACTGAATAGCTTTGACTAGACGGACCTTTGTTGGCAAAGTAATGTCTCTGTTGTCTAGGTTGGTCATAGCTTTTCTTCCAAGGAGCAAGTGTCTTTTAATTTCATGGCTGCAGTCACCATCTGCAGTGACTTGTGAGCCCAAGAAAATAAAGTCTCACTCTTTTCATTGTTTCCCTGTCTGTCTGCTGTGAAGTGATGGGACCAGAAACCATGATCTTAGTTTTCTGAATGTTGAGTTTTAAGCCAACTTTTTCACTCTTCTCTTTTACTTTCATCAAGAGGTCTTTAGTTCTTCTTCACTTTCTGCCATAAGGGTGGTGTCATCTACATATCTGAGTTTATTGATATTTTCCCCAGCAATCTTGATTCCAGCTTGTGCTTAATCCAGCCTGGTATTTTGCATGATATACTCTGCATATAAGTTAAATATGCATTATTGTCTTTAGTTTTATTTTAAAATTTATTATAAGTTTTAAAGTTTTATGTTGGAGTATAGCTGATTTACAGTATTGTGTTGGTTTTGGGTGTACAAGCAGGGTGGTTCAGTTATGCATATATTCATTTGTCTAGGTTATCACAGAATATTGAGTAGGGTTCCCTGCACTGTACCGTAGATCGTTGGCACATTATCTGTTTGAAAAGATTAATTCATTTATCTGGCTGCTCCAGCTCTTACTTGTAGCATTTGGATTCTTTGGGCTTCCCCAGTATCTCCTTGGTAAAGAATTTGCCTGGCAATGCAGGAGACACAGGTTCGATTCCTAGGTCAGGAAGATCCCCTGGCTGGCGTGCTACAGTCCTTGGGGTTGCAGAGTCAGACACAACGGAGCACATTCATGTACAGTTTAGAATTCTGTAGTTTTGGCATACAGACTCTTCAGTTGTGGCATGTGGGGTCTAGTCCCCCGACCAGAGGTTGAACCCGGGCCCCCTGCATTGGGAGCAGAGAATCTTATCCACTGGACCACGAGGAAAGTCCCAGTTATCTATTTTATGTGTAGCTGTGTGTATATGTTAAACCCAATCCCCTAAATTACCTTTCTCCACTCCCACCTTCCCCCTTGGTAACCGTAAGTTTACTTTCTAAGTCTCTGAGTCTGTTTCTGTTTTGTCAATAAGTTCATTTGTATCAATTCTTTAGATTCCATATACAAGTGATATGATATTTGTCTTTCTCTGACCTACTTCACTTAGTGTGATCATCTCTAGGGGTCCATCCATGTTGCTGCATATGGCATTATTTTATTCTTTTTCATGGCTGAGTAATATCCCATTGTACATATGTACCACGTCGTCTTTATCCACTCATCTGTCAGTGGATACTGAGGTTGCTTCCTTGTCTTGCCTGTTGTAAATAGTGCTGCAGTGAACATTGGGGTGTGTGTATCTTTTCAAAATACAGTTTTCTCCAGATAAGTGCTCAGGAGTGGGATAGCAACCCCTAGATCATGTGATAAATTTGTTTTTAGTTGTTTAAGAATCTCTGTTTAGATCTGCCCATTTTTAAACTTTTTGTTTGTTTTTTTGATATTGAGCTGCATGAGCTGTTTGTATATTTTAGAGATTAATCCCTTGTAGGTTGCATCGTTAGGAAATATTTTCTCCCATTCTGTGGGTTGTCTTTTTGTTTTGCTTTTTCCTTTGCTGCAGCATGGCTCATTTGAAAGGGTTGTCTTGGAGGGCGCTGTCATAACGGACACACATACAAGTGGTTCTTCTGGATCAAGAGTTGCAGATGTGACACTGGGGAAAGGCTGTATTTCCTGATGTGATGATGGGTGTTGAAGGAGCCGGGACCAGCAGCTCCAAAGACTTCTCAGATGTGTACATTGGATGGAGCTGCCGTCTGGCTCAGCAGGGAACACCTGTTGTTGTGATGGCTGGCAGGAGGTTCTTGGCCTTGAGGTTTCCAGCTGCCCCTGTGGGGCTTCCCACTCAGCGGGCTCCTTGGGCCCCTGCCCGGCTGAATCCTTCTTCTGTGGGGTGCCTTGTGCCCACCCTCTGCGAGCCTGGCTTTGGGGCGAGGTGTTCATAGGACTCCCTTTCAGCCCCATCACTAATCCGTCATGGGAAATTGTGTGAAAGTTGTGTTACTGTTTCTAATGGAACCTAGGATGTAGTTGGTGCTGGTTTTAGAAGCTAGAATTAATGTCACACTCCTTACTAGGATTTGGTTTCCAGTGATGTAGTTGGAGCCCCATGAAGGGTGAGTGGTCCTCCGTGTCTTTGTGTCTCTCTGGGGGAGGGAGGGTCCCAGGTCACCATGGACACATGAGGGGTCCTGTTCCTGGAAGGAGTGTCTGGGCTTCGGGCACTCTAGGCACGGCCCCAGGCATGTGAGTGGCGGGCAACGCTGTCTCGAGGTCCAGCCTAGTACCCAGGGATGGGGACCTGATGGGAGAAGAGGCCAGGCTGCCTCCCCCAGAGCCAGTGGCGGGCTTGGGAGGTGACCTGCTCCTGGGCAGGGCTTGGGTCTGAGGCTCCAGCTGCGACCTCTCCTGAGACACCTGGTGCCTTGTGCACTTGGCACTCAGGCAGCCCATGTAGGGAGCACACTTGGCCATGGGGGCTCTTGCCAGGCCCTGGCCTCCTGACCTGCAGGCCGGCGCGGGGTGCTGTGGGGTGGACGAGGTGTGAGGAGCTCTGCTTGCCTGGCTGACGGCTACTCCTTGAATTGGTGAAAACTCCTCTCACATCTCTGTCGTCCTGTGCACCGTCTCTGCGGCAGGTGTGCTCAGAGCCCAGGGACGGGGTTCATAGCGGCTCCCTTTCCTCCTCAGGGCTGTTGGCTCCCCATGGAGTCGGGCCTTGGGGTGCATTCCTGACACCAGCCCCCTCCCCCGACCCCCAGGTATGGTCCTCGTGCGGAGTGAGAATGGGCAGCTGCTCATGATCCCTCAGCAGGCCCTGGCTCAGATGCAGGCCCAGGCCCACGCGCAGGCACAGCCGCAGACCACCATGGCGCCGCGCCCGGCCACCCCCACCAGTGCCCCTCCCGTGCAGATCTCCACCGTGCAGGTGAGCACGCGCCTGGCCTGGGGGTGTGGGGGGTGGGACGGCTCGGCTGCCCCGGGAGGAGCTTGGGTCTCCCACCTGCACCTGTCCGCCTCCCCTCCTCCTGTGACACCCCTCCTGCGCCTCCGTTTCCTCCTCTGCAAAGTGCAGATCCTGCCGCCCTGTAGGGCCATGATGGATGGTTAGGACACTTGAGCATGGGACCCAGTGAGTCCTGAGTCTCATTAGCTGTTGTGACCAGGGGGCTGCAGAGGACCTTTGCAGAACTATGTTAAACAGCGCCCCCCACCCCCCGCCACCACACACAGATGTGTGAGCCTTGGGGGCTACTCCCCCCACCCCCAGCCTGTGTCCCCCCACCGAGGCTGTGATAGGAGGACAGGTTCAGTGCCTGGGACTCACCCTTCCCCCAGGTTCTGCCTCCTGGTGCCTTTCTGTCCCTTCTGAGCTTGTTGACTGGGCAGAGGCTAACACGGAGACTAGAGGGGTCCTGACGGCTCTGTCGTCCTGTGACTTCAGCCGCATCCCCTGGAGTTGGTGTCCTGCGCTGTAGACAGAGGGGCCCCTCCCTGAGCATCTGAAACCGCCCTGAGCAGCTCGCAGGGTCTGGGTCAGGTTCCGTCAGATTTTGTAAGATGTTCACTGTTACTGTTGTGTGATTACAGGAAATCTAAGTGTTGATTTCTCAGACACATGCATCCCTCGAAGACCACATGGGAGGCTCTGCTAAGGAGTGTGTTACAGTTAATATGGTGACAGTTAGGGGGCCTCGCTGACACTGGCGCCTACCCTGGGGGCCCAGGTGTGCTCTCTGTGCTGGAGGAAGGACCGTGTGGTGTGCCGCCTTTCACTTCCCTGCTTTTAGGTGACAACTCCTTGTTTTTCAGGCACCCGGGACCCCCATTATTGCACGGCAGGTGACCCCAACGACCATAATCAAGCAGGTGTCTCAGGCCCAGACGACGGTACAGCCCAGCACCGCACTGCAGCGCTCGCCCGGGGTTCAGGTGAGGTGGGGGCTGGGTGGTGCCCACGATGCTGGGGTCAGGGGTCGGGCCTCACGAGTTTGGGTGCTGGATGCCAGGGTTCGGGATTTGGGGCAGGAGATGCTTTGGAATAAAGTGCCTTTTCTCTGCCCACCAGTGCAGGGGAGGCCAGGCTTCTCTAAAACTACACAGAGTTTAGCACCAGCCGCACTTTCAGAAGCTTCCTACTGTGCCGGAAGCGCAATTAAAAAATGTCACCTACTGACGTTTGATGGTGCAGTGTCTCTGAAGCAGAAACAATCTACAGAGTGTATGTGTGTTGCACTGAGGAGGCTGTGTCCTCGCTGTGTGTGAGTTACTGTGTGTAGCTCTCACAACACCCTCCCTGGTGGGTGCCGACAGCGAGTTGTGGGGGCTTCTGGCCCTGATCCTGAGTGCAGCCAGCTTGGCCTCCTCACTCGCCTTGGTCTCCCCGCTTGCCCTGGTCTTGTCTTCATCTGTCTCTTGGTGCCCGCAGCCGTGACACTGTTTCAGAACAGCTGGAGGAGCAGTTGGTCCCAAGTAGACAAGCTCAGTGGTCTCTTCCCGCGACAGGAGCTGCCTGGCAATGGCACTTCCTGGGGTTGAGTCGTCTGGCCGAGTTCAGCCTGGTTGGAGTGTCTGGGGCTTCAGTTGTAGAGAGAGGAGCCTTTTCTGAGAAGGTAGTGAAGCTCATAGTGAGCTTTTGGACCAGGCTTATCAGAACAGGTTCTGTCTGCCGTCTCAGTGTTGTCCAGGTGGAAGGTGTTTTCATGGGGCTAGTGGGAGCACGTGTGAGGGGAGCATTTTGATGGAAATGAAAACCTCCAAGAACAGGATGTGCGCTGGCTGTTTCTGATTGTCTAGAAGAAGCTCTGCTATGCCTGCTGGTGGGTTCTCTCCCTTTTCTTTCTCTGAAGTGTTTTATTTGCCATTTTCTTGTTACAAAAGTAATAAGTGCTTAATGTTACACGTGAAAGAAAACATCAGCGATAAAGAAAGCCCACCATCTCTTCTGACTGACATTCCTCCTGGGAAACCAGTGTTTACAGCCTGAGGTTGCAGACAGCTGCCTGCCCAGGGCCCCCTTGTCCCTTTGCCCCCCATGAGCAGCACCATCAGAGCACCTCCTGGAGGGCAGGCACCAGGACCTGCTTTGCTGAGAGCAGCCACACTCGAGTCACGCTCAGGGTTATACTGCCCCCTACCTTCCAAAGTCATAAGAAAGTTTGAAAAATCGGAGAAGTCTAATTTTTACATTGGAAGAGTGCTAATTCACAGTAGAGAAGCAGTGAAGATGTGCGCGATTGCTCACATAGGGTTAGAAATCGCGAGAGTTTGACGAGCCCAGCTGCTGTTTGGTGTCTAGTTGTTCGTTTGTTTAAATGTATTTGTTTAGCAAAGTCACCCCTACCTCTCAGCACCAACTACATTGAGCCCCTGCCTGGTCGAAAACCATTTCCAGAGCGTTTCTGGATGTGACTTGCTTTGGGGGAGCAGAGAAGGGTGTTGTGACAGCGGAGGGGAGCCGGGGACCCCAGTGAGTCCCGGAGCTGCCCTGTGGGGAGCCTGCCTGTGTGACGGACTGGATTTCTTGTCACCAGCCTCCCTGCACGAGCCAGGGGATGGGCTTTTCAGCTTGTGTCTGTTTTCTTTTCTTCCTTTTAATTTTTCAAATGTGATCTGGGTGGTTATGAAAAGGTTACTTGTCCTGGCCTCCCTGTGACACTCCGGATTGACTCCTAATAGCCAGGTTCCTTCTGGCTATTGGCTTTGCTTCTGTCAGTTTCTGATGCAGGTGCAAAGCGCTGCTTCCTTGCTGCTTAGGGTGGCAACTCTTGGGGACACAGTCACCCGTGGGGCTGAAATGGTCCCTCGAGGTCTCAGGTCCTGTGGGGCCTGCCCGTTGCGGGGAGTCTCACAAAGGCCGTCTGTTTACTCATGCTTTGGATTCTCGTAGCCTCAGCTTGTTTTGGGTGGCGCTGCTCAGACAACCTCACTTGGGACAGCGACAGCTGTTCAGACGGTGACACCTCAGCGGACGGTCCCAGGGGCCACCACCACCTCGACAGCTGCCACGGTGAGAGCCGCCTCTCGGGAGCCACGGGGCTGTGTGTTGAGGTCATGCTGCCCCAGCGTGCATGTGGGGAGCCATCGGGGTCTCCACGGCCCCGTCCATGACGGAGTCTGAGAGCAGCGGCCTCAGCAGGGCCGCAGCGGGGGTCTAGCATCCTGCATCAGGCTTCCGGGCTGTGGGAACGTCTGTGTGATGAAGCCGAGACCAGCTGCATTCAGGGACGGCGGGGCCTCCACAGCAGTTGCAGCTGCCAGAGCAGCGGCGTCATCCTCGTCAAGTTTATTTCCAGCAGTTTTCCTACATGTGGATGAGTGTTTAAACCAGTGGGATTGTGCTCTATTTGTGATTTAAAACTTTTTCACGTTTCTTTGCTAAGTGTTTTTCAGCATCTTTTTTAGTAGCTATGTTATGATTCTGTTCCTTTTATTGTGCACTTAGGTATCGGTTTTTCTTTATGATAAGCAACATCACAGTGAATGTCTTGTAGATTGCCTTTTTGCATTTATCAGTTACATTTCTGAAACAGTTGCTGGGCCGACTGAGCTGTGAATTTGATCTGTGCCTTGGGAGCACATGTTTTGGCTTATACTCCCATCATCAGGCGATGGGAGTAACTGCATTTTTCTGAAAGACATTTTAGAAAAGAAATATACGTTTCTTGTATGATACGCAGCATCTTAGTTAAACCAAAGGCTATGATAATAGTCTGCTTTGTAAGAGTTTTTCACTTATACCTTCTTAATTTCTATCCAGGAAACTATGGAAAACGTGAAGAAATGTAAAAATTTTTTATCTACGTTAATAAAACTGGCTTCATCTGGTAAACAGTCTACAGAGACGGCCGCTAATGTGAAAGAACTGGTACAGAATCTGCTGGTAAGAGCCCACATGCCGGCCCCTGCCTTAGAGCGCAGTACTTGGCTACTGGGAAAGGGGGTGGTGGCCGTAGTCTGGGCCCCTCTCCCCTTGCCCTGACACTCTCACCCCTGGCTTCTCGGAGCCTCACACCTGGACAGCTCTCCTAGCATCTCCTTTTCGACATCAGTCGCTTGGCTTGCTGGCCACACAGGAGTGATGTGAATTCACCAAAGAGATGGTGGGTGTTTTAAAGGGCTTTTCCTCTCACTCCTCCACTTCTTCTATGGAGGATTTTGAGTGACTCGGAAGCGGAAGGCAGATTGAGGAGCCCTTGCGGGCCAGCTGAAGGCTTCGCGGGTCCTGAGTTCTTACTTGGCTTTGCATCTGCTGTGCCGTGTTGCTGCCCACGGCCCCTCCCCAGTCTCATAGGTATTTAGCTCCGATTCCTGGACACAACCTGGGAACCTGGGGATCCTCACAGCCCCCAGGCTCCTGGAAGCCGAGTCCAGTGTCACCTGCAGGGCTTGGCCGGTCGTCAGGCTCACTTCTGGCTGCTGCCTCCGTGTCGCTGTTAACCTGGGGTCCCCTCCTTCCCCTCTTTCCTTGCTCTCGGTTTCTTTGTCCAGGAAGCCTGGTGGTTTAGCCCACGGGCTGATGGCCATTTCTGTCCTGCTGCTGCTGGGTTTGTCAACGCTGACCCTCCACTTACAGGCTCCTTTCTATGCCATGGGCTCTAGCTGGAGGGGAGCCACTCCTTTGCTGGGTTTGGGGCTGGAAAGGAGTGAAGTTGCGCTCTCACAGCAGAAATGATCACTTCAGACACGCCTTAAATATTTTCAGGAAACTAAGAGATTGAAAAACATTCTCACCTCATGAGAGGAACAAGAACTCCCAGCTTTTTGTTTGTTTCAATTACAGTTCACCTTCTAATGAACATTTGTAGTTAAATACATGCTGTTCTTTCTTCCCACGGCCCCTCGTCTGCAGCCCCTCCTGGGACTGGAAGCACGGGCTCATCTCACCACCTCTCTCGCCTCCCAGGAGAGCCCAGCGCTATCCCCCTGTGCTGTGCCCTTCTCAGGGTTCTGGGGCCCCCGTCCTGCCCTTTTTGCAGCCCTGACTGCTCTCTCCTTGACTTGGGCCCAGTCAGCCCCGGGCTGGGAGGCTGGTCGGAGGTGACCCCGTGTGAGAGGGTGCAGGTAGGCACCTTGTCTCGTAGGACTCCTGGGTGTGGGCAGAGCCAGCCAGGTTGGTGCTCACACCTCCAGGGTGCCTGTGCTGTCCCGTCCCTGCCCACCTCTGGTCCTCCCGGGCTCATGCCCGCTTGCTGTGGCCCCTCTCATCTGGGCACGCGCTTCTCTCTCTGGCACTCCAGCTACTCTGGGGTCTCAGTGTAGGTGTGGTCTCTCCAGGGAAGGGTGTCGCTGGCCTGCCTTACCTTCTGACTTGGTCTTGAGGGTACTTTTAGGCTTGTCTGTCTCCTGGCAGAATGCCTGATGTGCGGTGGTAGTAAGAAAGTTGAGGAATGGCTCAGTGAGCCCACAGCCTGGAGGGAGGAATAACTGTAAAACTCAAGACCTAAAGAAATACTGAATAAAGATACATGTGTGCAAACTTGTATTCACAGAGGAATTTAAATGTGAATTTTGTCTTTAAGGATGGAAAAATCGAAGCAGAAGATTTCACTAGTAGGTTATACCGAGAACTTAATTCTTCACCTCAACCTTACCTTGTGCCTTTCCTGAAGGTAATCCGACGCCCGCTGCGAGCGCCCACTGTTGGGTGGGGGTGGGGCAGCTCCTTTGGGGAGGGGTGGACTTGCAAGGTTGTCACCCGTGCATCTGCAGCTTTCAGGCCCCTGAGGCAGACTGTTAAGTTTTCTCTCTGGAGGCTTTCCTGTAAGTTCCGAGACCCCCACTGCTGCTACCTGAGGATCGTGTTGCCCCTGAGGATCCAGAAGGGCCCTGTCCCCTTAGAGGGCGGCCCGCGTGCCCGAGGCTGAAGGGGCCGCACTGCTGGGAGGCAGGTGTTGCTCAGACGCCTCTGCTGCCCTAATGCACTTTAACTGCCTGTCAGAAATGCCGCTTCTGGTTGGTGTTTAAACGTTTCCAGCCAGTTCTCACTGAGGGTGACCCTGCCCAGCGGCAGTGACAGTGTGGGGTGCTGACACTGGGGCCCTTGAAGCCCCACACCGACGCTGGGGCATATTCTCAGGGTCCTGTGTTTTTGGGTCAGAGGAAAGGGTAGTGCTGCCAGCCGACCCCACGTCTGTCTTTCCGCCCAGAGGAGCTTGCCCGCCTTGAGACAGCTGACCCCCGACTCCGCGGCCTTCATCCAGCAGAGCCAGCAGCAGCCACCGGCCTCACAGGCCACCACCGCGCTCACCGCCGTGGTGCTCAGTGGCTCGGTCCAGCGCACGGCTGGGAAGACGGCGGCCACCGTGACCAGCGCCCTCCAGCCCCCTGTCATCAGCCTCACGCAGCCCACACAGGTGGGCGTCGGCAAGCAGGGGCAGCCCACTCCGCTGGTATGAAGGCCGAGCCTTGCCCTGCTCCCCACCCGCCCCCCTGCCCGCAGCTCATAGAAACTGGCAGGGGGAGTTTGGGGTGTTAAATCCTGAGTAGTGAACTGTCAGGTTGACACGAGGGCCCTGCAGGTTCGTAGTTTATTTCTCAGTAAAGAAAAGTAAGCCTGTCAGCTTCTACCCTCCGGCATGTCCGTTATCTATACGACGGTTCAGGGTGTCCCTGGGTTAAGTGGACACAGCGTGTGTGTGGTGCATTTCAGCTAGGCTTTGTCTTCAGTCAGGAGCCACGGCCCAAACACACGGAACCAACGCAAGTGCTGAGTGTTGGGCACGTCAGTTTTCATGGCTTAGGACCCAGCTCTGCAGCCGTGGTTTGGGGCCTGGAGCTTCCCAGGTGTGCAGCTGCTGATGGTGGATTGGTGTGTGGTTCCGATCCAGGTTCTGGTTGTGCAGCTGTTAGAGAAGGCGTCTCTGCTGGAAAGAGTGAGGTTTGAACCTGCTCTGGCAGGCACGTGGAGTTCGCGAAGCATAGAAAGGCAGTTGCTGTTTTTTTTTTCTCTCCAATTTCAAAGGGGTTTTGTTCCTAAGTTGCATGTGTGTGCTCAGTCGTGTCCAACTCGTTGTGACCCCATGGACTGTAGCCCTCCAGGCTGCTCTGTCGATGGGGATTTCTGGGCAAGAATACTGGAGTGGCTTGCCATTTACTCCTCTAGGGGATCTTCCTGACCCAGGGATCGAACCCGTGTCTCCTGGACTGAAGACAAATTCTTTACCTCTGCATCACCTGGGAAGGTCCTTTGTTCCTACTGTTGTTTATCAGTTGCTCAGTGGCATCCAACTCCTTGCCACTCCATGCACTGCTGCATGCCAGGCTTCTCTGTCCTTCATCATCTCCCAGGGCTTTCTCAAATTCATGTCCATTGAGTCAGTGATGCCATTCAACCATCTCGTCCTCCGTTGTCCCCTTCTTCTGCCTTCAGTCTTTCCCAGCATCAGGGTCTTTTCCAGCGAGTCGTCTCTTCACATCAGGTGGCCGTAGTATTGGAGCTTCAGCTTCAGCATCAGTCCTTCCAATGAATATTCAGGGTTGATTTCCTTTAGGATTGACTGATTTGATCTCCTTGCAGTCCAGGGAACTTTCAAGAGTCTTCTCCAACACCACAGTTCAAAAGCATCAATTCTTCGGCGCTCAGCCTTCTTTATGGTCCAACTCTCACATCTGTACATGACTCCTGGAAAAACTAGTTTTGACTATATGGATCTTTGTTGGCAAAGTGTGATGTCTTTGTTTTTTAATACATTGTCTAGGTTTGTTACAGCTTTTTTCCCGAGGAGCAAGTGTCTTTTCATTTCATGGCTGTAATCATTGTCTGCAGTGATTTTGGAGCCCAAGAAAAGAAAATAGGGTGCTATTTCCGCTTTTTCCCCATCTGTTGGCCATGAAGTGATGGGACCAGATGCCATGATCTTAGATTTTTTGAATGTTCCTATAGTCAGTTAAAAAATTTAATAAAACAGTGCAGGTCTTTGTGTTACATTCGTAGGTTGTAGAGTGTGTATTTTATGATAATGCCCAAGTGATACTCAGGTGGGTGATCAGATTCATGAGGGGAGTGATGGTCTCTCACCTGCTCAAGTTGAAATCTGTGTTTCTTTCTGCCTTCATTGGTGGTGAGGAAGATGGGCTCCACAGAGATGAAGTGTCTGCTGGCCACAGCTGGAGCCGGTGTGCCTTGGCCAGTGTGAGGACAGGGCTCCCTGCGCCCCTCCTCCTGAGGGGAGGGCTCTGCCTTGATCCTGCTTCATTGCAGCAGAAAGATGAGATACAACAGAGTCAGGCACCGCTATCATCACCTGCTGCCCTTGAAGCCTGTGGGGACAGGAAACCCTGAGGTTTTCCCTGAGCTTGTGCCAAAATGTGGCCGGAACCTCTGGGGGCCATTGTGCATCTGTTCTTCCGGATGTTGTGAATTTCCATAGGATTTATTGCAGAGATAACGTGGTCCAGGGCACCCCCCCAGCTCCCTCCTTGAGTGCTTGTAGCACAGGGCAAGCCCCCAGGTGACTTGTAAAACTCAGAAGCTGGGTTTTGAGCATCTGGCCTGAGGCTTTGGTGGGTCTCAGGCGGCCCTGGCACCCGTGCTGGCATCTGGGGAGAAGCTGCTTGTTCCTGCTGGTTCAGAAGCTCTCCAGACCCTGTCCCCTGGGCGCTGACCTCAGGGCCCCGCATGCGGCTCTGCTCCAGGAGCTCGAGGTGGTGTGGAGGCACTAGACTTGGGGCACCATCCAACCTGCCTGGTCCTTTGGGATGGCCGGGACCCTGGGCTGGGGACGCATGCCGGTAGCCCCCTTGGGGGTGGGGGTGTGTGCTCACGCGCCCCATGGGCTCTCCCCAGGTGATCCAGCCACCGCCCAAGCCTGGAGCGCTGATCCGGCCGCCGCAGGTGACACTGACGCAGACGCCCATGGTCGCACTCCGGCAGCCCCACAACCGCATCGTGCTCACCACGCCCCAGCAGATCCAGCTGAACCAGCTGCAGCCAGGTGAGTGCCTGACCCTGTCCGCCTGGTCCTCATCACTATGGGACTCACAGCTCAAGCTTGGCTGCTTCACATGTGCCCTTCAGTCCCCACCCTGGCAGCATGGTTTTTAGAGGACTGGATTCCTTACCAGCAGTCATTCTTACACCTCAGAAAGCTTGATGAAGTGCAGGAAAATAAGTGCTTGAGAGAGGCTGCCTGCACTTTTACTCTAGAGTTAGTAACGTGATGTTTCTTATGGTTTAGGAATCTTCCTCGTGGCGGGTTGGGGGTAACGGCCTCCCTCGGCCCACTCAGCCCTGGCGCGAGTCTGCGCAGGGGGTACACCCTTGTGTCTTGCTCCGCAGTCCCTGTGGTGAAACCTGCTGTGTTACCTGGAACCAAAGCTCTTTCTACTGTCTCCGCACAAGCTGCTGCTGCACAGAAAAATAAACTCAAGGAGCCCGGGGGAGGCTCGTTTCGGTAAGGAGTGTGCACGAGAGGCGCCAGAGGGAAGGCCATGTGGGTGCTGGCCTGTGCCTAGGAGCGACTGCTCTGTGGCACCTTTTGAAGCTGCGTCCCCTCCACGCTCAGTTCTGATCTCCATGCGTGTGTTTTCCCACTAAGCAACTCGGGGAGGTTTGCTGCAGACACAGGGTGGGAAGGCAAGCCAGCTGACTGTGCAAGGTGGCAGGAGGTTTGTCTCTGAGATATGATGGCTCAGCCTTCGAGTGCATCGTGGTCCTCATAGAGGATGCATCCCTTGACCTTCCATCAGTTTCAGAGCCTTTAGAGGTTCTGTGCTCTTGTTTCTTGACGGGCAGCTGGTCTGAGTGTTGCCCTAGGAATGGCTGCGGTATCTCCTCTGGTTTCAGTCCAGAGGTAGTAAAGTGTGCACGTGTTGGGGGCCCGTTGGTCCTTCCCTTCACAGACGCTCTGGCTCCAAAACGGTTAGGGAGCAGGCCTGGTGTTGGCAGCACTGGGAGCCTTCGGGGCCCACATCAGAGCTGGGCTCCAGGCAGGGTGAGAAGGTGGAGGCCAGGCAGGGTGGGAAGGATGCTCATGAGGGTGAGGGAGGTTGTGGAGGTGGGAGACACATCCACCGGCGGGTCAGAGAGGAAAGGAACAAGGGCTCCTGGAGGCCATGCTTCCTTCTGCAGGTGAGGGAGCCAGATATGCAGAGCAAGTCAACCAGACGGGCCTGGTGGGGTTGGGTCCCTGCTGAACACTCAGGTGACAGCTCTGGGAAAGCCCTGGCTGGGCTGCCTGCCTGGCCTGGGGCTTGGGACCAGTGACACAGTGGCAGCAGCACGCCCAGCGCCCAGGGCTTGTTGTCTAGAACCGATTCTTCCACAGTGACCAGGCGCTTTGCGAGGCTGCAGGTTCCAGGTGGGGATCAGGAGGATGCAGGATAAGTTAGCGCCTTTCCAGTGGTTAGAAAGCAGTGCTCGAGGGTCAGAGTTTGCAGAGTTCTACCCCTCATTGAGTTAGAGTCGCTGCCTCTTGTTTCCTGAAGGGACGATGATGACATCAATGACGTAGCGTCCATGGCTGGAGTGAACCTGTCGGAAGAAAGCGCGAGGATATTGGCCACAAACTCCGAGTTGGTGGGCACCCTTACGAGGTCCTGCAAAGATGAGACCTTCCTACTCCCGGCACCTCTGCAGAGAAGGATATTAGAAATAGGTACAGCCCTGGGATGTTGGGCCCCCCGTGTGGGCTTGGCGTGGACCACAACTGCATGCTTAGTGTGGAGCTGTCCTGGGCTGGGGGGACACACCTTGTTCCTGGTCACCTGTTTTGCCAGGGCTGTGCTTTCCATGGGGTTGACAGTGGTGGTCTCAGGGAAGCAGGTGTAGACGCCCTCCCCTGCAGGCCTGCCTGGGGTGCCCTTGGGTTGCACAAAGCCATAACCAGTGAATAAGAGGAAGACAGTGAAGGGAAGAACAGAGCTCCAGTGATGGTAAAGTGCTGCCTGTTCCCAGGGAAGAAACACGGCATCACGGAGTTGCACCCAGACGTGGTGAGTTATGTGTCACATGCCACGCAGCAGAGGCTGCAGAACCTGGTGGAGAAGATATCAGAGACGGCCCAGCAGAAGAACTTCTCTTACAAGGTAACTGCCGTTTCCCTGGGGGACACTCCCTGTTGTCCCTCCCCGGGGGAGGGTGCAGAGGTAGGCAGCCAAGTGTCCAGCCTGTTTCGAGTTTTCCCAGAACTGGATTTGGGGAAGAGGCTACTGCTTTCAGCCCCATGGCGCCCTTGGGTGCCGTCCACCTGGCTGGGGAGGAGGATCCCGAGCGGACCTGGCCTCTGGGTTAAAGAGCTGATCTGCTGGTCCAAGCAGGGGCCTCTTCAGCTCTGCTGTGGGTGGAGTCTTCCACCCATTCTCCCCACTCCCCCGGAGTCCTTGCACCTGAGGCCCCAGCTGTCCCTGTAGACCCGAGGGGGTCCTGCCCACCTGTGACTTGGAGCAGCACTCCGTTTTGTTCTGTGGAGGTCCACTTTAGGGGCACCGTGGAGCAGCCAGGTGCCTGCCAAGCCCTACCAGGCACTGCCTTCAGAGCAGCATAAGAAATTTTTTTATGTTACTATAAAAATTTTAGCTGTCACTTAAAAAATAAATCAAGTGATGTTCGGTCCTGGATTTCGGCACCAAAAAAAAAAAAAATCAAGTGATGCCAAAGTGTGTAAAATGGAAACTTCCCTGTGAGCCCCAAGGAGACTCACCTGTGATGGCATGTGAGCGTCCAGAGCACTTATTGGATGTGGAGCTGGGAGGTGGAGGGGGGACATTGGAGTCTTCGCACCAGCCTGGGGATTGGGCCGAGGGAGGCCGGAAGCGGTATGCTGACTGTCTGGCTGGGCTCCCAAGTTTATGACAAACAGTGTTTTCACTTTTTTGCAGGATGATGACAGATACGAACAGGCAAGTGATGTCCGGGCTCAGCTCAAATTTTTTGAACAGCTTGATCAAATTGAAAAACAGAGAAAAGACGAACAGGAAAGAGAGATCTTAATGCGGGCAGCAAAGGCAAGTGCTTGCGGCTCACTCAGTTTTCCCATCTCCATCCTGAGTGCTCACACACACGTTCAGGGTATCCGGGAGCCCGAGCGCTCACATACATGTTCGGGGTGTCCGGGAGCCCGAGTGCTGGTACATATGCTTGGGGTGTCCCGGAGCCCGAGCAGTATTTGAGGGTGACCTCATGACACGGTGCACGGGGCGGGGAGCATTCGAACAGCAGCAGCCACTCACTGTGTGGGCAGGTCCCCTAGCTGAGCGGAGCCCTGTGGGCTGCCTGCAGCTACCATCCTCATGTCATACCACATCAGATTCTGCAGTTGGCACACCTGCTGCAGGCCACATCATGGTTCTTCTGTCCAAGTGGTATTGATTTTCCCAAAAATGTTTGTTTTTTGTGATGATAAATTTTCATCTTTTGGCCAGAAGCATTTAAAAAATTTGATGTTTTCTGTTGTAAAAGTTAGATTTTGTTACGTCACGAATAAGATAACGTTTGTCGGATGGAATAAGATAATGTTTGTCGGATGAGAACTGTTTAGGTCATAACTTATTTTTCTTTTTTACCTGTTTGGAAAAATAGTCTCGATCCAGACAAGAAGATCCAGAACAGTTAAGGTTGAAACAGAAGGCAAAGGAGGTAAGCTTTTCTAGTCCAAGAACCTGCATGGCACACTGGAAAGTGTGTTTGTATTCAGCCTGAGCGCTGATGGGTGAGAGAGGGGCTGAGGAAGTGATGGCATACATGTAGTGGGCCTCCATGTAGCGACTAACACCTCTCCAGGTGTTTGCCTGTGCAAACCGTTTGTGTCCTGCTTTTACATTTCGTGGTAATTTCTCATTTGGGGTATCCGATCTTTATACTCTGAAAATTTGCTCATGTTTTCTGAGCTTTTAAAAAAAAATTTTTATTATTGCTTTACTCCTTTTATGATTGTAAAGTATGCTTACTGTTTAAAAAAAATCAAACTAAAAGTTTAATTTAGAAAAATATGGAAAACCCTTTGGCGTCTGTGTATTGCTTTTGTAGTAAGAAAAAGATGCATGAAATGACAGTCTGTTTGCTTTTCAAAACAAAGATGCAGCAACAAGAACTGGCACAGATGAGGCAGCGAGATGCCAACCTCACAGCACTAGCCGCCATTGGGCCCCGGAAAAAGAGGAAAGTGGACTCCCCGGGACCAGGATCGGGACCAGAGGTACCGCTCGGATGCAGGGACAGGGGCTGGAGGGCCTCGGGCGTCAGCCTCCCGCTCACCCTCCAGGGAGTCAGGCTTTCGCACCATTTACATGTTGTCTCACCGCCCTCAGAATACGTTTTACATTCGATGCTTGATATCAAATCAGCCTATTTGTGGGTGTCACTTGAGCCATCCCTTTGCAGGAGGAGGTTTGATCTCTGTAGCTTATACAGTGAGGTTTAGGCTGACTTTGGAGACCATGTGGGGCAGTCAGTCAGCAGAGTGACCTTCCTTGAGGTGACTGTCCTCCTTGAGTGTGGACGTGAGGTGAGCCCAGATCCCAGCATGAAGGAAAGCTGTGGCCTGGTTCTGTTTGTCCACATTTTGTCAGTTTCCTGTTTGTTTGCTCTTGTATCTTTATTTATAATTACCCTCCTTTAAAGTATCATGATTTTTTTCTTTAAACTGCCAGTTGTGAATCTCAGGAAGAAAGAGAACATTGTCTTTTATATTTACCTGCTGACTTGCCATTTCTGATGTTTTGTGTTCCTTCCCCGAGTTCCAGGTTTCCATCGGCAGTATTTCTCTTTGGCTTGAAGGACAGCATTTAATGTTGCTGGTAGTGCAGTCTGCTTGGTGATGGGATCTTTCAGCTTTTGTTTACTTGAAAGTGGTTGAATTTCCTCCTTAAGATTTTGAATGAAATTTTCCCTGAATAGTCATAGTTTTTTTCTTTCAGTGCTTGTTTTTTTAAAGTTAATTTCTCTCACCTTCTTGAATAGGCCAAGCAAATCCAGATACGTATAACTAAATTTAACAGAATGACAGATGAACAGGGATAAGCGATGCTGAAAATTTTAGCTGCCTTTACATTTTTCCTATCTCCTGAGGCCTGATTTAGTGCTGGTCTCTCTCTCTTTTCCGAGGGAGCTCCTATTTTCATTTAGTCGTGTTGTCTTGCTCCAGCTCACCAAGAAGATGGGAGGTGTCCCAGTGCGCTCTGCAGAATTACAGAGCTCTTATTCCTTCTTAGACCTGAACACAGCCATGAACGTGTGACCATCTGCATCCTGAAAGAAGTTGTTGCATAGTATTCAGGGTTCCGCTGTGATTTTCGATCCTTGTTTCCTGTTGGTCATGAGTTTCAAGATGACTGTCTTGCTTAGAAGTTTGCTGTCTTTGTTTGTTTAGACTTGGTTCCCTTGACCTCTGCTGGGGTTTCTCGGGGCTTCTTGGGTCGGTAGGTCACTGTTTCTCCTCAAATTTGCAGCACTTTGGCCTTTACTTCTCAAACCTTTCTCTGTTTCAGTCTTTTCCTGTGGGGTTTCCCAGGTATACCTCTGTTAGTTCTCTTGATATTGTCCTGTGGGTCTCTGAGTCTGTACCTGTTTTTCTGTAATCACTTTCTTCTCTGTTTGAGACCGGATAACCTCTGCTGATCTATCTTCAGATTCTCTGTCGTCTTGCCTGTCCGGTGAAGTTTTCCTTTGTTGACATATTTGCAGCTCTGGGATTTCTGCCTAGATCTTTTTTTTTTTTAAATCATTGCTAATTCTTTGCTGAGATTTCCCTGTCTGCTCCTTATTGAGGCCAGATTTTCCCATCATTCTTGGAACCTCTTTGTAAAAGCTGCTCTGATGGTTTGTCACATCCAACATCTGGGTCATCTTGTCTTGATCTCTGTTGACTGCTCTTCCCTGCAACTGTGGTAACAGCTTCCTGTCTCTGCATGTCTAGTCACTGTCACTTGTATGCTGGACGTTGTGAACGATATATCATCATCCTCTGAAGAGTGTCAATGCTTGTTTAAGTTCAGCAACCGGCTGCTCATCTTGAACATGTATGTTTTGTGTCTTGCTTTGGTGTTCAGTAGGGTCTGTGGGAATCCACCCAGCGGGGCTCAGTCAGCACATTTGCCTTCCCTGTGAGGTCAGGGTGGATCTTGCTTGGGGTACGATCCTTACTCCTAGGAGAAAGGCCTTGGCAGCTTGGCTGGACACCAGGAGTGAGGACGTAGGGTGGGCTGTACTCCAGCAAGGACTGTCACTCGCGCATGTTTTGGTTACATCACAATGGCTGTTTCATGGTAGTCTTAGTTCCATAAGTAACTTGAGGGTTAATACTGACTAGTGTGTGTGGGTGTCTGTTTAGTCATTTGGTTTTCCAAGTCTTATTCTCAGTCGGATTCTTCTGGGATGTTTCCTGGGGGCTGAGTTCCCCAGATTTGTGCCTGTTGACGACAGTTTTGATAGCTGTAAAATGCTTGGCTCACATTTTCTTTGCTGGAGACTGTTCCTTGAGTAAGTAGTTGCACTGGATGTTTCCCTGGTGTAGAAGGTTTGCTATCTGTCTGATGACTGTCTGATTTCATTTCTCTTGTGTTTCATATGTTCTTCCTGCCTGAAGTTGCCCATAGAATTCTTTTCCCTCAAAAGGTTGTTGTTCTTGGGGAGAGGTTGTGTTGTTCAACATGCAGTTTGAACGTTTTTGTATTCGGGAACATTTTCTTGAATGCTTTGTTTTTGTTTTCCTCTTCAGAGATTCCTGTTTTTCTTATGTTGTATCTTTCATATCTCCCGTCAGTATTTGCCTGTTCTCTTAGATCGTCTTAATCCTCTTTTAAAAAGTTTAGTGCTTTTTCCAATTAAAATAAATGAATTTATATTAAAAAAATAAAATAAAATGCTTTAAATTAAAAAAAAAGTGTGGTGCTTTTTATCATCCTTACTGTCTTCTTTCTTCCTTAGTGTCTTATTTGTTTTATTTGCTCCTGTGCTCTTTTTTAGTGTAGTCTTCATTTCTCAACTGAAATTCTCTTTTGTTGCTAATTTTTCTTTGACTTTGTCAGCTCATTTCCAAGTTTTGCTAATTCAGATTTATGTTGTTCTTTCATGCATTGTATCATTTTCTCAGTGTTTCTGTTTGGAAATAGACATGATAGTTTTGATCTCTTCTTGTGTTTCTGGTGTTTTCCGTTATCTCTCTGGGTGGTGTTCTGCTCCTTATTCTCATTTTTCCTTAGGGCAGCTTGTCTGGGGCTCAACCTTTTCGTGGTTCACTTTTGTGTGAACTGTGTGGTCTTAAACCTCAGGAGGAGGCAGTTTGAAGATTTGCTGGCTTCACTGAGCTCCTCTTCCATAGTTTCCACGTGGTGACAGATGTGCTGTCTCTGATTCTTGGCTCTGCCCCTCTCGACTCTTAGCTGGACCTTTTTGCCTCCTCTGTCCTGTCCTGCTCGGCTTCAGAGGAGTACGCTCCTCACAGAGTCCCCTCTGTGTGGACCCCTGGCTGGTCACAGGCAGAGCTCCTGGTGGCAAGGCCACAGGCAGAGCACCAGCCTGGTCTCGTGGCTGCTCTCTGGTGACCCTGCCCTTCTTCTTGGTGAAGACCCCATGGGTTTGAGACTGCGTAGGTGCGCGGCAGCCTTCCACGCAGAGTTTTGAGGTAGTCTCCAGGCTTGTGGCTGCTTGCAGCTCGTCTCCGCTGGTTTTGTTCTGTGTGTTGCCTGCTGGCGTTTGGTTTTGCTTCCTAGCTGCTCTGGGTTTTCTTTGGCCTTTGGGAAGATTAAAAACCTCTGATGCTGCTGGCACCATCTTTCCAGAAAGTATTGATTAACATTTTTCAATATGTTTTCTTTTAATTTATAATAGTTTCAAATCTTTAGAAAAGTGGAAAGAGCAGTGTGAGAATCTCCATATCCAGATCCTCGGTTCTGAACACTTAGCACAGCTATTTCAGCACCTCTTCTCTCCACACGCCTGTGCACTTGTGTATTATACATGATGTGTACAAAATCTTTTCCTGATGGATCTCCCATCACCCCTAAATGCTGATGATGCTGGACACTCTTACGTACTACTGCACCCCCTCCCCTCTGCAATCAGGACATCACACCCTGATGGCCCAGGGTCCCCAGACCTGCTTGGGCTTCGCCACCTGTCCAGGGCGTGTACAGTGTCAGCTGGCACGTGCTGTGAGCCTGTGCCTGGTGCCTGCATTCCTGACAGTGTTAGAGAGGACAGGCTTCTTGTTTTGTTGAGTGATCCTCAATGTCATTAGGCTGACAGTATTGACTTCCTGCTGCTGGTGACCTTAGCCTTGATTACCTGAGTGCTTGGTTAAGAAAGCAGCCTTCCCCACTGTGTAGCTGCCTAGTCCCTTGGTGTTTATTAGTGTTGTGTGAGGAGGGGTCCAGGGTCACGCACTGCTCTGTCCCTGTCACCCCTCCCCTGGCCTCAGCACCCACGCATGGCTCCCGCTGCACCAGGACCTCCAGGGTAGGGGCCAGGCTGTGGCGCTGTGTGTCCATCATGCCCCCACATTTACTGGTTGCCTTCTGCTGTGAAGAAGAGCCTCCCTCCCACCCTCCTCCATCCATCCATCCACTCATCACCGTGTGTGGACACATGGATCCTGCTGTGTTCAGGGGGTGTAATCAATGCTCTCGTTGTTTCTAGATTGATCAGTGGAAGCTTCTTCGAGCTGGTTCTATATCCTTTTGAAACGTGGCCCTCAACCTGTAAGCATGAGGGTGTCTGGGTGACTGTGCCTCCCCTGCCCTCCCCCACGTGGCACCTGGGAGCTTCCGTGCAGTGGAGGGTGATATTTGGAGACGCGTGTCTCAGCTCTGTGCGTGCTGGTCGCCGCAGGGTCCCTGTCCCAGGCTCCGGGAGCCCCAGCAGTCAGAGACTGGAACGTGTGTTTGTGCACAGCCGTGTGCGTGTGTGCGCCTCTCTCTCTCTAGAATGACCCTACGCGTTCCAGGGGATCCTGAAACTCTAGTCTAGGACCTCAGGCTTCTTCCAGGCTCCTCCCCTCCTTCTTTAGGAGTCCCTTCACAGGCAGTGAGATGTCAGGTTCCCATTCTTCTCAGAATATTTGGTTCTTTTTTGGTTTTGTTCAATGTAACCAGTCCCACAACCACTCTGGCCACTGGGTCCCTGTGCTGGGAGGGGAGGGCCTAGGGGAAGGGCATGTTGATCAAGTTCTGTCTTAGGCATTGAAATATCTACAAGGGTGTGGGTGTGGGGAGGAGAGTGGAGTTGGGGGGGATAGAGCACCTCGAGGAGACAGTGGAGACATGTCACTGAAGGCCCAGGGGGCGTGGTTTCAGGTATTGTTGGTGTGCCTGATTTTGGACTTTTGGAAAAGTGAGTTTTGTGTGTGATAACGAGCACAGAATCTGGAGCTTAAAAAAGTCCTTCAAGTGCTTTCCTTCATCAGAGATAATGCTTAATTTTTTTCTTTTAGTTTAGGACTATATCCTTAAGGCCATGTCTTAAGAACTTTTATTATGAGCCAATTTTAGACTTGCAGAAAAGTTACATAAAGAGTAGAGTTTCCGTGTACCCCTTACTCAACTTCCTGATGTGAAGTAGTGTAGTGCTGTGATAACTGTGAACTCAAGACATTACTGGATTTTCTTTCAGAATTAATTTAAAATAAGTAAACTTCATACTTTAGAGCAGTTTTCGGTTCACAGTCAAATTGAATGTACAGTACAGTTTTCCCTATGCCTCTGCTCTTCCGCCCACGTGCACAGCCTCCCCCATCAGCCACACCTCCACCAGATGGTACATTTGTTACAGCTGACTAACCTGCATAGACGCGCCATCACCACTCAGAGTCCACAGTTTATATCAGGGCTCCCTCTTGTGTTGTACACTGTGTGCTTTTGGACAAATGTATATACTAATGTATCCACCTGCATAGCGTCACACACACACAGTATTTTCACTGCCCTAAAAATCCTCTGTGCTTTTTACTGACTCCATAGTTCTGTCTTTGCCTGTGTCATAGAGTTGAAACCAGACAGAACGTAACCTTTTCTTACTGGCGTCTTTCACGTAGTTGAATGTATTTAGGGTTCCTCCATGTCTTCTCATGGCTTGATAACACACTTCATTTTGGCGCTATTTCATTGCCTAGATGCACATTTTACTTAAACGTCGCCTACCAAAGGACATTTTGGTTGCTGCTGAGTTTTGGCAGTTATGAATGCAGCTGCTGTAAACGTCTGTGTACAGGTTTCTGTGG
Source organism: Redunca redunca (assembly GCA_006410935.1). Taxonomy (NCBI): domain Eukaryota; kingdom Metazoa; phylum Chordata; class Mammalia; order Artiodactyla; family Bovidae; genus Redunca; species Redunca redunca. The sequence continues at coordinate 1,041,230 of SJYQ01004059.1, forward strand.
GTGTGAGTTTTGAACTTACTCAGGTAAATACCAAGGGGCACAGTTTTGTGTGGTGAGAGGACGTTTCCTTTTGCTATAAACCGCCGTGCTGTCTGCCCAAGTGACTGCTCCGTTTCCCGTCCCCCCAGCGCTGAGTGAGCATCCCCGCTGCTCCGCACCCGCACCACCACTCGAGTTGTCAGTCTTCTGGGCTTTGGTCTTTCTCATAGTTACGCGGTAGCGTCTCTTTGCTTTAATTTGCGTTTCTCTCATGACATACGATGTGGAGCATCCCTTCCTGTGCTTATTTGCTAGCTACATACCTTCTTGGTGAGGTGCCTTTTAAGATCGTTTAAAGTGGGGTTGTTTGTTTTCTTGTTATTGAGGTTTTAGAGTTATTTGTGCAGTTTGGATTCTTTAAGTCAGACGTGGCTTTTGCACATTTCCTCTGTACTTGATGGTCCCTGCTCTCCACTGATGCTGCAGGGCCCTGTCCTGGCGCCTGGTCTCTGTAGCCCTCCATGCTTCCTTGTCTTTCCTGACCTGACACTTTGAAGAGTGTGTGTCAGCCCTTTGGCGGACGGTGTCCCGTTCTGGGTGCATTGTCAGTTTCCTCTCGGTGGAGTCCAGGTGATGCATCGTGGCCGTGTTGTGCCCTTGGCGCGTCATCTCCGGAGGTGGTGGCATCTGGGAGCCGGGCTTGCAGGTGTCCCTGCTGGAAAACCCATCTCCTCTCTTCATGAGAGTCCTGTGGGGAGTTCTGCGCCTTGCTGCCCCAACCACTGTTCCTCCCAGTCGGTGTCATTGCTCCCTGCTCGGGGACGCGGGCTCTCCTTGGGCCGTTGTTGGGGGAATCTGCTAGCTCCACCTCTTCCATTCCTCACCTGCCTCTGTCACGGCGGGGTTGCAATGGGGTCTCCTGTCCTGGCCCTGCTCAGTCACCACAGGCCCCTTGTGCTTGGCTTCTCTCTCCTCTCACTTAACCCGCCGCCTTTGGAAGGTTTCTCACCTTCCTGCAGCACAGACGTTCTAGGCTCACCTCACGTCTTCCTGCTGTAACTGTGGGGTCGGCCGTGTCTCCCTGGAGCCGTGGTTCCTTTAGCTGGGACATGTGTAGGACCATATGTTGGCATGCTGTTGAGTTTTGCAGACCTGCTGGGCAGCAGGGATACTCAGTGTTTGTGAATGCGCTGTGGGTGCTTGTTCTTAGGACAGGGTATTGGCTCTCATAGGGTTTACAGAATGCCATGGATTATACCGACTGTCTCGGCTTATCTTCATCCACCCGGTGTGTTTTGTGCTGGATGGGGAGCTCCACAGTTACCCTTGTCAGCATCTCTGTCTTCATCTCCTCGCGTCTCCTGCAGGTTCTGCTCTTCTGGGGGTAGCTGTGGTATTTGATACGTACATATCCATAAGTGTTGTATCTTCACAGTCGGTTGTGATTTTTAGCATCACAAAGTGTCTTGTCTGTGCCCCGTGGGTTTGGTGTCTCCTTTCTTCTTTCAGGCCTGTTTCCCCTGCTCTTCTGTTCCCCTTGGTCTGGAGCCTCCGTTCCTCCTGGGCCTGTGGCCTCTCCCGTAGGTGCGCCTCTGTGTAGTGGGCGGCGGGGTCCTGTCTTCTGAGTCGCGCTGGCGAGTGTTTTTCTATCACAGGCGAGTTAAGCCCATCATCTGTGTTGATACAGCTGACATGTGGGTTCAGACTGTGTCACAGATTCTTATGATTATGATTATTTTTGTTTACAGTTGCTGTGTGTTTTGGTGTGATGTGTAGTCTTTGCTCCTTAATTAAGATAATTGTGTTTAGGAAGGTTTGTGACTCTGCTCTAGTGGGCACTTTTGTATGTAAGTGTTTGGGTGTCTTTACCCCAGGTTTTCACATGTGTTTCCTGTTGGGCCTCTTAGCTCATGTCCGCATTCTCCTTGGCCCCAGGCAGCCACACGGCCTCCCTAGTGGGTGCTGTGACCCCTTCCATCTCACGCTTTGTCACATCATTTCTACTTCGTCATGGCATACGGTATCATCTCCTGGCCACTTCCTCAGTTTTGCTGTTGCATCAGCTGTGCGTTTATATTATAAATGCTTATTTCTCCCTTCTTCTGTGGATTCTCTGCTCTCTTTCATTGGGATGACCCTGACCTGTGGCCAAGCTCTTACCAAGCTCAGGTGCAGAGTCCCTCACCATATTGTGAGTTGAAACGGTTCTTCTGTGGCCTTGATGTGGAGGGCAGTCAGGTTGGATATAAAAATGTTGGTTCATGCTTGCTTTCAGTGATGTTTTTAATGCTTTTCCTTGCTTACTGTATATGGGCTTCCCTAGTGGCTCGGTTTGGAGAGAGCAGTGGCAGCCCACTCCAGTACTCTTGCCTGGAAAATCCCATGGACGAAGGAGCCTGGTAGGCTGCAGTCCATGGGGTTGCGAAGAGTCGGACATGACTGAGTGACTTCGCTTTCACTTTTCACTTTCATGCATTGGAGAAGGAAATGGTAACCCACTCTAGTGTTCCTGCCTGGAGAATCCCAGGGATGGGGGAGCCTGGTGGGCTGCCGTCTATGGGGTTGCACAGAGTTGGACATGACTGAAGCGACTTAGCAGCAGCAGCAGCAGCAGCAGCATCAGCATGGGTTTGAGCCTGATTCCAGGTTAATTTATCTTGGAAAACTGATGGTTGTATGAGGCTTCGTCAAAGTTGACTTTATGGGTTAATTCTCCCAGGTGCCCACTTGCCTTGTCCATGTAGGTGTGGTTTTCTGGTTTCCACTTCTTGAACGTCCCTCAGGTTATGGTTTGGTGTAACTCCTGCGCTCATGTGGGCCTCCCTCTCTGGGGGCTCCGACAGCTCAGTGCACGTCCTCCTTCCGTGTCTTCCTTTACCCTGTGTTTTCCTGGCCCTTTAATTTTTTTTTCCTTTGTCTCCTTTCTATTCTGTTGTTCTGCTTTTCTTCTGAATTCTTATGAGTTTTTATTCGAGTTTTTTCTCCCCTGAGCACCTTATAGTTTATATTCGTGTATGAGATAGTTTTGTCTTTTTTTCTCATTTCTTTCTTGAGTAAGTCAACTCTCGTTTCTTTCTGGCTTTTAATTCATCTTGCCCTTATATTTTGAGTTTTTGATTCAAGGTGATTTTCATACTCTCAAATGTGTAAGTACATTTTTTTATTGAAAGCTTTGTCTTGTAGTTGCTTATTTTTCCAGATTGCATTTGGCCCTGATGTGTGTGGGATTTCATTTTCTGACTTTTTGTGGTGGTTCTTGGTGGACTTGCTGATCTTCCTCTTGTTAATTTTGTGGTATGGGTGTTGACAAGATTTGTGGTCTGATGGCGCCCTCTCCTGACTGTTGTGCACAGCCCAGGGACTTAGCTGGTGTCTGTCCTGATGAGGAGGGCTGAGGTCCTCTGGTGGCGCCTGCAGGATCCTGCATTCCCCCACTGACTTCTTGGTGTGCACTTGGGCACCCTGGCCTGCTCTGGTGGGAGGAGGACTCTCTCGCTGCTGTGTCTGCTGCTTGGAGTCGTGGGGGCACATACCCCCTCCTTGGTCTTTGTGGACCCTGGGCTGTGTCTTCATGTTGTCCGGATGTGTGTTCCCTCCCTGTTCTGGACGGCCCTGGGGGAGATGATGGAAGATACCGGGGTGACCTTGGCCCTCCTCAGCCAAGTGCCAGGGGTCCCTGGAGCTCTCCAGCTGCCTGTGCTCAGGCGTGGACAAGCTTGGGAATTGCACTGGTGTGAAGAGGACCAGAGTGAGCCAGGGGGTGTCTGTGCTTTTGGTACTTTGACCTATGTTACTCACCACCTAGCACATGGGGCATCACTCAGACACCCTCTCATGGATGTGGACCTCTTGCTACTATTGTAGGGGCTCTGGGGGGAGTGGCAATAAGGCCCCCCACGTGAGTTCCCCCAGACAGTCCCCGAGAGGCTGGTTCTCTCTGCCCCCTTGGTGAAGGCCCATGGCAGGTCCCTGCAGCTGCAGTCAGGTGCCGTGGCCGGTTGTGCATGGCTCTGGGGCCCTGAGTGAAGTGACCGGTGAGCCAGGCAGGTTTGGGCTATGGTGATTGTTTCCACTTGGTTTCCACATTGAGTGCTTGTTGCCTGTCAAGTTGGTTGTGGTATTTTTGACAGAGTTAAAGTCACCTTCAAAGGAGACAGTAGGAGATAGCCTTTCATTGATCTCACGACAGTCTTGGAAGGGGACAGGGTGAGTTCGCACAGTGCTTTCAGGAGGGGAGCTGGGGTCTAAGGTTGCTGTGTTTCAACCCCAACGCCTGCAAATGCAAAACAGAACAAACCCATCATCCTCTGTGCTTGAGCCTCTTGATGAAAGTGGACGCTGGCATCTGCCGTGCAGTTTTCTGTCGTCTGAGGTCACTGCCGATAACTCAGGGCCACTTCCTGCAGGCTGGGCACTGGGTTCCTGTGGCCACCTTCTGTGGCCAGGACCCCCCAGAGCCAGTCGGTCACAGGCTGGCACTCACCCCATGACATCGGAGTCAGGCAGGAGGCCTCTGAGCACAGCCTTCTTGTTAAAGTCCACAAAAGAGTGGCGTGTGACCACTGGAGCCTGAGCTGTGACGAGTGTGGCCAGCACGGCCGCGGCCCTGGAGTCCCGCTGTGGGCTCTGCCAGTGCCTGCTTGTCTTGTTTGGAGCCACTTTTGACTTAAAAAAGATTTCATTAAAATATCATTTACCTTGATTTCTTAGTTTCAGCATCCTTTACATTCTGTGCCTGAAGTGAGCCCTCACCTTCTCCTAGCTGGTTTTGGTCATTGAACTATTTTGAAAGTAAGAGCATCAAACATGGTCCAGAATTGTAACAAGTGTCACAGAAGACACCTGGCCCATGGTTTAGGTAGCGCTTTGTTCTCTGTGAGCCTTGAGGTCAGGTGGGGCCCCCCTGCCCTCCCAGCTGTCTCTCTAGACACTGGCCTCTGCAGGCTCCCCCATGTTGAGAGTGCAGACCCACAGGGCCCCGGGCTCAGGCCAGCTCCCATTTTCCTGGTTCCTCTTGGCTGTGAGTTTTCATCACCACCTTTTCAGGGGTGTTGTTTGTTTTGTACCCAAAATGCTCCTATAAGGCTGTTACGGAGACTCAGGGAAAACTGGCAAAAAAACCTAAGTAGTTGTTTCAAACATGGACAAGTAGTCACCAGAGGACTTGTCTGGAGGATGGACTGGTGATTAAGGTTCTGAAGAGGGGGGGTGTAAGGAACTCATAAATTAACAGAAGACGCATGGGATGCCTCGCCTGCCGCCTGCTGGCTGCTTGCTGCACTGCGGCCTCCTCCAGCATCACAGGACTCATGGCTCCCACCTTCTTAAACTTTGAGAAAACGCTGTAAAAGTTCCATTGTAAGTTTTGCACTTGAAATACACATGAGCAACTTTAACCATCAGAATACAGACACTTCCTGTTCATTCTAAATGGAAAACCAAGACTCGTCCAGTTGGAAGTTGTGTGGTTTGTGCCCACGAGTGTCGGATGGAGACGGTGACAGACATGCTGAAATCATGGATGCTGCTGCTGGGGGGCCGGCGATGCGGCAGGAAGGCACCCAGTACCCCAGCTCTGCAAGCAGGCAGGCGCCAGAGCTCACACCTTCGGCTGGATCCCCCCCCAGGCTGACCAAACTGGGCGCCGAGCAGTGCAGGCCACTGTCAGCCCAAGGGAGTGGGGAGCACCCTCCAGGCCGCAGACGACACGGTGACCGAAGAGTCCTGCAGCCCAGCTTGCCGACTGCCAGCCCGCCCAGCCCACGAGCCTGGACCTTGCGGTTTTGGGAATGTGCCTCTGTTGGCGAAGTTGGGGGTGACACGGCCACCGCAGGTGCAGTGCCAGCCCACCTGAGTCCTGGACACCAGCAATGCCAGCCACGGGCCCTGGAGCTCTTCTGCGTCCCTTTGGGGCAGGAGCCACCACGTTTTCCTTCTGTGCCCGGGGCCAGAGTCTGAGCTCTGTGGGGAGTCACAGGGTTAGCATCTTCCAGTGTGTGCCTGAGCGCACCAGGCCTGGAGGTGGGCGCGGGGTCGTGCCCCCTGCTCTCACCCCTTCTGTTAGGGACTGGCTGAGCACCACGGCTCCAGCAGTTGGCCTAAGCCTGTCCAGGCCCGGCTTCCTCCACAGCCGGGTTCCGTGGGACACCTATAGGGAACCGTGCGCTGCCCCCAGGCCTGCGGTCCTGGGGTAGCACCTGGCCTTGCCCCTTCCTTCCAGCGCTGAGGGCCCTGCCCACCTCTGCGCTCCACTAACTCGGCTGTCTTCTCCTTTCTCGTCACCAGGGCTCGGGCCCAGGCTCTGCGGTCCCAGGCAGTTCCGGCGTCGGAACCCCCCGACAGTTCACGCGGCAAAGGATCACGCGGGTCAACCTCAGGGACCTCATATTTTGTTTAGAAAATGAACGCGAGACAAGCCATTCACTGTTGCTGTACAAAGCATTCCTTAAGTAGCACGGACGCGCGGCCTCTTAGCAGAGACGCCTGGGGACTTTTTATATATTTGCAGATTACGCCTTTTTGTAACGAGCAAATGGGATATTGTTTAAAAAACAGCCACCTCTTTACAATGGAACAGTTTTATATTCCTGTTTCTAAGTCAACTCTTCAGTATGGAGGAAAACATGTTTCTGTAACAGAGAACACAGAGGCCTGTGGGTACTCTTACAGGACAATTAAATCCTAACTCATCTTTGATTGAGTGGCCTTCTTGCCAAACAAGCCATATATAAAAACTGATGGAATCGTTTAGCAAATAACTAGCTGCCCTCTTGTCACCTCATAGCGGTTTCTACATCGTTTGTGCATTTGGTTTAGTCAACCCAGCTTACTGCGTAGGTGTGTGTCTACAGCCAGTGACCTCATTTCACTTATTTTATTTTTGTATTAGTCAGTTGGCAAAGCAAACTGATTTTTTAGACTATTTATCTCCCTCCCTCCCCCGCCCCTCTGTTCAGGATCCTCGAGGAGCAGGCAGCCCACTGTCCGCCCGAGCCTCGGGGCTCATCCCTCTGCTTCGTGGGGCCCCGGTGACGTGGCTCCTTCTGAATGTGTGGTCAGCATCTGTACAAATGCATTTTATTTGCTATTGTTTGTAAAGCTGTAAAGTTAAAAGAAATGAAAACCTTTTCAGCATAAATCTATTTTACTTGCACTGTGTTTTTTAGCTAAAAGTGAAAACTTAGATGAAATAAAATCAAAGTTGAGAAGAATCATCAAAAGACTGTTTCTCAGTGTGAATCAAGTGTTGAAAAATGGTTGGTGTATTTTGTCAGTAATTGTACATAATTTTTGGCACATAACATGAAGATGGCTATGTAACTATAATTATTTTGCTAAGAGACTGTATGCAAGCTGTGGGCCCACTTTACAGACGTCCAGAGCAAAAGCCCCTTCTTTGTACCTATTTTTTTATTACAAATATACTAATTGGTTCTTTATATTTTCAGAGGTTATTGTATTAAATTGTCTATTGATAGTACTTTTATGACTGTAAATACTTTGGCTTTCTCTGTGTGAATTCTCATGTTAGACTTTATTCGCGCGTGTGAACTGAATGCTGATCAGTATTTTTTATGGACACCTGAAAACTGTTACACCTTTTATTTTGTCTTTTAGGAAATCCCTGTCTTTCCATTTTTTCATGTAAATTTTGCACAGTTACTTGTTCATATGTAAATATTTTACTTTCAAAAATGAAGTTTTTAATTGCTATTGTTTTATATAGGATTGAAAGAAAATTAACTCCTTTATTAAAAACAAATTTATCTGTATCTGTTTTGCCTGTTTTTCCCAGTTTTCCAGTTGTAGATTCTGCTGCCAGAGATTTAGCTCTGGCTCCGCTGAGGTGTGTCTTTGAGCCACTTGTTAGGAGTCAGTGTCTATAACCCAGCGAGTCCGGTAGAAATAGCCTCACCTCCGAGGACAGGACCTGCCTCCAGAGTCAGACCCGGTGTCGCCTGTGAGGGCCCAGGAGCCGAGCTCAGGCCTTGCTCCCTGCGGGGCCACTCTTCCTCGGACACGGATGGACTCGTGCAGCGTGGACGCTGGGCTGCTGTCCGTGCAGAGGCCTGGGGCGCCCCTGGGAGAGGGAAGGTAAGGCGGGGGTGGGGACACGTGGGCGCCCTGGCCCCAGCCCTGACGTGGGCCCACCTTGTGGTGGTGGTGGCGGGCTGTGGTCGCTGGAGGCCCCGCCCTGTCTGGCGATGAGTGACAGCTTGGTCTTGGTTCCTGAGGGGGCCTCCGTCGGGGTTTTGGCCGCTGAGTTCCCGAGAGCGTGGGTATCGCGAGAGCCGCCGCCGGCCTCGTCTGTGTGATGGCAGTTGGCGTCCGTGTCTAATTGATTTTGACTGGTTTTTTGGGTCTCAAGATCCGTGGGTTTCTGTCAAGTTACAGCCTCAGTCTGACCCATGTTGTGTCGGTCTCCCCAGTGACGCAGCACTGCAGTTGGTCGTCTCCCGTGCTGGAGGCTGAGGTCGAGACCCAGGTGCAGGCAGTGTGGTATGGAGGGCGTGCGCCGGCCTGCCCGGCTCCTGGCGGTTGTGCGCATTGTGCGCATGCCGCTGTTTCTTGGCTTGTGGAAGCGTCGCTCTTTGCCTGCCGGGCCGTTTTCTCTGTGTGCACATCTCTCTCCGTGATTAAATCTCTCCCTTTCATAAGATGCCAGTCGTTTGGGTGAGGGCCTGCCCTAGTCACCTCGTTTGAGCTTTGATGGCCTCCGTGAGGACCCGGCCACGTTTTGAGTCAAGTTCTGAGCTCCTGGGGCGTTGGGACCCCCAACGTGATCCTTTTTGGGCTGGGGAGGCAGTTCAGCCCATAACACCTGTGATGCTAGCGATGAAAGAGGGTAGATGTGAATTTTTAGAGCGTTTTCCTGGTGGCTCAGACGGTAAAGAATCAGCCTGAAATGCAGGAGATCTGGGTTCGATCCCTGGGTTGGGAAGATCCCCTGGAGAAGGGAATGGCAACCCACTCCGGTATTCTTGCCTGGAGAATTCCATGGACAGAGGATCCTGGCTGGCTACAAGCCCATGCGGTTACAAAAAGTCGGACAGGACTGAGTGACTAACACTTAGCAGGAAGTACCAGGGCCTGATTTCCAATCTTCCCTCTGTACCAGAATGCCAGAGGTGGTTGAGTACTGAGGTTATACTTGGACTCTCCCCCAAGACTAATACTTTGTTCTCACTAAGTTCTTGGCTGGGAAATATTGAGAGCAGGAAGTGAAGGGTGCAATAGCAGATTAGGTGGTTGGATGGCATCACTGACTCAATGGACATGAGGTTGAGCAAACTCCGGGAGGTAGTGAAGGACAGGGAAGCCCGGCATGCTGTAGTCAGTGGGTTGCAAAGAGTCTGATGTGAATGAGCAGCCGAACAATGATAAGTCCTTGGCCCTGAGATAAACTAGTTTAGTCAGTGAAAGGCGGCAGTACTCGCGTTTCTGCTGGTGCAGCCTTGGTTCCAGATTACCTGTACATCTGATAGGGTCTGGTCGTCTTGCCCAGGGCCTCACCCAGGTGCAGACTGATGCTCCCTGCCTAGGAATGACCCCCGAGAGAAGTGTGGCCGGCAGCTCAGAGGCAGACCTGTGTCTGAGTTTATGCCTCCTGTGAGCACTGGATGCTGCTCAGTGTCTCAGCATGACTGTTACCAGTTGCCTCAAGTCCGACTCACATTCCTGTGTGGGCTTGGGATAGACAGCTTTTGGGCTGGGCCAGGACCATGACCAGGATGTCTGTTCTGACCATGTGCATCTCCCAGGGAACTGCAGTGGCAGCTGGGCAGAAAGGCAGAGGAGAGAAAGGCATGAGGTTTGGAGATGATGAAGAGGAAGGCAAGAGTTTAGGCAACACACTCACGGGCACAGAAATTCCCAAAGAATCTACAAACATATTGAAACTGAGCTGTGTATTTCGTAAGATATTGGAGTACAAGGTCAGTATCCAGAATAAACCGTAATTCCCATGCACCAGAAGCAGCAAGGTAGAAAGTGCAAAAGAGAACATTACCACCACCACTGAAGACATTGGGGTACCTCGGAATATATGCAGTTAAAGATCTTTACATTTAAATTAGATGAAAGAGGACCTAGAGGGAGAAATAACACTGAGCCGTTGGAGGGGACCCAGTATCGTGAAGACAGCGGTTCTGCCCAGACTGATTCAGTGCCATCCCAGTCAGAACCCAGCAGTTCTCATAGAAACTGAAATCTGATTCCAGAAGCTGCAGTGGATAGAAGAGCCAAGGCAGTTTGGAACAAAATTGGAGAATTTCCACCCCTGGACTTCGTGACTTTCTGTAGAGATAAAGTCGACAGCGCAGTATTGGTGTAAAGACAGATAGGATCCATGCACAAAATAGACTCCAGAAATGCATCCATACATTATGGCCACTAGGTTTTTGCTGGTATGAACCAGATCCCCGATGCCCCTGGCGCACCTTGACTCTGCCCTCACACCACACGTGTCGCTTAGAGATGGATCACAGGCCTGAAAATGGGGCTAACACCACAAAGCTTCTGAGGAAAGATGTCACAGATCATTGTGACCTGGGAGTGGGCAGGGATTTCTAAGGGCACAGAAGGCACAAACTGTAGAGAAAAGACTGGAAAATTGGAACTTACTGATCCGCTCATCAAAAGGTACTCTTGTGACAGAGAGAGGCCAAGCCAAGGACTTCCAGAAGACGTTTGTGGTGTGTACTCCTGACAGAGGATTCATGTCTAGAATACATTAATAGAAGAATTTCACAACTGAGCAGTCAAAAGACAACTCATTAAGAAATGTGCGAGACCCTTGGACAGGTGCTTCATAGAAGACATGCCAGTGAGCCAGTACATGAATGGAAAGGTGTTCACCATTACTGGTCATCTGAGAGGAGCAACTGAAAACCACAGCAAGTTGTCACCAGGTGCCCACATTGGCTCAAACTATAAAGATCAATGGTATCACGTTGTGGGTGCCCTGGGCAGATGGAACTTCATACGTGCTGTCATTGTGTGACGTGGCGGGAACACCTGAGGAACTGTGTCACTCTTTCTGTATAAACATACTCCATCAAGGTGAATGCATGCAAACCAGAGGTTATTTATTCAGTGAAAAAGCTGTGCTTGCATGTGTGCTTAGTCATGGCTGAATCTTTGTGACCCGTGGACTATAGCCTGCCAGGCTTCTCGGTCCATGGACTGCTCCAGGCAGAAATACTGAAGTTGGTTGCCATTTCCTCCTCCAGGGGATCTTCCCAACCCAGGGATTAAACGCATATCTCCTGCATTGGCAGGTGAATTCTTTACCACTGCACCCCCTGGGAAGCCCTCAATCCAGTACTGCCCAGGAGTAAAAGGAATGAACTACAGGAAGTCCCCTACACACAGACCCTCAACTTGTGAACTTTCAAAGATGCTAATGTGCGTTCTGTCAACGTCAGATGTGAGTGAAATTGCAACTTACCCTCCGTCTCCTATTGTTGACAATCTTTTGGCTCCACCATCTCCCACCTCCTTTCCTTCCTCCAGTTAGTAACTCTCCCTGCTTGCTCACTCGATGCCAGCCTCTATATGCCAGCTGTAGTACTTTCAAGGTGTTGTCTTGTAAGATTAAAAGTTTTATTTTTTCTGTTTGTTTTTTATGTGTTCTTTGTGTGAAAAGTGTTGTAAACCTATTACAGCGCAGTATGATATAGCCGATTGTATTAGTTGGGTACCTAGGCTAATTTGAACAAATTGGGTTTATGAATGTGCTCTCGGAATGGGACTCATTCATAAGCAGGGTACTTATACTGATGTGGTCAGTAACCTGGGGCATTAGCTCAGGTGAATAGAGGCTGGTGCTGGGGCTGAGGTGAGGAGCTGTCAGCAGAGGCAAGGCCAGGGAGGCCCACAGTGTCTGGGAGTGATGCCCAGGGCAGGGGCATGGCACAATTTATGTGGCTGCAGAGTCGCCAGTGCCCCGTGAGGGTTCAGGCCAGCACACGGTTGATCATCAGGCCAGGGGCAAGGAGTGCCAGAGAGTGGTGAGCAGCTGCCCTGCCCCCAGGGATGCCTGCAGGTGGGATGCTGCTGAGTAGGGGATGATGGTGGAGAGAGGGGTTGGGGGTCGACTGTGTGTATAAGCTTGGGAACAGACTGTGTGGGAAGAGGGGCAGGAGCTGAAGGAGGGCCTTTTAAAGATGGGAGAGACCCCTGAGGGACTGCTGGCGCTGGCAGCAGTGGTTTCAGTCAGTGCTGGTGGGATGGCACATGCTAAGGAAAAGAGAAGGTGTGAGGAGGGGGCAGATGGGGGATATAGGGAGGGGGAGCAGAGGAGGTGAGAAGAGGGGAAGGGGTGCAGGGGGAGGGCTGTGGGCAGTCTACAGAAAGGAGCTCTACATGTTTGGGTGCTGGTAGGAACTCAGCTCTGGCTGCTGCTTCTGGAAAGCGTGGCTGAAACCGAGGCCAGTACAGAGGCTCCAAGAACACCTAGATCCAGCCATGCCTGAAGGCCCAGTAGTGAGCCTTTTTCGGAGGTGCTAGGGCAAGGTGGTGGCAAGAATTTCACTTGTCAATTCAACCAGGCCTGCAGAAGCAGGCAGGCCCTGAGAACCAGCTCCCAGGAGGTTGGGGAAGGACCGAAGACCGCCCCAGTGTTACAGACCCCACCCTGGAAGGAGCCTGTCTAAGCGTTCCTCACTCCCACCCTCATGGTCCTTCCCCTCCTCCCCTTCCCAGGGCAAACTCCGCGAGGAAGCCAGGTGCAGTCTCCAAGTCTGGCTGGGCCAAGGACCCCTCCCTCGTTGAGAGGAGAGGAGGGACTGCCCCTTGGGAGGGGGTCCTCTGCCAACTGTGGGGGAGAGCACACAGGGTTTTCTGGAAGAGATGGGCCTGGGGAAGAAGGGAGTCATGCAGGGAAGGAGGTGGGGGGGGCGTCAGCGCCAGACCCAGGCCCCTCGTTTGGGCACCTGCAGAAGGGGTGGGGTCCTCAGGCCTCGCCCCACCTCATCTGCCCTCACTGGGTTCCTGGCAAGGTTGGCCTAGGACCCCTGCTCCTGCAGCACGGAGTTGGGGCTTGCGTCCCTCCTCTGGATGCAGCTTTTTCACCCACTGGGCCTCAGTTTGTTCATCTCTAAAATGAAGACAGTAGTAACACCCCCCCTCCCAACCCCAGGGTGGCTGAGAGGTTAACCAAGGCAGGTGTGAAGCCTACCTATTCGGAGTGTGGTTTCCATCTTCACTTCCCTGGGGAGGGGCGGAAACCTGGCTGGCGCCCTGGGTTTAGAGCCCAGAGGGCCCATTACTAAGCTGATTGCTCGAGGGGCAGCTGTGTGCCTGCCTCCCCCAGAACACCCCAGTGAAGCTACCAAAATGTTATTAAAAAGCATGGGCATGCAACTGTGTGTGTGAAAACACTGGTCAAGTCTGAGAAAGAAATGGGAAGTTTTTTGTGCCAATCTGCGGATTATAATCTAGGAGGCAGCTTCTCAAAGGGCTCTGAGGATGTCTCAAAGAGATGAGGGGAGGGGCAGCATAAGTGATCTTTTAAAAAATTATTTGGTTTTGGTGGCACTGAGTTTTTGTTGATGCTCGTGGGCTGGTCTTTTCTTTAGGGTGGCTTCTCATCAGCATGGGGTTTAGTAGTTGTGGCTCAATGGCTTTAGCGCACAGGCTCAGTGTTTGTGGCCCACGGGCTTAGTTGCTTTGTGGCATGTGCAGTCTTCCCAGACCAGGGATCGAACCTGTGTCCCCTGCATTGGCAGGCAGAGTCTTATCCCCTGTACTAGCAGGGAAGTCCATGTATGTGACTTTGTTCGTGGGGTGCAGGCAGCCAAGCACACAGCTTGGTGGGAGGTAACTGTGGTCTTTGAGTAGGTCTCTAGTTAATGGTTTTAGTGCTTTTCTCAGTATGGGAAGAGGCAAGAAACTGGGTTCCTAAGATTCTCTCCTAAAAATATCTGACTACCTGAAGGCCAGTCCTGCCAGTTTCCCCAGAGCACAAAGCACCTTGCCCTGGTCTTTGCTGTGAATTCCTGTTGGGCTGTGCTGCAAGTCAGCAACTGTGGTGCTGGTGACTTGATTCTTGTAGCACTGGGTGGTGGGCAAGGGTCTTTGTGTACAGTCCCCTCCCTTTCGGCCTGAATTTCCACGCAGAGTCGGGAGGCATTTCATGACCAGTTTGTCCCCCTGTGCTTATTCTCTGGTCAGGTGAGAATTTTGTTGCTGGGCACTTGATGTGCTGTTACTGGACCACACCCTGTTAGCAGTAGTCAAGCCTTTGGGCCACCCAAAGGTCCTTCCCACAGGCCTCCTGGGTTCCCATGTGAGAAGTCCTAGGGCCCAAGCTGAGCGGGCAGAAAGCAGACACATGCCCTGAGATACGTCCTCAGGCCCTGAAATGGCTTGGCCCATCTCTGTTCACCACTTGTAGTTAACCAGCCGCCTGGGGTAACCAGGGACCCCCTTCCTGCTAACAGAATGGGGCAGGGCAGGGGCTGGCACCCACCATCCTGCAAAGGGCATGTGAAAGACCTGCTGGATTGCTGCAGGCATAGTCACTGGCCCTTCACATCCAGCATCCTCCCCTGACTTCCTCCATATCTGTAGCGTGGTCCTCAACCCAAGAGAAGTCCTGTAACTTCCCAAGAGAGGCTGAGAATCCAGGTTTTCTTTATTTCTGCAGAGTCGGAGGGGTGGGGTGCCGGTGACTGGCCCCGCCTGGCTGCAGGCCCAGCTGATCGGAGCCCAACTATGCCTTCTCCTCAACTGCTCTTGACTGCCAGCCTCTAAGTTTCCATGGCAACCGTCCAAGATAATTTAAAAGGAAGGAAAAGTCTAGGCTGCCAGCACAGACCCACTCCTGGCTCCAGGTGCAGAGTGCTCACCTCCTACCCGCTGCCTGGCCACTGGGGCCAGCATGCTTCTTGCCTCCTCCCTAAGTCACCCCCAGAGTCTTCTACAGTGTTTGGTGGTAGGTGGAAGTCTCAGTCAATAGGGCCAGGGTGCAGTGCCCACCAGCTGCCTGGTTGGTTGGTGAAGGGAGATGGTGCCTGTTTGGTGAACAAGCACGTGTGCACACCCTGTGCACACCTGCTTGCGTGCTGACCATAGCACTCATCCCTGGGGGCTGGCCCTGCAGTGTGGGTCCCCTGGGTGCCTGCCTGCCCCTGGGCACTCTGAAATGCTCATGGACACTTGGACTTTATCTCCTCTCAGTTCATCTTCATCTTCCCAGCCACCCACTGGGCAGGTGGTGTTGGCCCAGAGACCTTTAAAGAACTTATCCAAGGTCAGAAGCTCCAGGAGGAGCCAAGCTGGATTTTGGCCAAGCTCTGGCTACACACTCACTGCTGCCCCAGGGAGGCAGTGGTGGGGCCTGGTTAACGAGTCTCGTCAGCTGGGGTGCCAGCTCTTTTGGGTCAGGCCATACTTGCTGCTTGGAGCACAGTGGGGACAGCCAGGGCAATCACTGCCCTGCCAAGATGTAGAGACAGATTGGGGGAAAACTCGAGGTAAAACCCATGAACATTCAGTAGTGAAGTCGTTGAAGGAATCCCATAACGAGGCAGACGGTGAGAACTGAAGGACCATCTTGTGTGGGGAGCTCTGCCTACAGAGGAGTCCCAGGGTTGAGGACCATGAGAGCCTCCCAGGCAGGCATGCAAGGCGGCAGGCTGCTCACGTGGAGCCCCGGGTGTTGGGCCCCCTCCCCATTGGCTGGGCCAGCAGGGGAGGGCCAGGAGAAGTGGTGTCCCCGTGGCAGGAGCTCAGCAGGGCCAGACCCCTCCTCTCTCTGTCGCAGTTCTTGTGTTTGAGGTAAGTTCCCAAGCAGGTGGTTTATTCCCAAACAGGCAGAAGTTCCCATGGGCGCTTCCTGAGGCCACACGAGGCAGGGCCAGGCAGCTGAAAGTCAGAACCGCGGACAGCGCCCTTCAGCCGCATGTGAGTCAGGACAGCTCTGTGTGTGTGTCGTGGGGGCGGGGTGGGGACAGGGTTGGTGGGCATTATTTGGGGTGGGGCGGAGATAGAGCATGTGAGTTGGGAGGGAGGGTGGAGGGAGTGGACATGACAGGCTGTGGGCAAGTGACCCTGACACCCGGCCATCCCCTGCCCCTTTAGTGAGTATCCAGGGCCTCCTGCTTCCTCAGGGTCAACCTTGAGGGCCCTTATTTGGTGAGGCCTGATGCTGTCCAGGTGAGTCAGTGTTTAGGAGGCCCCCAGGCTTCAGAGTGTCCCCCACTCCAATCCAACCCCTGATGGCCTGGGTCAGGATGAGCTTACTGTCACTCAGGCTTCTGGGGAGCTTCCGGCCAGGGTAGCAGGTGCAGGGAGTGTAGGGTGGTCATCAGGCCCTCTCATTCCAGGGTGGGCCTCGCTGGGAACCTCTGGGCCTCAGCGTCACCGCCGAAGAGGGATGATTGAACTACTCACCCCACCTTTGCTCAGGGGCCCTTCTGTCTCTGATGAGGCTGCTTCAAGCTGCGGTGTGGAGGGTCGAGAGAGAACTCTGCTTGTGCCCATGCACTACCCCTCTTCCCCAGACTGAGGTGCTTCAGGGCTGTGCTTGAGAGGCCTGCCCTGGGCGCCATGGGGGTAGGTCCAGTGAGCTGGCAGCACCCCTGCCCTTGTGGATGGGCCTGCTGGGACAGATCTGTGGCAACTGAGCCCTCCTTCACCTCCCTCACCTGGCTCTGGGCTGTTGGGATGGGGGCAGCTCCCGGGGGTATATCCCTGAGCAGATGGGGGAGGAATATGTGTTGGGGGAGAGGGCACTTAGGGGTTGAGAGAGGAGGGAAAGCCGGAAGGGATAGCCAGGAGAGCTTAGGAGAGCTGAGAGTGCTCTGGGCTCTTGTGAGATAGCACCCAGCCTGTGTTTATCAGTTAAAATTGGGTTCAGGGTGAAAGTTTATTTTTTTTCTTAAGTGAAAATTTTACCGAACTCAGGTCCGGCTGCTCACTGCTTAAAAATCAATACTGGAGTGGCACATATTGGCAGGAATGGAAATGGTGCTTTTAATCAGAAAACCAGCAATCTGGGGAGGAGGGACTCTGTCCCCCAAAACGGAGTCCCAAGATTCTGCTTGGCCATGAGGGTTCTAAGGGGGAAAGAGGAAGTGAGGTCAGTTAATCATGGAGATGGGAGCCGGCCCCCACTGTCTGCAGGCTCGTTGGCTCCTTGTGATCTTTCCTGAGTTGCTGTCTTGTTCATGCACTTTGTTCATGAGATTACTGAAGGGGGAAGCTGGGATAGAGTCCCGGTTATCTATTAATTGCTTAGTCTGTCTTTCTATGTCTTTGATCCATGGAGAGAACCAACAGGTTAGGTAGGCCAGGGATTGTGTGATCAAAGATTTGAAAGGTGTGCTTGAGCCAGAGATGAGCAGAGCATGGGGGTGCCTGGTTTGAGGTTAGTGACAATATAGATTTCTAAAGTGACAAGGCGAAAGGGCCTCCTGCAGAGAGCTCTTTCTTGCAAAGAGCTGCTTACAAATCCCCACTTGTCGGAAAACTATTCCATTTCTGTGGGATCAGGGGTGAAGTCCATCTTGTGTAACTTCTGTATGTTGACATAGTGAAAGTGAAAGTTGCTCAGTCATGTCCCACTCTTTGCGACCCCATGGACTATATAGTCCATGGGATTCTCCAGGCCAGAATATTGGAGTGGGTAGCCTTTCCCTTCTCCAGGGGATCTTTTCAGCCCAGGTCTCCTGCATTGCCGGCGGATTCTTTACCAGTTGAGCCACAAGGGAAGCCCAAGAATACTGGGGTGGGTATCCTATCCCTTCTCCAGCGGATCTTCCCGACCCAGGAATTGATCCAGGGTCTCCTGCGTTGCAGGCAGATTCTTTACCAGCTGAGCTGTCAGGGAAGCCCTGCATGTTGACAGAGGGCGCCATATTCTGAGTGGAAGCTGTTGACATGGTGTGTAGCATCTCTTTGCTGACAATTTTAGTTGTGCGTCAACATTGAGTCTGTGACTGTGTAGTATTGATTAGCTGCTGGAGCTACTCCTCTGTGACTCTGGGAGGCCTGGGAGATTCAGCTTTTCTACAGAGAGAGGCAGGGGGTGTGAAAGGGCCTTTGTCTGTGTGTGGGGGGGGCAAGGAGGGGTACAGGGTTCTGCTGGGTTCCAAAAGCAGCTCGCAGGGGTGCAGTTGCCCACCAGTCTGTCCATCCGTAGGCCTTGCCAGCATCAACCTGGGGTTCTCATTTAGTCCTGAGTCTCCGCTAAGTCCCTTATCACCCCCTCCTGGCATATGTGACTGCCTCCTCTCATGGTGTCTACTTTCTACTGTGCCCTGATCACCCCCTGTCCGTCCCACTTGACCTCTCCCTGAGCTCCAGACCATCTTGCTGCCAGCCCAAGGCATCCAGCCATGTGGCCAGAGCTGAGTGTGGGTCCTCCCCACGCCTGGGCCGAGCTGGAACAGGGCCTCCATGAGGGTCAGTCCACCGCCTGCCTGCCACATCCTGCCCTCACCCACACAGCTGTCTCCTCGTCTCTTGGCCCTGTTCTCTGTCACTCTCCGAGCCTTGGCTCCTCTCTCAGGCTCCTCTCTCGTCAAGGAAGCTTTCTTGGGGGTGGGCTGGGCTGCCATGTGGCTGGAGCATATGGAGGGCCAACCTGTATCACTGCCTCCTGTGGCCTCCTATGTGCATCCCCCAGCACGTTGGTCCCAGAGTCTGCCCCTTCCCCCAACTGCTGGCTGAACCTGGCCTCCTTGGTGGAGCAGCTGAAGCCCCAGGGGCTTTGCCAGTGCTCACCTGTGAACTGACTGCTCTGACTGCCCTCCTGGGCCTGTATCCACATGTAGGCGAGGATAGTGACCTCTCTCTGGCAAAATGACCCAAGGAGAGGCCCTGGGGTCAGAGAAGGGGCTGCCTGGCTTCCAAGAGACCCCAGCCTGGCCTTTGTGGTTGTTCGAGCCAGGCCTCTGCTTTGGGGACAGCCAGGCCTCTGCCTCCAACCCCATGGATTGGGATTTCCCAAGCAAGAATACTGGAGTGGGTTGCCATTTCCTCCTCCAAGGTATTTTCCCCACCTAGGGATCAAAACCATGTCTAACCCTCATCTCCTGCTCAGGTCTCTTGCATTGCAGACAGATTCTTCACCTGCTGTGTAAAGAATCTACTGAGCCACTTGGGGAGCTGGGAGGAGTGACCTTAAGCAGAATGACCCCACCTTGGGCATTGCCCCAGGGTATGATTACAAGGAGTTTGTGCCCCACCCTCTTTGACTGCCTATCCCAGGCCCACAGCAGTTGCCTAATTGTGAATGTCATTAGCGGCAAGTGTTAATCGTGCCTGTGATTGTCAGCTGTGCCTGTGATTAGCTGTGATTTGAGCCCCAGAAAGGCCTGGTGGGGGTGGTTGGGGCACCCTCTGCGGGTCTGACTGCATCACTTAGTTCTGGCTGAGCTGGGCACCCCTCAGCCTTTCGGAGCTGCTTCCCTGAGGCTGGCAGAGCCCCAGCGAGTCCAGCAGTGTCCCTGGGGGGTCCCCTGTGTGGCTCTGTGACCAGCAAAGTGTGAGCCAGTGCAGCTCAGACTCAGGCCAGTAGTCAAGTGCAGGCTGCGCTGTGAGAGGATCTGAGGACTGGACCCACTTGCCTTGGGGTTTCTGGCCGGCATGGGGCTGGGGCTGCAGTTTGGGCCGTAATGAAGAGCCCCTGTCGTGGGGAGAAGGTGCGGGGCGCACAGAGAATCAGAGGGGTAGGAGAATCCTAAAGCTGACCCAGGCCTTTCCTGCTGTTACGAAGGTATGTCTGCCAAGGCAGGAGGCGTGATGCACCTTGTTTAGCAGTTTGTTAGCTTGGTTTATACCTTCTAGGAACGTTACCATATTTAGATGCATGGCACTTGGGTCTTGTTTGTCCACACCCCTAGGCCTGACCTGTGTGAGGGGGCCTGGTTCTGTTGAGGGCTGTGCTCGGAGCCCAGAATGGAGCCCGAGACACAGTGGGTGCTGAGATGTTTGTTGAGCGAGCAAGTCCCACTCCTGACACCAAAGCCCCTGTGTTCATCCATCTGCCGTTTACAGGGACACTTGAAGAAAAACAAACCAGGGTGAGGCCGACTGCGTAAAAGGGGGGCTTTATTTACTCCCCTGCAGCAGCGTCCGCTCGCACACGACGACCCTGCGGAGGCGCTGCTCAGTGTGGAACCAAGACCGCCTGGCACTAAAAACATTGAAAACATCAACGCTCTTCCCTTTTTTTCCTTTTTTTTTTTTTTGGTACAAAATGATACAAACAACAATACAAAATAGTTGTGCTGTTGACAATTACAAAAAAAGTTGGAACATTTGTCTAACTGCGCGATGCTCAGTTGCAGTGAGAATACATCATACTCCAGTATCTTTCCCCAGAACAACCACAGTCATGCGGGCTGCTACACATGTTGTCCATTGTCAAAAAGAAACATGCAAAAAAAAAAAAAAAAAAGATCAGAATGGGAAAAGGAGAGAGAAAGGAAAAGCGAAACGCGTTCCAATTATACACAGAGGTGGTCCCCCCACGGATCCTGGCATCGCGGGGCCTGTCATATATACACCACGTGGCCAGGGGCTGTCTCACAGGGCGCTTTTTGTGGGGGAGACTGTGTTTGCTTTTTTGGTGTTCCTTTCAGCCATGACAAAACCCAACACTCTCCTCCCTGACATTTCCCCTCAGAGAGAACAGAGTTGTCTCGAAGGCCCGGATGGGTCAGTGGTGCTCACAGTAGGGAAGCCTGATGGCTGGCGGGTACCCTGACATTCTGGTGGTGGAAGGCCTGGCGCCTGGGTGTTCTGAGAACATGTGAAAGGGAAGGCCGGCTGGGCTGTGGGGAAGGGCTGCCAAGGCCTGATAGGCTTGGGGCTCCGGGCTGGGGATGCCTGCTGCCCGAGACTGGAGTGTCCTTGTAGGTGAGTCCTGGTCACAAGAACAAAAATCTCTGCGGGCACAGGACTTGCCTGAGCACCTCGCCAGCGCCGAGTCCAGGCATCCTCTGGCCGCACCCCCTGGTCTGGACCCGTCGCATCTACAAGCTACGTGAGAAACGTTTGACACTGTGTAACTAATGCTAACCGTTGGTTGGGACAGAGTTCCCGGATGCTTCTGGGAGAGGGTAGGGGTCTCCAGAGGCTGTCTGGGATGGCAGTGAGGAGGGGCTGCTCTCCAGCTGCCTGGGAGCAGGGATTGGGCCTATGTAACATAGACAGATTTCGGGGTGGGGGCCTGGCAGTGATGAGGAGGAGAGGAGCTGCAGGGAGGCTGGGGGGCTGGTGTTCAGGACAACGAGCTGTGGGCTGGGCCTGGCATCCCATCCCTGGGGTGAGCCCAGGACCCTGGGGACCCAAAGAGGCTTCAGAAGTCCAGTGGGGAGAGTCCACAGCTGTCTGGATCCCCCACCCCATATTCATACTTAGAACTTTGACTGCAAAAACAAACGTGAGATTCTAGCTCACATCTCACCAACCCTGAGGACACTAGCAGTCCTCAAGTGGCCATGCCCCCAGGTGCTGGGACAGTCCTCATTGGCTGTCTGAACTCGAGCAATTTGCATAGCAGGAAGCGGGTATCCCCCACCTCGGCAGGCTACCCACCTAGGTCTATGAGATGGGCTATCTGCCTGGGGGCATCAGCATATGACCCAAGCAGCCGCTGCCTCTGTCTGCCTATCCCTTCGTCCCTCCTTGGGCCATTGTGGACGGGGTCAGGATGGACCTGCCTCCCTCAGGCCACAAGCCGAGTCAACTACCCAGCTCAGCTCAGCCCTGGGAGAGTGGATGGAGTTAGTGAGGAGTTTGGTTTGGGGAAGACCCTGACGTCCACCGGGGACACACCCACGCGGATCACACACACACACACACATGTGTACACTCAAGTTCATCTTCGAGGCTGAAGCTGTTTAGAAAAGAGGATGACCATGGCATTGGGGGCAGGCCACGGGTAGGGGTGTGAATCAAAGACCCTCTCCATGGAGAACATGGGGAGTATGTGCACCCCTGTCCCAGGTCCTCTGGAGGCCTGACCCCAGGAGCAGACCCAGGGTCCCAGGGTGGGGCTCCAGAGCAGGCCTGATGCCAAGTCCTGCTGAGGAGCTGAGAGTAGGTGAGGATTCCCTTGGAGGGGCCTCTCCAGCCAGCCCAGGTGCCTTCACACCAGACAGGCTATCCCTCGGTGATGCTTGGGGGAGAAGCTGCCCCGTTTCCCCCTAGCTGCCCACCCTCTGCAACCCCGGCAAACACAGCAGGGGCTCCAGTGGGTCCTTGGGACGCAGTGCCTCTTGCTGTCCTGTGGAACTGAGCCTGGAGTCTGGCTTGAGAGTCACACTGCCCATCAAGAGGGCACGTCCAGGTGTGAGAGCTTGAGCAGCTAACTGGCCCAGCAGCTGCTGGGGGCTGACACCGGTGCAAAGGAAAGGAGACTGTTCCCAGCAGGTGTGGCCCAGACACGTGTGGGATGGACTGCACAGATGATGAGACTGTCCCGGCATTGGAGCAGACTTCTGCCATCCTCTTCAGCTCCTGGGCTCCAGAGACCGGTCTAGAGGGGCAGAGCTGGGGTAGACCCCAGAGTCTCCTGCTGGCTGTGCTGGTTTCTGGACCCCAAGTGAGCATCAGCTCTCCCTGTGGTCGGTGCAGCCCTGCCAGTCGCCAGAGACATCCAGAGCCTTCGGGGGCTGGACTGGTGAGTGTTTGGGGGGCCTTTGACTTGGGGTCTCTTGGGAGTCTCATTGAGAGGGTGGAGGGCTCATGCCAGGGGTTGGTGGGATGCTGGCTGGTTTTGGCTGTGGCTTCTTGGGACACCATACTCTCTTGGACCAAAGATAGTGGGGACCTGGGTGTCTTTCAGGGTCACAGTTGGCCCTGGGGGAGGCCTAATGATTGACTGGGGGGCCCTGGGCAGCCATGGGGAAAATCAGGGACGGCTCCAGCTGTTTCCAGCTTCTGGGAGTCAGGGCAAAAGTCAGAGTGCACAGTGGGTCTTGGGTCCATGGGCTTGGCCCACGTCCAGGGGACTCGCTGCTGCAGAAGCTGAAGGTAGGTCTTTGAGCTGACCTGGGGACCCCATGGGGTAGGAGACCCTGACTGTGGACAGCAAAGCATGAGGACTCAGAGGGGCTGATGGGGTTTGGACCCGTTGTTCTTCTTTGTCAGTTGTCAAGCGAGTCACCCATTTGTTTTCTTGATAAAAGATCCAAAAAAAGAAAAAAGGACACATTCTTTCCAATTCCTTAATTGGTGCCTTCAGAGCTGGGACTAGCCAGGGCTGGGGGCGCTCAGGACCAGGTGGGGGGGGGGTCTGTCTGCTTGCTTTTAGTCGCTCCTGAGTTTGAGGGAATCTGATACATGTACCAAAAGGCACTTTCATTTTTTTTTTTTAAAACAGTGCTTCTGTCCTAAGAAATTCAAGTTAAGACAGAGTGCCTCTTGCTCTCCTCAGTGCTGAGTCAGCCGCGGGTCAAGTGTTCATGCCAGACAGCTGGGGCGGGGGCAGGGCGGGGACCCCCACCACTACGTGACATGGCCTTGGGGGTCGGGAAGGCCCGTTGCCTCCTCCAGCCCTGCTCCTCCCGTCCGTCCGTCCGTCCATCCGTCCTTGCATCCAGCAGGGAGGCCTGTTAATCCTCCTCACCGCCTCCATACATGTCCGCCAGCTTCTTGAATCTGGGCCCCCAGTCGTTCAGGTAGTCGTAGTCCTGGTCTCCGGAGCTGGAGGAGTCTAGGGAGCTAACAGAGCCCGCCGTGGAGCCGCTGCCCTCGTAGTCGAACACCAGCAGCGAGTCGTACGGGGGCGCCGTGGGGTCATTGTCGGCTGCCCGCAGTCCCTGGGGCCACAGAAACGGGGTTAGAGTGCGGGCGGCGGGCTGGAGATGTGGGGTGGGGCCCTGCAGTAGGTGATCAGGGAGTGCTCCCGCATGTCCGTGAGAGGGGTCTCAGAGCTCAGAGTAGAACAAGGTTTACAGACTGGCCTGGCGCGGGAGGCGGGGTGTGGGGAGGCGGCCACACACTGGCTTCGCCGTCCCCCTCTTTCCCACAAAGGAAGACGCGGCAGAGGTGGGGCGCACCCTTGACCCCCGTGGACTTGTCAGGTGGGCACCTTGGGGTCAGTATCAAGACTGGGGGGGACGAGCAAAGGCAGGGACCCTGTTGGCTGGAACTTCAAATCCCAGATGTCAGGAGGGGGACTCAAGTGTGTGGTCAGGTGGCTGCTCTGGATGAATGCCCACCTCCTAGGCCATTCCCAGTGGGGATGCTGAGGGGAGGGGCTTGACCTGCCCGCCCCTGCCACACCCCCAGGCAGGGCTCAGTGAACCCAGGTCTGAATCTGCCTCCTCATGCCACCCCGCCTCACAGAAAAATGAGCTTTTCTGGTCCATGTGAGCAAGTGTGCCCACCCCGCCCCCCCACCGGACCACCCACCTCGTTGATGAAGTCGCCGATGTCTCCTGGGTGGGGCACCATGGGCCTGACTGGGTACTGGGGTTCAGCGCCCACGGGCCTCTCGTCCACCCGCCGCACCCCAGGGGCCTTGCTCAGCACATGCTCCATGGCCTCTGGCTGCTGTAGCTGGCTGAGGTCGTAGTCCTGGGCGGGGGGTGGAGTCAGTGNGAGACACCAGGGAGGTCCATGGGGCGCATCCTTGCCCAGTTCTATCACCTGGTCTGTCCTTTCTGAAAGGCTTGCCTTGCCTCTGTCCATCAGATCCTGTCTGTCCTCAAGGCACACGTGGGCCTTTGCCCCCAGCCCTCCCCAACCCGAGTCCACCCCTCACCTGCTCTGTACCACGTCCCTGACCTGGGGTTGGTGTTACCCCACTTCACAAGGATCCCTGAGCTTTCTTGGGGTAAAGTGAAAGTCGCTCAGTCTGACTCTTTGCGACCCCATGGACTATACTGTCCATGGAATTCTCCAGGACAGAATACTGCAGTGGGTAGCCTTTGCCTTCTCCAGGGAATCTTCCCAACCCAGGGATCGAACCCAGGCCTCCCACATTGTGGGCGGATTCCTGACCAGCTCAGCCTGGTAAGACTCACCCCAAATTCCCAGTAAGGCCCACCCAGCAGCTCCCAGGTCCCCCTCAACGAGCCCTGGGATGCAGGGTGGCACCGGCCTGGGGTCAGTGGCTAAGGCAAGTGCGGAACGGGGCACAGGGCTGAGGAGAGGAGGTCACAGGGCCCCCGTGGTTGTGCTCAGCGGGGCCGGGAGGGTCCCCACAGCCTCACCTGGTCCTCCTCGCCACCCCCTTCCTCGTCGTACTTGAGGATGTTGTCCCGCACATCGTCCTCGGGGTCGATGAGCAGCTGCTTGGTGTGCCGCTCCTTCTCCCGCCGCTTCATCCACACGACGAAGAGCAGGACCATGGCTGCGGGGGGCGCTGCTGTGAGCAGGCTGTGTGTGTGGCAACACTCGGGAGTGTGTGGAAGGTGGGCACGTGTGGCCACGAGGGCCCGTGTCCATTACTACGCCCCTAGTCTGGATTGGGCTTGTGGCAGACTCTGGTGGGCAGGGTGCCGCCCCCCACCTCCCCTGGGACCCTCCAGCCGCACTCACTGAGGAGCATGACGATGCAGATAAGGATGGCCACGATGGCACCCGTGCCCAGCCCGGCCGCTGCCACTGCGCCCACGGTGGTGCAGTCGCCGTTGTCGTCACATGGGCACACCTTGACTTTAATGATGGACGTGTGGGACAGCGGCGGGTTCCCCGAGTCTGTGACAGTGATGGGGACGTCGTACACCCCGGCCTCCAGGTGCAGGACGCGCAGGCTGAGCTGGGCGTAGTCACCTGGGTAGGGGTGGGGTGCGCTCTGCTCAGTGGGCAGCCAGCCCTCCCTCCTGAGCGAGACGAACGCAGGCAAATAGGCAAAGGCTCGGCCTGTCTGGCTAGTAGGCACACACGCACATGCGTACACACATACCACAAACCATCTGTTGTCCTGTAAGGTTAAGAGACTTGGCGATTCAGGAATAGAGCAATTGCAACATGTAGGATGAAGGAACTGTTTCCTTAATAAGAGTTCTGCCAAGTCAGTTAGGAAAAAAACCCATTCCAAAGAAAAATAGTGAAGGATATTGACCAGATAATTCACAGAAGCAAAAAATGGCAAATAGATGAAAAAATGTCCACTGGTAGTTATAAGATGCAAGTGGAAACAGTGATTTTGGCTAAGAAACTGGAAACATGATTTTAAAACAATAATGCTGTGTTGGCAAGGGTTTAGGGAACGAGTAAATGGGATCAGAACTCCAGAACTTGGAAGCCCTGTCCACCAAGGCCTTGGCTGGGAAAGTGCCTCAGGGAACGTGGTGGTGGTGGTGGGGCCCATTGTTTGATGACTGGCTTGGGGAGTGGTCTCGGTCACGTGGAGCTCTTTAAAGGACAAGGTTGGGGCCTGCCTTGGGGCCTCCTCGGTGGCTGAGCCCTGGAGCAGGCAGGGCCCGGCCTTGCGGGAGAGGGCTGCGTGGTCCCTGTGTGACTGGCTCCCGACTCCACTGCTCCTGCTTCCTGGGTGACAGGCCCGGGGGGGGGCTGCCCTCCGGACTCGGTCTGACTTTGCGGGCGGCCGGGCAGCCAGTGGGCGGGTGCCTAAGGCGGGCTCACCATTAAGGCGGGTAACGGTCCAGTTGTTGCGCACGCTCGCCGGGACAAAGGGCAGCTCGAAGACGTAGGGCCCGATGTTGGGGTCCACGTCAGCATCAGCCGCTGTGATGTTGATGGCATTGAGGCTGGGCTTCTCACAGACCTGCGCCTCCTTGGGCAGCAGCTCGGGGGCGTTGTCGTTGATGTCGATAAGATAGATCTGGAGGGTCCCGGTACCACTGGCCGGGGGGATGCCTGTGGGTTGGACATGGGCAGTCACGAGGTCACTCCTGGGCTCCATGAGCACAGGCCTGCCCAGGACACACCCCATGGCCCCGTACACTGACTCTGCTGTGTGATATACACAGCGACTCAGTTGCAGACCACGTATGAGTGGCACACGCC
This sequence comes from Redunca redunca, assembly GCA_006410935.1. Lineage (NCBI taxonomy): Eukaryota > Metazoa > Chordata > Mammalia > Artiodactyla > Bovidae > Redunca > Redunca redunca. The sequence continues at coordinate 1,068,149 of SJYQ01004059.1, forward strand.
TGCAGACTGTGGTCACCCTGGAGCTCCCAAGCCTAGCCCCTGCCTCAGTGCAGGCCCGTGGTGTGGGTGGATGGTGCTGGCTGGCCAGAACTGCTCCCTCTGTCCTCTGTTTGCTGACTGTGGTCCTGCCTTTTGGTGGCAACTCCAACCTGACAGTAACAATCGTGTTTTTTGGCTGAGGCGGGCTTCGAATGGATGAGGGAGGGACTCTGGGGCACCAGTGGCCGAGGGGACCCAGCTCACAGCCCCCTACCCAGCACATCTCCCTGCCCCCTGGCACACCGTTGTCAGCTGCCAGGAAAGTGGCCTCGTAGACGTTGTTCTTGATGTAGAGAGACTCGCGGTCAAGCACGGCCGCCGTGCTGATCTGGCCGTTGGTGGCGTTAATGTGTAGCCAGTTCGCTGGGTCCGAAAGCTTTGAGTATCTGCAGGGAGGAGGAGGGGTGAGGCGAGGGGCTGGGGGAGCCCCTCCTGCCCGCCCTCTTGCCCCCTGACCTCACTGGGGCCTCCCACTTGGGCCGGTGACAACAGTGGCTGGAAGTCCCTGAGGAGGATGGGCTACTTAACCTCACAAGAACCCTGGGAGGCAGATTATCCTATCAGCCCCCTTTACAGAGGGGAGACGGGGGAGCAGAGAGGGCTGGTGACTTGCAAAGTCACAAAGCTCGGGAGTGAGAGGTGGGGTCCAGACCCAGTCTGACGCCAGGTGTGGATGAATGTCCTTCAAGCTTTCCCACCATCTTGTGGGAGGGCAGCCTGGTGGCTGGTGATCCAGCTGTCCCCGGACTGGGCCTCCCTGCCTGGGGGTGCCCCTAAGCACCCACCCAGGACTTTCCAGGTCTCAGGTTTCACTGGGCACTTTAGAAGTGCCTCTTCTCTGTGGAGCATGGGGTACCCCCTTCCCATTGCCCGAGGGTGCTCTGCAGGCCCACCTCACAGCTTGCTGCATGAACCGGTCGGGGTCCACTGCTGAGAACGTGGTGAGCATAGTGCCAGTGGGCACGCCCTCCTCCAGGCGGATCAGCTTGTGGTTGGAAGGGAAGTAGGGGGCCTCGTTGATGTCCATGACAGAGATGGTCACCCCCGCCGTGGACTGGAAGGACATCTGGATCCCGCTGGCCAGGGGTGCCTGGTTGGACACCATCACGGTCAGCATGAATGCTCTGTTCAGCTCATAGTCGACTGCCTGGAATGAGAGGCACCAAGAGGGGCAGCCAGGTTAGTGCCCATGGGGCTGCTTGGTCTGCACCTGCTAGCTCTGGGCCCCAGAGGCCGGTCCCCAGGAATGCGGTCCCCCAGCTTCTGTATCTGGCTTCCTGCAGGGTTAGGGCAGTGGGCGGAGAGAGAGAGTGGGGTTGAAGGACCTCACACCTCACTTTCCACCCCCATGTCATGGAGTGGCAGCAGCTGGGCTCCCTGCGGCCACAGTTCTCCTAGGTCCCCCCAAACCAGGCCTCCAGCTCTCATCCTGCATTGGGAGTATGGAGCCCCTACCCCGTTCCTGATGCCCTGGGGGGTTGTTGTCTGTCCAGGCTGCTCACATGCTATGGTGGCTGCAGGGGTAGCCCCCAAGGATGTGTTCACCTGGAGCATATAGTGTCTTTGCAGGTGTGATGAAGGTGAAGGTCTTGAGAGGTGTTGTCCTGGATTGAGGTGGCCCCCAGTCCAAGCATGGGTGCCTGGGAGTCAGGGGAGGGAGACTTGAGACGCAGGGAGGGGCCAGGTGAAGGCGCAGAGGCGGAGGTGGGGTGGTACGGATCCAGCCAAGGACAGCACCAGGAACTGGACAAGGCTGGGGGGACCCTCCCAGAGCTATGAGAGGACGTCCTTCAGTTGTCACCCACCGGGTCAGGGGTGAGTTACAGGACACCAGCCCCTGAGGGCTTGCGGGCCCTTCACCTCTGTGTGGGCCCCTGCATGAACATTCTTTCCAGTTCACACACATGTTGGGGTGTCAGGAACCTAACTGATAAGCGCTGGTGTGGTCTGCAGGGTGTGGCTGGCCTGTGGGGTCATCTTCACGTGTTGAGGAGGACTAAAGCTGCACAGAACTACCTGGGGCCCCAAGACGTGTAATTTTTTGTGGCAGAGCTCGCAGCAGTCTCACTGGACAACAAGCAGCACGTCACACTGCGACTGCACTTGAATAATTCTGCTTGGATGCATGTGAGGAAGCACGTGCCCAAGAATGTTCACCACAGCATCATCCATATCGTTCATGGAGGATGCCGCGGTTTCCACTGCACTGGTGGGTGGATGAGCCATGTTGACACAGTGGGGACACTTGCAGCCGTAAGAACCAGGGTGATGCACACAGAAGTGGTGAGACTCCAGGATGGATTGGTGAGCCGGAAAGGCAACACTCTTCGTTTGCTGCCTCATGTTTAAAAGGGGGAGAGGAGTGTGGATTTGTGTATGCACCTGCTTGTAGAAAGAAATGCTGAAAAGAGGGAAAAAAAAACCTCGTAAAAATGGTCACCCCTGAGCAGAGGGAAGGACCCGATAGAGGGGAGTCTGGGGGCATGAGTTTGCTGCATGTTTTGCCATATAGCTTTGATTTTTGGAGCCACATAAAGTCTTGTTGTGGTTCAGTGGCTAGGTCGTGTCCAACTCTTTGCAATCCCTTGGACTGCAGCATGCCAGGTTCCTCTGTCCTCCACTGTCTCCCAGAGTTTGCTCAGATTCATGTCCATTGAGTCGTGATGCTCAATGGTAATACAACTCCCAAGAAAATAATGACTTCTAGTGACTAGGACAGTATTAAGATCGTGAGTCCTTCATGGGATTTATTCTGAGGACAACAGTTATTGCAGAAAAGTCTTAAATTCATTTGGTCTTCCTGGTGTTAACAGTGATGTTTGGTTTGTTATTTTTTTAAGCTTTTTATGTACAATCGATTCTCTGTATCCATGGGTCCCACATCTGTGGACTCAACCAACCACCAACTGGAAATAGTTGAAAAAAATTCCACAAATTTCCAAAAGGCAGACCCTGAATTTGCCACACACAGGCATCTATTTACACAGCGTTGGCATTGTATCAGGTATCATAAGTTAAAATATGTGTGAGAGTGTGTGCAGGTTGTGTGCAAATACTGTGTCATTTAATATGAAAGACTTGAGCATCTATGGATTTTGGTGTCTCCCTGAGCTGGAGGTCGTGGGACCAGTCACCCCATGGACACTAAGGGTCAACTGTGTGTTGTAGGTTTAAGTAAACTAGCAATTAACATTGTTTGGAGCCAGTCAAAAGTTTCAGTGTAAGAGAGATGAGATCAAGTATAAAATGCAATGGAGTTAAGTAAAACCATCCCATGTTCAGTTTGGATGAAGTGTTCATGTGAGTGAATGGGTGAAAGATTTGAGATGGTCAGGAAGCACGTGCTCTGAAATGAGGGACCAGATGTGCCATGAGGAAGCCATAGACAGAGCTGGCACCACGGACCCCGTCTGTGACAGGTCGGCGTTTGTGGGGGGATGTTCTAGGTGTTGAGAAATTCAAGAGATGGTGCAACCGAACACAGCCCTGGGACCCTTTTGGGATCCAGACTCGAAAAATGGCACAGCAAAGAGACGGTTTTAGGAAAATGGAGAGAAGTTAGGTGTGGACACATCCTGGAGACTGCAGAGGTGTGGTTGGCCATGCCAGGGGCTGTAGCGGTACATAGTTAGGAGAGCAGAGGAGGGGATCCTGAGGTCTGGAAGCATGGATAGAGCAAGACTAGTAACCAGGGAATGGCAGTGCCAGGCGCGGGCACTCTTGTCTCTCTCACGGCTAAGTGCCCTTGGAAACGTCTGTGATAAGTACTGCAACACATCTCTGCTTAGAGGGGAACTGATGGCCTTGTGGGGCCGGTGGTCCCGTGAGACCAGTGGGTGCTAGAGGCGGGCCCCCTGTGTGCCCAGCTGAGGTGCCCCCGCCCTGTCTGGACTCCCACCGCAGCTCAGCCTTGGTTTCTGTGAGCATTTAGTCATAATGCCTGGTACATCAAACCCATGCTTTTTCAGCCTCTGTTACTAAACAAGCTATGGAGTACAGGAAGGAGTTTAAGAAGTGATCTAACTGGGTGGGCGTGGAAAGGGGGCTTAGGGTGCCTGCCCACAGGACGGCCTAGAGGTGGCGGCAGAGATCGGGGTTCTGGGGCTGACACCCTCATCTCCTCCCCACTGTCCCCTCACCACCCCCGATGACCTTGGGGGGACCCTTATCCTCTGCAGGCGTGGTCTTATCTGCCAGTAGAAGAGGTGTCTCCCAGACCCTCCCCAGAGCCCCCAGTGAGGCACCCCATCCCTCCATGGCACTAACCTCTTCATGGCTGATGCCCCCCTGCCCCCTCCCCCAAGACCTGTGCGGCTGCCAGGTCTCCAGCCCCTCCCCCAGGGCCCCCCTGAGTAAAATGGGGGCCACTCCACTTGAATACACTGTTCCATAGAATTACAGTGGTTTCGTCTGTGAGCAAGTCACTGGAGGAAGTGATCTTTCTCCTGTGTGTGTCAGGTCGTGTCCCTGGAGGACGTGGGATAATGCTGCGTTTGTGTTAAAACTGTGTCACCATGTGAGCGAAGACGCCGTCCAGAGGACGGTCATGGCGGGTAAAGTCCACAGGAGGGAAAGGAAAGCGTATTTGTAATGGGGAATCAATAACCAATTGTAATGGGGAAATCAATAGGTGATGTGCTCCAACCTTTTAATCAGAGCCTGACACACTCAGCTGGTCTCTGTTTGGCCGCCTCCCCCCAACATGGCCACGACCCCTTGCTCAAAGCCCAGGGCGGGTCTGTGCCCCAAGAGGGAGTAGCCCAGTGTGGATGCAGGCTCTTGGGGGGGGCACTAGAGCCCGTGGGGAACCTGGGAGCCGCACTGCCCCCATGGTCAGGAGGCTCCCAGGGAAGCTGCTCTGGGAGCTGCAGGGGGAGAGGGACTGCGGCCCTGAGCTGGCCTGCGCCCTGGTGTTCCCTCCTCCCTGACCCTCCTCCGGGCACCTGGGTCACAGCTTGCTCACTGCCCCTGACAAGGCTTGTTGCCTCCTGAGGGGAAGCAGGAGGGGCCGATTCTCAGCTTTCGAGCTTCTGGAGCTTCGGGCCGGGTATGGGGAGAAGATGGGAGAGTTCTCTCTTGGTGGGGCAGGGAATGGCGGGTCAGGCTGGCAGCGTCCTGGGGGCATGTGACCAGTCCTTGTGAGGCTGCCTCTGACCCTGGCTTTTGGGGGTGCAGGCACTGAACCTGGATGTCATTTTTGTTACGTCTGTCTTGGGGCGGGAAGTGAGGGAGCACCCACCTTAACCACGGTGACCATGCCCTCGTTGGTGGCGGGGTCCGTGCGGATGCTGAAGTGGCCCGAGGGGTCCCCACTGATGATGCGGTAGACGGCGTTCCAGTTCGGGGAGTGCGGCTGATCTCGGTCCATCACCGTGAGGTTCGCCACCACCATCTCCACGCGGTTTTCCGGGACTTCCCCTGCATACTGTAGGGTGTCAGAAAAGACAGTGTGACGAACCCACGTGGAAGCCTGGAGAGGCTGGAGAGCCCTCTGCCCACCCTGGGGGCTGCCCTCTGCCCCCAGCTGCTTCCACACGGTGATCCCCAGGGGCTGGCCCGTCCCACGTCTCTGCCAACCCAGGGGCGTCCAGAGAGGCCCAGGTTTCTCTGCATACTGAGCCCCGCCTGTGACACCCCCATGCCAGGCTGCTCCCCTAAGTCCCCTTACGCTGCCCTGCTCCGTGCAGCTGGGGACCAATGCCAGTACCTGGGGCTTACGAGAGTAAAATGTGCTTGTGAGATGGGAAATGAACAGGAGAGGGCGGCAGCTGCAAAGGGCTTCCTGAACTGAATCGCCCCTGGGGCCTGCGGTCAGTGGCTGCGGCTGCGGCTGGGCAGGTGACCAGACACAGAGCCTTGGCCCTTTTTTTTTCTGCCGCAGCTCAGTGAGGGCTTTGAGCCATCCCTGTCAGCAAGTGTGGTTCACGTGGCAGCAGTGGTGATGGGCAGGCAAAGTGCGTGTGAGTGTGCATGGCCATTGGTGCTGGTGCTGAGGTGCTGATAGAAAGCTGAGTGCCTCTCACCAGTGAGTCACTGCTGTGCAGACATGGCCCAGCTCAAGAGAGTCCTGGGCTGGGTTTACGCTTTGCGTCAGTCTTGACATTCTTCCTAATTTGTGAATGAGGGCCCTGCATTCTTTCTTTACACTGGACCTGCAAGTCACGTGAGTGTCCTTTGACCACGCAGTGTGCTCTTGAGCCACAAAAGCTGGGCACAAACCTGGACAAATAGCCCTGGCTTCCTTGTGTTCACAGCAGCGCAGCCCTAACTGTGGTTACTGACTTCCAGGTGAAGTTTATTGGAAAAGGGTATTTTAATTCATGCTGGTTTAATAAAGGTTCACAAAGAAGGGCCTTAAGCTGGTAAGTCTGGTTTAGGATTTTCTTGTCAGACTTCCTCTAGCCATCATGAGTTTTTAATTTAATTTCTGGGGTTTTCAGGCACAGGGAAAGCCTCCCCCATGCCCCATGGGATACTAAGGCAGATATTTAGGAAAGGAGGGATTTAAGGAGCATTGGAATGGGATTTCTTGCCTTGCTGATTGGTAATCCAGAACTACTCACACCTACCCACCCCAGGGGCAAGTGGATTTCCTGTTCATGCCTGGGCCTTCCAGTACAATCCCAACTCCTCTCAAGGGAGGGTCATGGTAGCAGAAGAGTTGGGGGGAACAGGGAAGCCCAGCGACCCCTCAGCTGGGCCGAGCAGATGGAGATGACAGAGCCTGCCCCCCACTCCCTGGGGGACGCCAAGCCCCCGAGATGTTGCTGTGTGCCCCCTATTCAAGCCACAACTGGTCCTATCTCGGCTCAGGTCTGAGGACCTGCCCCCTCCTGCCACCTTCTCCCAGGGCCCGGGAGCCTGGTATGGCCGAGGGTGTGAACTGCAAGGGGAGTGCCCCGACCTGGTCCCTGCCTGGGGATCTGTCCTGGCAGCCCTGTCCAGCCAGGATGTGGTGGAGCCCTGCCTGCCTTGGGGCCTGAGGGGCTGAGTTGGCTTCTGTTGGGAAGTGACATTCCAATAATTTTAATATGTATTTTTTCAGTTTCTTTGTTATTTGCAGTTGGGGTTTCCAATCTCTTCTTCTCTCCTCTCCACCGTGCACTTTCAGGCTCCTCTCTCTTCTCTTCATTTTTCCACACCTGAGGCCCCGGGGGCTCCACAGGGAGGAAAGTCCCGGCTCGGGGATATGGGCTGAGGGGGATGGAGCTCTGGGTGGCTGGTGCAAGGGGTCAGACGTGTGGGCGGCTTAATGTCCCGGTGATTTTAATCTTTGAAGTTTAGTTTCCTGTCCAGTGAGACTGCAGCGATTTCTGTTGGCTGCCGAGCTTGGAATCGGGAGCTGACAGGTGGGAGCCATGGCTCATAATAACGGGGTGAGACTAGGGGGCTGACGTCCATCCTCGTCCACCCCCGGGAGGAGCCTGGGGCCCAGGACCAGGTTGGATGCTGCAGCCTTGCCCCTCCTCTCAGTGCTGTGGTAGGAGCTCGTGAGTAATGCGGGGACGTGCCCGTGATGCTGGCTCAGGGGAGGACCTGACCCTCAGCCATTAAGACACCTTGAAGTCCCTCCCTGGCTTTGTGGTTCACAGGCAGGCTTGGTCACCCCCTTTCCAGAAAAGGGGGTATTGGGGCTTGTCCTCTCTTCCATCTTCAGGGAACCCTGGGATGGGAACTGCCATAAGCTCACCCTCCATTTTAAAGATACGTGTTTTTTTTGGCTGTGCCAGGTCTTAGCTGTGGCACATGGGACCTTTTGTGCCACGTGGGATCTTTTAAGTTGTGGCATGGGAACTCTGAGCTGTGGCATGTGGGGTCTAGTTCCCAGACCAGGGATTGAACACAGGCCCCCTGCACTGGTAGTGTGGAATCTTAGTCACTGGACCGCCAGGAAAGTCCCCCTTTTAAAAATGTTTAACCTAACTTGATTCACACTTGCCTTGGATGGGGAATAGTCATCCAGCCAAACACAGTGAAAACGAACCTATCACAGTCTACAACTCTGTACCTGCAGGACTCCTGGCCTCCTCTCTTGGTATTTATATAATATAGTTTATTTACAAGGAAAGGATCGTTATACTCTCTACCTGTCCTGTCCCACTGGCTTTCCAGTGATTGATCTATTTGGAGGATTTTTCACCTTAGAATATGACATATCACGTCCTGTTTGTTTCAAGTGGTTCTGTTGTATTTGATTGTATCAGCATATAAGAATTTCTCTGACCACCTCCTTTACCATCCTCCTCTTTTTAACAGATGAGGAAACTGGACTTGGGATGAACGTTCTCGACCCTCCATCCTGACCTCTCCCCTGCTGAAGGCAGAGCTGGAACCCAGTCTGTTCAACTGCCAGGTCAGGCCCCTTGTGATGGAGGTCAGGTACCACCTGGTGGCATTTTTAGGGCAGAGAACAAACTTCCCTGTAGTTCAGTAGATGCTCCCAGTTTCACCCTGAGCTGTGTAACACTCAGGAATAAAGAGGGGAAGACATTCCTCTGCTCAGAGAGATCTGGCCATCAGCCCAAGGTCATGTAACAGGAGGGACTCTGGGGGCAGAAGGGGTTTCCTGACTCCAGGAAGACCCTCCTGTGGGCTTGTGTGTGAGTGGTGAGGAGGCTGGGTCTCGGGGCTTCGGTCCAGGACTGGGGCCTGGTGTGGGGGTGTGTTCTGGGGGCTCAGCCCTGCCCCCAGGGAGTGCTGAGGTCAGTGGCCTTCTCACAGCAGGAAAGCCATGCAGAGGCAGCAAGCGTAGAGCAGGCCCAGAGCAGGCAAAGGGAAAATGACTTTCAATTAACGTTAGGAATCGGGTCATGCAAATCTACCCTCCCATCTCTTCAGCTTCTGCTGATTGTTCTTGATTAAACTTGATAAAAATAGCCCAGCTGTGTGTGTGGGTGTGGCCAGCCCCCACTGAGCCCAGCAGACCGTGTCCTGGGGTCCTGCTTGCCACTGGGCCCCAGGAACATGCTTCAGGGTGCCTCCTTGGTCATATGCACCCCCTGGCTGGGGTCTCAGTGTAATTCCTGGGCTGCCCACTTTTCACAGGTGGGTATGGACCTGGGGATATCTTGCTGGTCATCCCCCTGCCCTTGTGCAGATGCCCCGGTGCACACAGGGAGTCAGGATGGTTCTCCTCCCCGTCCTGTCCCCCTCCCCTTTGCTTCCTTGCGGGTCACCCAGGATTCAGCCTTTCTGGGGGCTCAGGGTGTTTGCAGTGTGGCTGGTGTGCAGAAGGGCAGATGAGGTTAAGATTAAAAGCACGAAGAGCCACAGGAGGCCAAGCTGTCAAAGCCAGGCTGGGGCTCAGGACGGTGGACAGAAGTGGTCCCCCGTGGACCTGCCCTGCAGGAGCTCGGGTGTAGGTGCCACGTCGAGGCCCCCTCTGGAGCTGCAGAAGCCGGGGTGGGTGAGGGCTGGCAGGTGCAGAGGACACGGGAGCTGGGAGGGTCTCGGAGGACAGCGGTGTGGTGAGCAGGTGGCCGGGCGAGCAGGGGACCTCGGGCAGCCCAGAAGTAACCCTCTGGGCCTCAGGTATCTCTGGTGGGAAAAGGGTAACAGCCATTTCCCTGACAGAAAACCCTCCTCTTAGGATGAGGTGTTTGAACACGAGGCTTCACAACGTATGGCTGATTGTCCAGCCACTCAGAGGAATTCTGGGAGCCCGTCTACGGGGAGCGGCAGGTATGGAGGATGGTGCTGGTGGGGTCACGTGAGTAGCTGTTGTTTTTAACTGAAGTCTAGTTGATTTAGTGTCTGTTAGTTTTGGGTGTGCAGCAAAGTGATGCAGTTATATGCATGTATGTGTGTATTCTTTCTCAGGTTCTTTTGCCATATAGGTTAAAAAATACTGCGTAGCGTTCCCTGAGGTATACAGTAGGTCCTCATGGATTATCTATTTTATATATAGTAGTGTATATGTATTTTATACTATTTATATATAGTAGTGTAGTTAATCCAAAACTCCTAATTTACTCCTCTCCCCACTTCCCCTTTGATAACCATAAGCTTGTTTTCTAAGTCCCTGAGTCTGTTTTCTGTTTTGTAAATAAGTTCAACTGTATCATTTTTTAGATTTGACATATAAGTGGTATCACACTGTGTTTGTCTTTCTCTGTCTGACTTCATGTACTATGATCATCTCTGTGATCACTCACTAGGGATCATCATCCATCTTTGTTGCTGTACATGGTGTTATTTCATCTTTTTCATGGCTGAGTAATATTCCGTCACACACATGTCCCAACCTTTATCCATTCCCGTGTCAGTGGACCCCTAGATTACTCCCATGTCCTGTCTGTTGTAAATAGTGCGGCAGTGAACACTGGGGTGTGTGCATCTTCTCAAATTATGGTTTTCTCTGGATATATATGCCCAGGAGTGGGATTGCTGGATAATATCTAGATCTGTATTCAGTTTTTTTTAAAGGAACCTCCATACTGTTCTCCATAGTGGCTGTACCAGTTTGCATTCCCACCAGCAGTGTAGGAGGGCTCCCTTCCCTCCACAGCCTCTCCCGAATTTGTTTGTAGACTTTTAAATGATGGCCATTCTTACTGGTGGGAGGTGGTATCTCTTTGCAGTTTTGATTTACGTTTCTCTACTAATTAGCATTGTTGACCATCTTTTCACGTGCCTTTTGGCTATTTCTCTGTCTTCTCTGGAGAAATGTCTACACTTAGGTTTTCTGCCCATTTTTTGATTGGGTGGTTTTTTTATATTGAGCCACATGAGCTATTTGTTAAGTCCTCGTCAGTTGCTTCATTTGCAAGTATTTCCTCCCATTCCATAGGTTGTCCTTTTATTTACAGTTTTCTTTGCTGCGTAAAAACTCTAAAGTTTTATCAGGTCCCATTTGTCTTTTTTAAAATTTATTTTAAATATTATTTATTTATTTGGCTGCTCTGGGCATGTTGAGGCATATGGGATCTAGTTCCCTAACCAGGGATTGAACCTGGGCCCCCTGCATTGGGAGTGAGGAGTCTTAGCCACTGGACCACCAGGGAAGTCCTTATTTGTTTTTATTTTCAGTACTCTGGAAGATGGATCCAAAGATACATTGCTTGGATTTATGTCAGTGTCCTCCCTATATTTTCCTCTAGAAGTTTACAGTATCTGGTCTTCTATTTAAGTCTTTAATCCATTTTGAGTTTTTTGTATGATGTTAGAGAATGTTCTAATTTCATTCTTTTACACATAGGTGTCCAGTTTTCCCAGCACCACTTACTGAAGAGACTGTCTTTTCTCCATTGTATATTCTTGTCTCCTTTGTCATAGATTAGGTGACCATAGGTGTATGTGGGTTTATTTCTAAACTTTCTATCCTGTTCCACTGGTCTATATTTTTATTTTTGTCCCAGTATCAGAGTGTCTTGATGACTGTAGCTTTGTAGTATAGTGTGAAGTCAGGGAGCCTGAGTCCTCCAGCTCCGTTTTTCTTTCTCATGATTTCTTTGGCTGTTTGGGGTCTTCTGTGTTTCCATACAAATTGTGAAATTTTTTGTTCTAGTTCTGTGAAGAATGCCATTGGTAATCTGATCAAGATTGCATTGGATCTGTAGATTGTCTTGGGTCATATAGTCATTTTGACAATATTGATTCTTCCAATCCACTTGGTGCATCTCTCCATCTGTTTGTGTTGTCTTTAATTCCCTTCATCAGTGTCTCACAGTTTTTTTTTTGTCTCCGTAGGTAGGTTTATTCCTAGATATTTTATTCTTTTTGTTGTGATGTTAAGTGGGATTGTTCTCTTAATTTCCCTTCTGATCTTTCATTGTAAATTTGTAGAAATGCAACAGATTTCTATGCATTAATTTTGTATACTACAACTTTACCAAATTCATTGATGAGCTCTGGTAGTTTTCCGGTAGCATCTTTAGGATTTTCATGTATAGGATCATGTAATCTGCCAACACTGACAGTTTTACTTCTTCTATGATTGCCTTGGTTAGGGCTTCCAAAACTATGCCAAATAAAAGCGGCAAGAGTGGACATTCTTGTCTTGTTCTTACCTTAGAAGAAATGCTTTCACTTTCTCACAGCTGAATATGATGTTAACTGTGGGTTTGTCATACATGGCCTTTATTATGTTGAAGTAGGTGCCCTCTATGCCCACTTTCTGGACAGTTTTTATCATAAATGGGTGTTGAATTTTTTCAAAAGTTTTTTTCTGCATCTGTTGAGATGATCATATGGTTTTTATTCTTCAATTTGTTAATGATTAATTTGCAGATGTTGACAAATCCTTGTATCCCTGGGATGAATTCTCCTTGTTCATGGCTGGAGGTCCCAGTCTTTTTTTTAATTGATATTTTTAACGTGTTGTTGGATTCTTTTTACTAGTGTTTTGTTGAGGATTTTTGCATCTATGTTCATCAGTGATATTGGCCTGTAATTTTCCTCTTTTGAAGCATCTGCCTGATTTTGGTAGCTTCATAGAATGAGTTGTTCCTTCATCTGAAAATTTTCAGAATAGTTTCAAAAAGATATGTGTTAACTCTTTTCTAAATGCTTGATAGAATTCACTTGTAAAGCCATCTGGTCTTGAACTTTTGTTTGTTGGGAATTTTAAAATCACAGATTCAACTTCAGTACTTTTTATTGGTCTGGTCATATTTTCTGTTTCTTCATGGTTCAGTTTTGGGAGATGGTACCTTTCTAAGAATTTGTCCATTTTTTCTAGGTTGTCTAGTTTATTGCCATATAGTTGCCTGTAGTAGTCTCAAAGAACCAATTTTTAGTCTAACAGACCTTTCCTGTGATGGGATTTGATTACATTGTGAGACTGCTGTCCTCCTATCGTGTTGTGGTTTCTTCTTTATATCCCTGGATGTAGAAAATCTCTTGGGCAAGTCCCAGTCTTTTTTATGGATGACTGTTCAGCAGTTGTGATTTTGAGTTTTGTGGTAGGAGATGGGCTCGAGGCCTTCTACTCCACCATCCTGTCTTCTCTCTGTGAGGCTGTTCTATTCCCCATTCCTATTCTTGCAACCTTTCTGTGAACTTGAAATTATTTCTAAACACATGTTGAAAAAATCCCAAGGCCATTTGGAATCTGGATGTGGAAATGTCTTCAGGGCACATCATAAACAGAAAACTAGAAATGACGCAAGGGACAGAAAACACCGGGGCCTCTTCCTCAAGGTAAGTCATTCTGTAACTTTGAGTTGCCGTGCTGTGTGTGTGAATGACCTAACCAAAATTCAAGTTAAAAGAGAATGATTAAGTCAGGAGACACAATGAAAATTTGTTCCTGAAAGTTTCCAAGGATCCATGCTGAGAACAGAAAAACCCGGTAAGGGTTGGGGCTGCCTTGGGGATGGGCCTGGGGTTCTTGCAGGCTGGGGGTTATGTCTCACTTATGTCCAAACTCCCTGGATGTTGCCCCCTGGCCGTGGAGAGCCCACAGAATGGAAGCTATCCCATCCTGACCCCACAGGGCGATCTGCCATCTGCCCACCAGGTGGCACTGTGCCCTCATGGCTGGGACTGCCCTCCTCCCGCCTTGGTTCCCCTGGACCTAGAGCCTGGGACTCCAGGACGGATTGAAGAGTGTGGGGCCGTGGGGAAGTGGGCTGAGGGGATGCTGACGTGGGCTCATTGGGAGGGGCTCCCCTCATGGACTCTGTGGCTCTGGGTAAGTGACTTAGCCTCTCTGAGCCTCAGCCTCCTCTCCCATAACTGGGTCCTGAGCCTCAGGGGGTTGGTGGGGAACCAAAGGTTGACCAGAGCCCCAGGCTGGTGCTGGGGGAGAGGGGCCTGGTGGTGCCCCAGGTCTTCTGTAGTTGCAATTACTCTCTCATCTACTCGGTGCCCCGGGAACCCTCACTGACCACCCTCCCAACACCCACCTTTCCGGCCAGGCAGCTGCAGGGTGGGTGTAGGTTCCTGTCCTGTCAGCACCTCTATGCCAGGCCGAGTGGACTGGACACAGCTCCTTGGGAACCCAGAGGAATTGGGAGCCCGTGACTCCGTGATCCCACGGCTGTGCCACTGGGCCATTCCTGTGGGCACTTAGGTCTGTGGGCAGCCTGGCTCGTGGCCTGGTCACAGCCCGCCAGCCGTGCCTGATGGGGCAGGACACATTGTGTCCCCCACTGCCCTCTTGCTGATGGTGGGCTGTGGAGGGTCCTTCTAGAGGGACCTGGCATGTATGTCCCCCTGCAGCCCCCAGCCTGTCCCGCCGAGCACACCCCAAAGTGGCCGACACTTCAGCCTCCCCCTGGAGTCTGAACGCCACTGGCCCACTCCTCCAGATTCAGGAGGGGACACGCACTCACCGTGCTGGCAGTGAACTCTGGTGGGTTGTCGTTCACGTCTGTCACCGTGATGATGGCGGTGGCCGTGTTGGAGAGGCCGTAGTTCAGGTTCCCTTCCATGTCTGTGGCCTGAATGATGACCATGTACTGCTGGACTTTCTAGAAGGGACAAGGGGGAAGAACAGAGCAGCAGCTTGGGTGTAGCTGTTTATACTTTCTTCAAAGAAACATATTCCTTGGATGGATTTAGCTGCTGCTGGGTCCCCTTCCTGCCCAGGTTGTTGGCCGCAGGAAGAACATTTTCCTCACTCACAGTGGGTGGCAAGGTCTTTGCCTTCATCCCAGCACCTGGCTTTCACAGGTGTGGATCGAACTAGAAGGAAGGAAAAGGGGGCTTGGACTGTAAGACACTGAGGTTTGTAAAAGTGGGGTGGAAGTATGCCGAGAGAGGCGACCCCAGATGTGTGTCTGCAGTGACCTCATTTCTTTAGCGTCTTCAGTGTCAGAAATTCAAACAGGAGAAGGGAAGTTGAGCCCCCTACCCCATTACCTGCACACCAGCAGACTGTGTCTGCATGCTGCCTGGAAGGAGTGGTTAGTGTTCAGATACAAGTGTCGGTTTTAGGAGGCAAATAAAGCTGGATGGGGACAGTGGATTTCTGGGCACGGAAGGGGCTCCCCAACCCTTCTGCAGCCAGACCTCGTCAGGGGCCACCAGTGCAGCACCCCTGAGAGAGCAGTGCCTGGTAAGGTGTCTACACCTTCGTGGGTAGCTGCAAGTCACCAAGGGGCCTTTGAGGGTCAGTAAACTCTGGCCTGTGGGCCAAATCTGTCTGCCACTGTCTGTTTTTTGTAAATAAAGTTTTATTGGCACACAGCCAGACTTATTTACACACTGTCTGTGGCTGATTTTGCACAACAGCTGAGCTAAGTGGCTGTGATGAGCTTACATTACTTGCAAAGCCTAAAACATTTGCTATCTGGCCCCTTTCAGAAGATGTTTGAGTCTCTTCAGCAAGTAGTGTTGGGAAAGCTGGACAGCCACACGTAAATGAAGTTAGAACACTCGCTCACACCATACACAAAAAGAAACTCCAAAGAGCATAAAGACTTAATTATAAGACATGACACCATAAACCTCTTACAAGAGAACATAGGCGAAACATTCTCTGACATAAAACATAGCAGTGTTTTTTTCTTAGGTCAGTCTCCTAAGGCAATAGAAATAGAAGCACAAATAAGCACAAGTTTTGCACACCAGCCTGAGAAAACCTACAGCTTGGGAGAAAATATTTGCAAATGATGTAATCGACAAGGGATTAATTTCTGAAATATACAAACAGCTCATACAAATAAATAACAAAAAACCAAATAACCCAGTCAAAAAATGGGCAGAAGACCTAAACATACATGTCTCCAAAGAAGATATACAGGTGGCAAACAGGCATATGGAAAGATGCTCAACCTCACTAATTGTGTGTGCTAAGTTGCTTAGTCACATCTGACTCTTTGCAACCTTTGTAGCTTGCCAGGCTCCTCCGTCCATGGAATTATCCAGGCAAGAATACTGGAGTGGGTTGCCATTTCCTCCTCCAAGGGATCTTCTCAACTAAGGGACCAAAACCGGGTCTCCTGCCTTGCTGGCAGATTTTTTTTACTGACTGAATCACCAGGGAAGCCCTTACTTATAGAGAAATGCAAATCAAAACCACAATGAATTATCACCTCACACTGGTCAGAATGGCCATCATCAGAAATATCTACAAGCAATAAATGCTGGAGAGGATGTGGAAAAAGGGAACCCTCTTCCACTGTTAGTGGGAATGTAAATTGGTGCAGCCACCATGGAGAACAGTATGGAGGTTCCTTAAAAAGCTAAAAATAAGACTTACCATATTTTCTAGCAATCCCACTCCTAGGTGTATATCCAGACAAAACTCTTAATTTGAAAAGACATATAACCACAATGTTAACAGCTGCATTACTTACAATAGCCAAGGCATTGTGTCCATTAACAGATGAATAAAGATGTGGTACATACATAACAGTGGAATATTACTCAGCCATAAAAATGATGAAATAATGTCATTTTTAGCAATATGGGAGCAACTAGAGATTATCATACTAAATGAAGTTAAGTCAGAGACAGATATATGATAGCACTTATATTGTGGAATCTAAAGTACGATACAAATGAGCTTAATTTATGAAAGACTCACAGAGAACAGACTATGGTTACCAAAGAGGAAGGGGGTGGTGAGGGAAGGATGGAGTGGGAGTTGGGATTAGCAGATGCAAAGGACTGCCAACAAACCGGGTGAACAGTAAGACCCTACTGCAGCGCACGGGGGGCTGGATTCGATATCCCGTGATAAACTGATGTTTCTCTCGCACTGCTGACCCTGACCCTCCGGGGCACTGCTGGCCTAAGGGCAGACTCAGGGCCTGATTGTCATGGCCTTGGGGTGGTTGTGGTGGGGGCACAGTGCAGACTAACACCGTGCCCCCCATCCAGTTCTGTCTGCAGGTTGTCCCCGACAGCAAACACATTCTTGTACTTCAGTAAGCACACTTAAAAGCAGTTTCCCAGACTCACAGACTTAAGAGAATGAACTTATGGTTGCCAGGGGGAAGGAGTGGCAGGGAAGGGATAGTTATGGAGTTTGGGATGGACAGTACACACTGCTGTATTCAAAATGGATAACCACAGGGAACTCTGCTTAATGTTATGTGGCAGCCTGGATGGGAGGGGAGTTTGACAGGTATATGTATGGCTGAGTCCCTTTGCTGTGTACCTGAAACTATCACAACTGTTAATTGGCTATACCCTCATAAAAAATAAAAAGTTAAAAAAGCAGTTTCTGCCACTGCTATAAATGGCAAACCAGCATCACCTGCCATAAATAGAAATTAGTCCTAAACATGACTGTTATTTCTAAAGCTCTGTCTGTGAATATCTAGGCCCAGCCCACAAAGTATGGGGAAGACGGGCACCCAGGCTGATAGAGCCTAGAGCAGCCTCTTGTCACCTCCCATCGTGCAGAGAAACGAAGGCTGAGACATACGTGCAGGTGCCAAGAAGACCCTGCCCCTCTCACTTGGTGGGTCTGATTAACACAGAGCTGGGGGCTCACCTCTGCTCCGTGGGGAGGAGCCACGGGTCCCAGGAGCAGGTGGTGGCCTCGGTGGCCTCATTCTCTCCCCTCCTGCCTCGTCCACTTTGCTGTAACCACGGGGCATCCTTGCTGCTCCTCACATGCGTGTTCACCTCCCCCCAGAGTCATGCAGGGTTGCTTTGCCTGCTCTGACACTGCGGCCATCAGCAAGACCTTCCCTCCTCAAATAAAATACAAGTGCGCACCTGCTCCCCCTGACAGACACCCACTCTCCTGAGACCCTGCTTTTCTTCTCAGCATCAGCACGGCGGCCCTCTGCACGTTCTTGCTCCAGAGCCCAGGACTTTGTGGTCAGAGCTCTTCCTCTGACATCTAGAGCACGCGTACACACTGTCACTGGTGGAGGAGACTCTCCCCAGCATCAGCGGTGACCGTCTGCATCACAGCTTGGTTCTGCAGGCACTGGTCAGTTGCTAGTTGATTCCAGCTGTGCTAGACGCTGGCCTGGGCTGAGGATGGTGGCCAGGCCGGGGGCACACCTCGGACAGGCCTGTCCTATAGCAGCTGGCACAGGAGGGGCGTGGGCATTGGGGATGCCCCTTGGGGTGACCCCCTCCACAGGCCTGGCTGCAGAGATGTTTCTGGACCTCCCACAACATAAACCACGGCAGGCAGGGTCAGGGAGGGGGCTCCTGGAGTCAGTGTTAAATGGAGACCGCCTCACGGCTGGCGACCTTGTGGGGCTGAGGCATCCAGAGTCCCATTGCGGGGCACCCCCAGGGCTCTGCCAACCCGACGTGGAAGCTGTGGCCACCTGGGGTCCTGGGGGATGAGGAGCAGGAAGGAGATGCGGGGCCTCCCATCTGACCTGCCCAGGCCCTGCTCTGCATGAGCATTGTGGGGAAGATGACATGCAAGACCCGGCTCAGGAGTCCATTGTCCAGTGCAGGCAGCTCCTCACACGTGGGCCACACGGCCGGCCCGAGACAGATGGCGCTTGGCTCCTGGGCCCCAGCTGCCTGCCTCTGTTCCCACCCTGCTCTCAGTGGCCAGCAGAGGCATTCTTCAGGGACAGTAAAGAGATGATATGACACCCTGGTGACTGGTTAAGTTGTGCTCCCAAGTCCATCATGAGCCTTTTAGATAAAGTGAAGGTCGAGATGGACCTGGGCCCTCTGGGTCAGGGCAGCTCAGTGCAACAACAGGTGTCCAGTAAGAGACGAGGGCAGAGGACACATGAGACGGGGCAGAGGCTGGAGCGACCACGGGCCCAGGATGCCAAGGGCTGCAGCATGACTGGAAGCCAGTGGATGCACAGGCAGTGTTTCACGACCCTCCAGAAGGAGCCAGCACGGCCCAGCCTTGGTCTCGGACCTCTCCCCCCGACAGCCGTCATTTGACGGCACACAGCGTGTGGTCACCCCAGGAACCAAGGCCTCAGCTTGCCCTTCCCAGGCCACTGGTGGGACTGAGGCCCCCGAAACAGCCCCATCCCCACGCTGGCCTTCCTTGAAGCAGATGGCGAGACCCTGCTGGGAGAGGCTGTGCTGTGATCCCATGGCCTCAGCATCGGGACTCTGCTGCGTGACTGTCTGGTGGGAGGGAGGGAGGGAGACCCAGGCTGGAGGGCTGAGAGGAGGGACTTCATCCCACCTGGGCTCCTGGGACCCCACAGCAAAGGGAGAAGTTTAACCAGAGCAGAGGAGGGAAAGTGCTCACCCCGGGACACCGCTGCCATGTGACCGCAGCGAGAAGGCACCCCTCCAGCCTTTCTTACCTCTTCAGTTGTGGAGTCACCACCTCTACATTGTGACCATTATGGGCTTCGGCCTTAAGATGACACTAGAGAACCAAGCCATCTCAGAGATGCGGGGGCACTTCATGTGTGTGTGTGCAAGCTTGAGTTCTGTGTGTATGCCTGTGTTTCTGGACCCATAAGTATGCATGTGTATACCAGTGTGTATGCATGCGTGTATAGGCACGTGTATATGTGTATGTTTGTGTGTACGTGTGGTGTGTCTGTGTGTGCATGCCTGGGAGTGTGTGCACGTTGGTGCCTGTGCGAGTGTGTATTGTACAGACAACCACCACTAGAGAGCACGCTGGTCCTGCTTTTGGGAGCCAGGTGGTGGCAGTGGTGGGGTCCTTCTAGGCTGTGTGGTGCGGGGGTGAGGGGAGTGCGGGGTGCAGAAAGAAAATCCAGAGGCCCCTGGGTGGGGCCTCTGAGATCCAGCCAGCCCTGCTGAGCTCGGACAGGTCATCGTGGGGGCACCAGGGGAATGCGGACCAGGCTCTGTTGTGGCTTCAGCTTTAGAAAGTATACTATCCAGACTTCATAATGGTCACCCGAGGGTGGGTGGTGGGGCCCAGGTGGAACCTGGGAAATGTCCCTGGACAGACACCCTCTTGCAAATGTTCCAGCTTTACTTGTTGGGAGGGTCTAGTGTGGGTAAGAGAGTTAATGTTTTTATTTAAAAGCCTTCCTTGGGCCTTGCTTCGTGGCCTTAGCGTGCTTGTCACCATTTGTGTGAAGCCTGGGAGGGACCCCAGAGTTGGTGGACTGCGTGGGGCTGTTTTCAGGGTGGTTCTAGTGCCTCCTGCTGGTGGATCCACAGACCACACGCAGTATCCCCACCTGTCCTTCAGCCAGCCCTGGGGAATAGGGTGCAATACCATCCCCACTTTGCAGGTGATCAAACTGGGTTCTTAGGTCGGAACTGGTGAGCCATGTGGCGGCTGGATCCTAGACTCCAGCAACCCTCTTCCTGGGCCCCCCTGGGACTCAGAGAGGACCCTGGGCCCAGCTTTGGACCAGTTAACGGCCAGCGTTCCTCCTCCACCTCTGCTCTCCCTATGACACGCCCACCCCAGCGGAGCTGGAGGGAGGTGGGGGCATGGGCCACCCGCTGAAGGATGGTTGGTGATAGCTGCGGCCACCAGGAGGCGTACTGAGCAGGTGCCCCTGCTGGTCAGCCTGGCAGCTGCCCTGCAGTCCCCCTGCTCCTGCCAGGTGCAGAGCCCCCAGAGCCGGGCAGCAGTAGTGCTGCAATGAATTCATTAAAATGTGATCTGACCATTTCCAAGTTCTGGAGGAGGGAAGAAAACTGCAAGCAGGAGTCTCTGGGGTTTTCACTCACCGCCCCGTAGCTCAGCATTTAAATTTTGCAGAACATCCATCAATAATGCAGCCGGCCGGCCTGCCCCAAAAAAGCATCAAAGATTCCTGCACCCTCCACTCTCGGCCCTCTCCACTCGGGGCTGCCAGGACACGAAGCTCGGACCCTGCTGCCCCGCTGCTCCTGGGACTGGGCCAGCCTGTCCCTGGAGACAGTGCAGCCTAACCGCCTGCCTGTGTCTGGTTCTCATGTGCTCAGCCCGTGGGTGTCCTCAGGGCCTGAGAACACAACTGGGGACCCACTAGATGGGCCCTGGGTGTGGGGCAAGCCACAAGGCTGATGACCTGTTCACACAAGTGCATTGAGACTTGTCCCAAAAGGGATGGAGAGTGTGGCCACCGTGGAAAATAGGCAGTGGGTCCTGGGAATCCACACAGTCACCTTTTGACCACAAGTTCATGTCTAGGCATATGCCCAAGAGAATGAGAACAGGCATCCAAGCAGGGGCTGATCTGTGATCACAGCAGCACCTGTCACGGGGAGTGGTCTGAACACCCACCAGTTGACGATGGGACTAGCAAATGTGCCTGTCTGCAGCAGAATGCGATTCAGGCGTGAAAAGGGGTGAAGCACTGACCCCAGCCACAGCGTGGACAGACCTTGAACGCTAGATGCTCAGTGAGAACGGCCAGACCTGCAAAGGCTCACAGGTTGTAGGAAATGCTCAAAGCAGGCTGCTCCAATGGAGGGCAGGTTAGAGGGGCTGGGCCTGGGGAGCTGAGGGTGGGGAGTCACTGCTGGTGCCCAGGTATCCTTCAGGGCTAGAAAGGCCCTGAAGTAGACAGTGGTCCGGGGCGGGGGAGGGAGCACAGCGCTGCAGAAGTGCTGAATGCCGCCAACCCGCCCACGTGAACACAGTGGGCTTCGCAGACCCAAATGACATTTCCAGGTGCCAACACTCCATTCCTGCCTTGTGGAGTCCCCAGGCACCCACATCCCACACTGGGCCTGCAGGCTGACCACGTGCTGAACAGCCTCACAGGGCACCCACTCCGCACCCACAGCTTCACCAGGTGGCACCACCCTAACCTGGATGGGAAGCTGGCCTGTGCCTGGTGGCACCCCAGCCCATCTTCCTGGTGGCTCCAGACTCTCGGCCCAGGTCTGCTGCTGCTTCTCTTAAAAGCCACTGTCAAGAGCGAGAATCCAGGGCTTCCCTGGTGGCTCAGTGGTAAAGAATCTACCTACCAGTGTAGGAGACACAGGTTCAACTCCTGTGTGGGAAGATTGCACATGCCTCGGGGCAACTAAGCCCCAGAAAGCAGGTATGGGCCTGAGGGCCTGAGCCACTCCCGGGCATGCTCTGTGGGCAGCTGCTCTGAGGTCTTGTTGGCTCTGTCCTGCATGGAGAGAATCCATCAGGGAACTCAGCACAGACCCTGGCTTTTGTTTTGCATTTCTCCTCTTTCTCTAAAGGAAGTGCTGTCATCTGCTTTCCCTGGGGCTGATTTCCCACTGTGACACCATTAGGTGCAGGGAGGTGACATCTGGAAAGCCCTGGAAACCCTAGGAACCAGCTGGACTCAGTGTGGCCAGGAGTGTGGTATTGAGGGTCCCTGTGAAGACGGATGCACGGGCCGTGGGTCCTGGAGGGGTTGCCCTGCTCGCTGCCAGACCCCCACATCTGCAGGACCATCCTGTGACTCAGCAGACTCTTGGACGGCACGGGTGAGGCCAATCTCAGAGGCAAGCTGGAGCCCTGAGGCCCTCCTAGGATCACTTTTCTTCTTCCCTCTGTTTTTTTGGGGGTGCAATGACTTCAGGGGTGAAGACCCAATGTGAGGGGGTCAGTGGATTCAATGGGCAATTTTTTTTTTCTCTGAGACCACAAAGCCACATTCGGTGTCTTAAAAATAGTGTTTGGCAAAAATGATTCAATAATTGCCAGTGGGATGTATTGAACCCCCTTCATGGATCACAGCCTTGTCGTGATAAAGGGACTTGTGTAACTGAATGAAGCTATGGTAACTCAACGGTGCAGGGCTACACAAGATGGATGGATCACAGTGGAGAGTTCTGACAAAACATGATGCACTGGAGGGGGAAATGGCAACCCACTCACGTATTCTTGCCCCAAGAACCCCATGAACATATGAAAAGGCAAAAAGACACGACATTGGAAGATAAGCCCCCCAGGCTGGTAGGTGTCCAATATGCTACCGAGGAAGAGTGAAGGGCAATTACTAATAGCTCCGGAAAGAATGAAGTGGCTGGGCCAAAGCAGAAACAATGTTCAGCTGTGGATGTGTCTGGTGGTGAAAATCAAGTCCAGTGCTGTGAAGAACAATATTGCAAAGGAACCTGAAATGTTATGTCCATGAATCAAGGTAAATTGATGTGGTCAAGCAGGAAATGGTAAGAGTGAACATTGACCTCTTAGGAATCAGTTAACTAAAATGGACATGAATGGGTGAATTTAATTCAGATGACCATTATATCTACTACTGTGGGCAAGAATCCCTTAGAAGAAATAGAGTAGCCCTCATAGTCAACAATGGAGAAGGCAATGGCACCCTACTCCAGTACTCTTGCCTGGAAAAATCCCATGGACGGAGGAGCCTGGAAGGCTGCAGTCCATGGGGTAGCTGAGGGTTGGACACAACTGAGCAACTTCACTTTCACTTTTCACTTTGATGCATTGGAGAAGGAAATGGCAACCCACTCCAGTGTTCTTGCCTGGAGAATCCCAGGGACGGGGTAGTCTGGTGGGCTGCCGTGTCTATGGGGTTGCACAGAGTCGGACACGACTGAAGTGACTTAGCAGCATAGTCAACAAAAGTGTCCAAAATGCGGTATTTGGGTGCAGTCTCAAAAATGAGAGAATGACCTCTGTTCACTTCTAAGACAAACCATTCAACATCACAGTAATCAAGTCTATGCCCCAACCACTAATGCCAAAGAAGCTGAAGTTGACCAGTTCCATGAAGACCTATAAGACCTTCTAGAACTAACACCAAAAAAGATATCCTTTCATCACAGGGGACTGGAATGCAAAAGTAGGAAGTCACGAGATACCTGGAGTAACAGGCAAGTTTGGCCTCGGAGTAAAAAAATGAAGCAGGACAAAGGTTAACAGAGTTTTGCCAAGAGAACACACTGGTCATAGCAAATACCCTTTTCCAACAAAAGAGGTGACTCTACACATGGACATCACCAAATGGTCAATACTGAAATCAGATTGATTATATTCTTTGCAGGTGAAGATGGAGAACTTCTATATAGTCAGCAAAAACAAGACCTGGAGTTGACTGTGGCTCAGGAACCTGGTGGGCCACAGTCCACAGGGTCACAGAGTTGGACATGACTGAGTGACTAACACGCACAGGGAAAACCACTAGGCCATTCAGATATGACCTAAATCAAATCCCTTATGATTATACAGTGGAGGTGACAAATAGATTCAAGGGATTAGATCTAAGATCATGGCATCCAATTCCATCACTTCATGGCAAATAGAAGGGGAAAAAGTAGAAGCAGTGACAGATTTTATTTCTCTGGGCTCCAAAATCACTGTGGATGGTGACTGCAGCCATGAAATTAAAAAACATTTGCTTCTAGGAAGGAAAGCTATGACCAACCTAGACAGCATATTAAAAAGCAGAGACATTCCTTTGCTGACAAAGGTCTGTATGGTCAAAGCTATGGATTTTTCAGTAGTTATGTATGGATGTGAGAGCTGAACCATAAACGAGGCTGAACACCAAAGAATTGATGCTTTCGAACTGTGGTGCTGGAGAAGACTCTTGAGAGTCCCTTGGATGGTAAGGAGATCCAAGCAGTCAGTCCTAAAGGAAATCAACCCTGAATATTCATTGGAAGGACGGATGCTGAAGCTCCAATACTTTGGTCACCTGATGTGAAGAGCTGACTCATTGGAAAAGACCTTGATGCTGGGAAAGATTGAGGGCAGGAGGAGAAGGGGGCAACAGAGGATGAGATGGTTGGATGGCATCACTGACTTAATGAACATGAGCTTGAGCAAACTCTGGGATTAGTGAAGGACAGGGAAGCCTGGTACGCTGCAGTCCATGGGGACACAAATAGTCAGACACGACTTAGTGACTAAATGACACACACCAAACTCTGCCTGGTCCAAGACCACCGCTGACCCCACTTCCCCTGATGCCTGCTATAGTCTTACAGAGAGCTCATTTTCCAGGAAAACAAATTTTTGGAATTTCACATGTGGCCTGTCGTGACGCTTCTTGTGAGCAAGGGGGGGATGCTGGTCTTGTCACTAAGAATGTTTTCCACCTGAGCTGAGTCCCATGAGTGAATTCGTAAAGTTAGTGGAGGTCACGATCATCATTGGCTCGGGGATAAGCCATCTTTATCACTCATCCCTCTCTGTGAAATCTCATCTGATGGCCACATAGGGTGGAGACACTTGAAAAATATAGAAAGGTGTTGGAGTTGCTTTCTTAAAAGTCCTATGAACCATAATATGGTGAATTTGGCACACCTTTGGGAGAAAGAAGTTTTAAGATGGTGAGCCACCCATGGTCAGCAGTTCAAGGATGGAGCTGGATGGGCAGATGACACAGCCCAGTGACTACCCTCCCTCCAGAGCACCACCTGCCTGGCTTATCAGGCCATAAATATTCTAATTAGGAGGGAGGCAGATGAGCAGCATTAGCGAGAGGCCCCTCCAATGATGGGGATGCGAGAGACACTCAGCCGCTCCTGTGTCACCCCGGCTCTCCTGACATTTTAATCATGTAGAAATGCTCGATTTACATAGCTCTGCCTAATTAGACACAGTGGCAATTACGTTTGTGGATTTTCCTCCTTTCTAAAGATGACTTACTCTGCAAACAGGAAGCCAGTTCTGAAAGAAGTACCTGCAGTGTTTCCCCGCCAAGGGGAAACCTCTGTCCACAGGAGTGGGGTTAGGGGTGGTCAGCATCCTTCAAAGAGAGCAGAAAGGCCCTGCCTGTGGTCCTTTGTGCGTTTAAGCCACAGGTCGTGTTGGGAAACCACATGGGCAGGGCATGGCAGGCTGAGGTCCCACCCAGCGTGGGTGCGCCCTCCACACGTGCAGCCGAGGCCCTGCAAGGTCTGTTTCTAAGTGGAGACACACCGGCCACTGCCAGCCAGAGAAGCCTGGCATCCCACCCACAGCGGGCAGCTCAGGACAGAAAGCGGACAGTGTAGTGGATGGCACCCCCAGCAACTGGGCACTGGCTGCCCCAGGGGGCTTGTCTTAGTGCAGTTGTATTGGGAGTGCATGGTACACAGTAGGTGCCCAGTGAATACCACCTTGCTCCCCCACTCTCCCCACCGCCCACGTGAATGACCACCTCCCAGGGAGAGGCTCAGAGCGAGCCCCCCAACCCTGTGTGCATTCTCAGACTCACCCCCTGTGTAGCTCCAAGCCCCAGGCCACCATCCTCATGCCCCCAGCTCCCACTGGCCCCAGGTGCCTGTGTGGCCCCAGGTAGGCTGGCTGTGGGCCCTCCCTCTGGGCCACGAAGCCTCCAGCTCACCCGTCCAGCCACACTGTGTCCTTATCCTGGCCTCACATGACCTGGGCCCTGGGGATGGAGCCTTCTCTCGGCCCCTCACCAAGGCTCTCCCTGTCCCTCACTGGAGCTGGGGACACTGGCCACCCCCTTGGGTCACGTCTCCTTGTGGGGACACTGCCCTGACAGTGGGGTGCAGGGGTGCGGGGAGAGAGGCGCATGTATATGACATGAGCCATGCAGGCCCACAGGAGGGGACCCCCAGCAAAGAAGAAAAGTCCACAGAGTATCTGCCCCACCCTGGGCTCTGTAGGAATTGCAGGTTCAGTGAGAGAAGAGGAGTCTGGGGGGCTTCCCTGAGGAGGTGACATCTGGTGAGAACATGGGAAGAACCAGATGGGAGGGGCCAGCGAGCCCAGTGGCAGGAGAGGGAGGGGTGGAGACAGAGCCTCCGTGGTGGTGGTGGGGCCAGGCCGTGGGATACCAGGGCTGAGGAGCTCAGGTGCGGCGGGCCTCAGGTGCTGTCCTTCTGCCCTTGTCCGGGTCCACCCTCCCCCTCCCTCTGTCTGCGGGGCTGCCCTTTCCTGGGCTGGGCCCTCCCAGGCCGCCCCCACACACCTGAGGGCTGCCCCGCAGTGGGGAAAGCGGCGGGAGGGGTGGCCAGCAGCTGTCTCAGGATAATTGCAGTGCTGGTCCGTGGATGTGCTAATTAGTGCAGACAGCTCGTGCTTAATTATTTCACTGGACCCGCTTAAGATTCAGCAACTACCTGCTCTGGGGGGAGCTGGGGGGAGGAGATTTGGGGGGGGCAGCCAGTGAGGTGCCTATGACCAACCCAGGAGTGGTCCCAAAGGAGAGGCCGGCCTCAGGGGTGGGACTGAGCCGATCAGAGGCCAGAGGACATGGGGCCAGGCACTGCCCAGGCTGTTTCTTCCCATGTGGTTGGGTCGCTGAGAACTCGAAGCCAGGCTGGTCCCAGAACACCGGCTGGTCCATCGCGTGCTGGGCAGCCAGCCAGGTGCTGTGGATCCCAAGGAGGGGGTATGCAGGAGGAGGCATGCACACTGAACTCTCCAAGAGGTACCCCTGCCCCCACCTGGGCCCAGAGTGGGCAGCTGCTTCAGGGTCAGTTGCCAGAGCAAACAAAAACAGAGCCTGCTCAGCTAAAAGTGAACTTCAGACAACAATGGACAGTTTGTGATATGGGGGCTGAGCTCTGAGACCCCATGGCCCTGGGCAACTAAGAGCCCTGCGGCCTCGCCTTTCTCATCTGGAAAGAAACGCTGCTCCAGGAGTCCCCCCAGGGCAGTTTCAAGGACCAAGATGTGACAACGTGCACAGTGCTTGGCCCGTGCTGGGGTCCCCAGGGCGCGCCACTGTCCGGAACAGGCTCTGCCACGCATGAGCTCAGCACACGCTTGTACGAGTAGCAGGCATGCCCACACCTCCTCCTGCTTCTGGCTGACCACCGGTCCTCCGTCTGTCCCACTCCACACCTGCCCGGTTATTCGTAGGTTAAGGCAAACCAGGGACAGCCCTCGGGCCACTCACAGGGGAAAGCAGGGGCATGGTGTTCAGAGCCGCTCTGTGCCTTTGGAACCAGCAGCTTCCCCGAGCTTTCCCAGCTGGGGTCTCCCTGCTCTGCAGAAGGTCCCCTGGGTGCTGCCCTCTCTCCTTGGGACAGAGGCCCCAGAAACACCTCTTCTCTCCCCCAAGCCTGAAACTGCAGCCAGGCTCCCAGCAGGACTGCAGCGGGCTGCTCATTATCTCAAACAGGGCAGGTGATGGCTCAGCAGGCTGGGCGATCAGGGCCAAGGGCTAGTATCACCTGCTCCCGCCTCTCTGCTTCCTTCACCTGAAGTCCAGGCTCATCTAGCAATGAGCAGGGGCTCTTTAGAGGTGGTGGAGGCCAGCGAGGCTGTGCTGGGCGGGGGAGTGGATCTGTGCCCTGGGGGAGGTGGGTGGGACTCTGCTCTGCTGGGCTGGAGCCCAAAGTTGCCAGGATCTTGGACTCATAGTCTCCAGCACTGTGAGAGGACACACTTCCTTTGTCAGGACAGCCCTGGGACACTCATACGCACCCTTCCCGAGACCAGGACGGGGCCTCCGTGGACACCCCCGCCCCAGTCCTTTGTGGATGGCACATGATGCCATTCCCTTATAAGCCACGCCACTACCTGAACTCATTTATCTGGTGGGGATTGTCCCCCCTCACCCGCTCCTCCCTCCTGCAAAGTCAGCCCTGCACAAGCAGTCACCACTTGCTCTGTCCACTACTGTCTGTCTGGCACCCTTGGTGGTTTCCAGCACAGAGTTGGTGCTCAGTGAAAATTTTTGATTGCTCAGAACCAGTTAGACGGGTGGTGTGCAGTGTTCAGAAAAAGTGGGTCTTTAGTCTCAAAGGGGAGGAAATATAACTGATTATATCAACCTCCAAGGCTCAGAGCAAGGCCACCTCTTCTGAGAAGCCTCCGACTTCTTCAGTTAGCTCTACCTCGTCCATTCGCGACAGCTTGTGGACACAGCCCACTGCCTACACATGCAGCCCACTGCACATACACATGATCTACTCTATGTACATGTGCGATCCACCACACACACACGTGATCTACTGCATATGAACACATGACCCACTGTACATAATGTGATCTTCTCCATGTACACATGCAATCCACTATATATATATATACGCGAAACTGACTGCTTATACGTGTGACCCACCGAATATACACACAGTCCACTGTATATACACACAATCCACTGCATATCAATGGGATCACCTCATATCAACACATGATCTACTTCATCTCAACACACGATCCACATAATACACACGATCCACATAATACAGTTGGAGAAGACTCCTGAGAGTCCCTTGGACTGCAAGGAGATCCAACCAGTCCATTCTAAAGGAGATCAGCCCTGGGTGTTCCTTGGAAGGACTGATGCTAAGGCTGAAACTCCAGTACTTTGGCCACCTCATGTGAAGAGTTGACTCATCGGAAAAGACTCTGATGCTGGGAGGGATTGGGGGAAGGAGGAGAAGGGGACGACCGAGGATGAGATGGCTGGATGGCATCGCCAACTTGATGGATGTGAGTCTGAGTGAACTCTGGGAGTTGGTGATGGACAGGGAGGCCTGGCGTGCTGCGACTCATGGGGTCGCAAAGAGTCGGACACGACTGAGCGACTGAACTGAACTTCATATATGCATGTGATCTAATCATATAAACATGACCCACTTTGTATAAATGTGACCCACGTCATACAAACACACAGTCCACACCATACACGTCATCCACTGCATACACACACGATCCCCCTCCCCCATTCCTCTGGTGGCAGCAGCAGCGAACGTCACCATTCCACCCAGGCCCACAGTGACCGCCCTCTGGGCCATCCTCTCCCACACACGCTGCAGCGTGGAGGTCGTGCCCCAGCTCCATGGCGCCCACCTCACCTCTCGGTCCAGGCCAGCAGCCACGGTCACAATGTCGCCCGTCTCACTGTTGATGGTGAACATGTTCTGGGAGGGGCTCTGCGGGGTCTGGGTCACGATCCGGTAGCGCACCATCCCGTTGGCCGTGGTGGCGTCATCCGCGTCGTTGGCTGTAACTGTCATCACGTAGGTGCCTGCAACAGAGATGGCAGCTCATGTGGGACTCCTGCCACGCCCGCCGCTGCCCCTTGCGCACACCCCAGAAGATGTCTCCTGCAGTCATACCTTCCTGGAGGCTGGATGTGGTGCGTGTCATCCTTCACCCATGGGCTGGGCTGCTGCCAGGCCCTGGGGAATGTGTCTGTCCCTCCCCCCCCCCCCACATATCCCCCTGCAGAACCATGGGGGTGGGGTCTTCTTCCCAGGCTCAAGTCTGCTCTGAGGTCGATGCTCTGACCATCAGGAGAGGGATCCACCCAGGGTCAGCGCAGCCTGCAATTCTGGCTCAAAACCTAGCACATTCCCTCCTGAGCCACGCAGCCCAAGGCTCCAGCCGGCATGGAGGGGCTCAGCACATAGTAAAGAAACAGGGCTGTGTCCTTAAGGTGCCTAATAGCCACTGGAGGATGCTAAGTGAGAAGAGACCCCACAGAGGGGATGCTCTGCACACGGATGCAGAGGCAGGTGGAGTAAACTCGGGGTGTGCGAGCCCAGAGGTGGTGAGTACCTACACCCTCCCTCAGCACAGCGCCCGTTCCCCACCAGGCGCCAGGGTCGAGGTCTGCAGAGGACACCCCGGGAGAGTCCCCTGCCTCCTGAGAGTGGGGTGTGGCGTTCCTGTTGGTGTCCACCCTTCCCCACTGGGAGGCCCTGGCTAGATCAGCATACCCTCCACCCCTGGCAACGGTGATCAGGTCAGCAGTGGGCTGACCAGTCAGAGCTTGGGAGCAAGGGGATATGCTTTTTGGGGTTTCTAGGAATTCAGTGTGCCATCCCTGCCCCTGGACTTGGCTGGGCCAGCGTGTGAGGTTGGCAACAGAGATAGAAACTGAAGGATAGGGCCATCTCAGAGGAAACAAAGCCACGGCAGGCTCCAGTGACCACCTCTCACTGGGCAGCCCCTGGGTCAAGCTGCACCTGAAGCTCTTATCTGTATACAGAAAAAAATGAAGACTTTTCTTTATTAAGCAGTTTTAGGTTCACAGCAAGATTGAGGGGAAAGTCCCCTATGGATGCTTTGTACACCTGAACCAATATTAGAACATATTCCCCTCCTTGTCCTATGCTATTTTAGGCTTCCCTGGGGGCTCAGATGGTAAAGAATCTGCCTGCAATGCAGGAGACCCGGGTTTGATCCCTGGGTCAGGAAGAAGGGAAGGGAAAGGAAGGGAGAGGTCAGGAGAAGGGAATGGCAACCCACTCCAGTATTCCTGCCTGGAGAATCCCATGGACAGAGGAGCCTGGCGGGCTACAGTCCATGGGGTCACAGAGAGTCAGACACGACTGAGCTGACACCATACTACCTTTGTTGCTTGCAACCTGGAGATCTGACTGGCATGGGCTCCCGGCCCTGCACCTGCCCCTGGGCCCTGGGGTACGCTGCCTTTGTCCTCATCTGCATGTTCTTGGTTCACCTCCTTGTTCCCAGGTTGGAACAGTGTGCTGTCGAGGGCCCACAGGGATGAGGGAGTGTGGGCACCATCCTCCACTGGGTCCTTTTTGAAGGTGCTGGCTTATGCTGAGGCTGCACTTGGCTTGGGGCTGGGGGCCTCCAGGCCTGTTGGGATCCAGGGTGATAATGGGCAAGGGGGCTTCATTCATCAGACACATGCTAGGCATTTGCTCTGGGCTGGTGCTGCACGAGGAGCTGGGCGGACAGTGGTGGAGACACTTCCATGGTCGAGGCAGGGGTCTCTCCTGCATGCTCCCAGAGTCTCTCACTGCATGAGGTGTGTGCCCGACAGGTCCTCTCATGTGCCTGTCCAGCCTCCCCTACCCCCTGTGCAGGGAGGGCCTGACACAGAGTCAGCTTTGCTGTCGACCTTAACTGAATAAAAGTTTCTCAAGGCAGATGCATTTTATGGAAACAGAAAAGAAGGCAAACAGCAAGAGGAAGGTGGAAATCTGTTTTACAGGGCTCAGGTTTTCTATCCTCATCCTCCAACCAGAGACCAATGGGCTCAGGACCCGCCTTTTCATGACTGAGAGACAGGACACCCTCGCTGGGTGGGGCTTGACGCTGTGGGAGGAAAGAGCTCTAGGCCTGCAGCCCCTGCTGCCCACTCATAAGAGTCCTCAGATTTATAGGTTTTTTTTTTTTATCAACATGTAATTCACACATCCGAAAATTCACCCTTTTAAAGTGCACAAGTCAGTGTATTCTGGCATATTCAGTTGTGCCATTATCAGTAGAAAGTATCTAATTCCAGAGCATTCCGTCATCCCCCCAAAGAAATCTGTGTCCACTAAGAGTTTCCCCACATCCTCCTTCCCAGCCCCCGCGTCCACTTTCTATTTCTATGGATCAGCCTCTTCTGAGCATGGCTTATCAATGAAATCATATACCATGTGGCCTTTGCATCTGGTGTCTTTCTCTGAGGCTAATGATTTCGGGGTTCATTCCTCTTTATGGCTGAATAATATTCCAGTGTATGGGGACGCTTAGCCCTCAATTTCCTGGTAGCTCAATTGGTAAAGAATCTGCCTGCAATGCAGGGGACCCTGGTTCAATCCCTGGGTTGGGAAGATCCCCTGGATAAGGGAATGGCTACCCACTCCAGTATTCTTGGGCTACCCTGGTGGCTCAGCTCATAAAGAGTCTGTCTGCAGGGCAGGAAACCCTGGTTCATTCTCTGGGTTGGGAAGATCCCTTGGAGAAGAAAACAGCTACCCACTCCAGTACTCTTGCCTGGAGAATTCCATGGACAGAGAGCCTGGCAGGCTATAGCCCATGGGGTCGCAAAGGGTTAGACAGGACTGAGTGTCTTTCACTTCACTTCACTTGTCCCTCAGTTACTGACTGAACACTTGCTGTGTGCAGACTCCGGGCTCTGGGCTCAGTGTGTAGAGAACAACCATATGGCTGTGGTCCCACCCCTAACACGCCAGTGAGGAGGGGCAGAACCCACAGGAGACAGATCCTTGCAGCTGGGGTGAGGGCTTTGGAGGGGTAAGCATGCTTGTGTGAACATGTAGAGTAACCAGGTGGGAGGGGACTACAGAGGAAGCAGGGCAGGCCTGAGAGATGAGGGCAGTGGGGTGGAGAAGAGGGGGCAGGACTCTAGGCAGGGGGCACAAAGGCCCTGGGGCAGAGAAGAGCTCTGGATGTTTCAGGAAAAGAGAGGTGGAGGCATGTGATGGGGCTGGAGGTAGGCTGGGCTCACGGCAAGGATTTTGGACTATGTTCTAAGATCACAGGGAGATGTTTTCATCAGGAGAGTGGGTCGAATGTGCGTCTTAAAGATACACAGAGAGCTTCCCTAGTGGTCCAGTGGCTAGGAATCCACCTTGCAATGCAGGGCTGGGGACACCGGTTCAATCCCTGGTCCAGGAAAATCCCACGTGACTGAGGGCAACTAAGCCCGAGAGCCACAACTATGAGCCCACACATTCCAACTGCTGAAGCCTGTGTGCCTAGAGCCTGTGCTTGGCAACAAGAGAAGCCACCGCCTCAGAAGCCTGGGCACCACAATGATGAGGAGCCCCCGCTCGCCACAACCAGAGAAAGCTGACATGCAGCTCCGAAGACCCACCACAGTCAAAAAATTTAAAAAGTAAATAAATCAATCTTAAAAACATATATCATTAAACAAAACAAAAGACATGCAGAGAACAGGACGCAGGCAGCTGGAAGTGTGTGTGTGGGGTGGCAAGGGTGGCAGGGAAGACATGAACTCATTTGCAGGATTTCAGAGGGAATTGGCTGCAGTCAGACCAAGGTGTTGCACACCCACTAGGATGTTTATTCCTTCATTCCACACATCTTTATTGAGTGTCTTCCAGGGGAAACATACAGAACTTCTGTGTTTTGAAAGCCATAGGAAGAAAGTCCATCAAACGCACCCACCTAGCTTCATGCAATGGCTATTCTCAAAGAATTGTGTGTAAACCCAATTTTAATGAATTTAATTATCAGTAGAATTTCCCTGGAGGTATTCAGTATTTAAAATAAATCCAGGAAGTCCTGTTTTTAGCAAATGGTGGGCAATGTTTATTTTAAACCAATCTTCCGAGGAAAACGAGAGAAGCTGGACCTCACATGCAATAAGAGCATCTCATTCAGGGCAGAGAGACACCAGCGGCACAGACTTGGAGGGGGCTGGCTGGAAAGGGGAGCCCAGGCCGGGGGCTGTCTTTCCTTTTGAGATGTTTGCTGATTCTAAATCGGCTTCTGACAGCCGAAGAGCTATATGGATCTTTCAATAGACTGATGGGAATGGGGTGAAAATACTGAGCTTAGGGCTTGTTGTGGGTGTGTGTGGGGGAGCACCTGGAAAATGCTTGAGTCTTTGGGCTGATCTGGAAGGGCACTGCACTTCCAGGAGGGAGAGTGAATGGGAAAGAGATGGCCTCGCAGGAGCACGGCTCTAGTTAAGGTGACTTCGGTTACCAGCGTCCCCTGCAGGAGCAAAAGCACATCCTCGACAGAGACAGGTACCGTCTCACACAGCCTCAAGTCACCACGGCAACTGTTCACACGCAGGGCTCTGCCCATGATGAACCAGCCACACAGGAAGACAAAACCTGTCTGAAAACAGCAAAAGAACTGACCAGGACCAGACCAGAGGAGACTCTGATACCTGAGTCATCAGAGGCAGATTAAAAACAAATCAGCCAGGAACTTCGCTGGTGGGCAGGGAACACAGGAGCCAAGATCCCACATGCTGCAGGGCAACTAAGCTCGTGTGCCACAACTACTGAGCCCTCGCTCTAAAGCCCGTGTGCCGCAATTAAGGTCCGATGCAGCCAAATAAAAACAAAACCCAAATCTGCCAGAAAAGTCAAAATGAATCCCTAGTCAATCACATAGGATGCCCCACACTAGACCCCTACTGCCAGTCCCCCAGCCCCCACTGGGGCATGCCCAAGCCCCTCTCCACACCTTCTAGACTGCCTGTGATGGTGCCTGGTGACCCCCCACCCCCACCCCGTGCTCTGAACACACAGCCTCTGCTGGTTCCCATCGGCCAGTCTTTATTTCCACATTACTGTCAGGGCAAGTGGATGTGGGCTCTGTGTGTGTTCTGTTGCACAAGTGCGTGCGCATCAACAATGGTCTCAAATAAAAGTAGAAAAATGTCCCTGACCTGTGAAGCTCACACCTAGCAGTGCGAACAAGGAGCACAATTAATAAGTAACTGAGAACTTCCCTGGTGGCTCAATGGTAAAGAGTCTGCCTGCCAATGCAGGGGATGAGGATTCTATCCCTGGCTGGGAAGATTCCACATGCTGCCAAGCAACTAAGCCCGTTGCTGAAGGCTGCTGTTCTAGAGCCCACCAGCTGCAACTACTGAGCCCGCGTGCCCTAGAGCCCGTGCTCTGCAACAAGAAAATCCACCGCGATGAGAAACCCGCACACCACAACGGTGAGTAGCCCCCTGCTTGCTGCAACTAGAGAACGCCCATGCAAAGTGAAGACCCAGCACAGCCAAAAATACATAAATTAAAAAAATAAGTAATTGATGCTGAAAGTCTGACAACTGGCTGAATAAACTGGTACATTCCCACAATGGAAATCATTTAAAGGCAGAATATTTCGACACTTGAAGTGTTCATGATATACAGCAAAACTGAGAACAATCCAGTTTCTAAACTGTGTTCTTTAATATAACAATGTGTTCATGCAGAGAGGAGACCAGAGGGATCTTTGACAGACATGCTCACGGCAATCTGTGTGGCAGGCAAGATGGGAGAAGGCGTTTTTTCCTTTGTGATTTTCTCTATATCTTCCAAGTTTCCTCCAAAGATTATCACTTGATGATCAGAAGGTAAAATGTTATTTTTAAAAAGGAAAACTGATGAGATTTTTTTTCAGCCTTAATCACAATCTGGTTTCCTTCAAAACAGATTTTGAAAACCTGGCGGGTCCATGGCCACTGCTCTGTGGTCAGGTGACCCAGGCGTGCCCAAGTGCTCTGAGCCCAAAGGCCAAGGGCAGGGTTGCCATGGCAACAAACCCAGATGAGATATAAGTGTTTGCGGCCCTGGAACTGATCTAGGGCTCAGGGTTATTTTCTCTTCCTTCCTTGAAGAAGAGGGCGGGGCAGAGGTGGAAGGAGCTCCTTTCTGAAAACTGGAGAGCTGCCTGGGGGAGATGGCCTCTGCTTGTGGTCTGGGCACTCGTCCTAGCCCCCAGCACCACCCCCAGTGGGCACTCAGAGATGGTTCCTGACTTGGGGGCCAGGCCTTGACCTGGGCAGCACCCTACCTCTGCCCCTGGCCCGTGTCCTGTGACTCACTCTCCTAACACTCGAGGGCGCCCCTTCCTAAACCCTCCAGCAAGTGTTCAGCGGCTACATCGCACCTTGGGTTGTGAGCAGGGCTGGCCCCCAGTGTCTGGGAAGGTGTGACCCGGCCATCACGTCCCCGGCTAAGCCTGACCCTTCTCCAGTGGGGCAGATCTGGTCCATGGGCAGCCATAAGCAGCCAGTAGCCCCAGTGTCATGGTACACCTGCCGAGGCAGCCTGGGCCACCCATGGGAGGGAGCGATTTGACCGTGGTACCCGGCTGTGCGCTCTGCTGGGACTGCTCGCTGCAGCAGCCTCTGTTGTAACCTGGGAGTTAAGCCTCTCCCCACCAGCTGGGCTGTGAGATCCAGGAGGAAATCACCTTCTGTGGCTTTCTCCTTGGGCCTCCCTCCCTCCCCAGTAGAAAGGCCTGACTTCATCTTAACAAATGAAACTGAACATCACTCTACATTTTCATCTAAGAGGGCATGCCGTCTGCTGCCTGAGATGCTGGACATCTCTTTATTAATTGGGCCAGCAGGAAAAGGGGGAGAAGACAGAGGTTGGGCTCTTGCAAGAAGTTCATGTACAAACGCTGCCATGCGCCTTAAAGGATTAATTTCACAAGCCTTAAATCGCAGTTTAATTTGAAAACTAATTCAGCCCCATAATTGGCTTTCTGCTCAAATCACTGAGGCTAAAGATTTAAATTCTTAATATTCGGATGACTTTCAAGTATCTGGTGCCATCTGTGCAAATAGTCCGTGGCATCAGTCTCAGGGGGACCTCCACCAGCACAGAAATAAAATAAATAAATAAACAGGGCCGACTAATAGAATAATCTATTTAAGCAAAAACTCTGCATTATATAGATGAAGGTTTCTTTGACTTCATTTGCAGCATGTAGATTTCTCTGCTATTTAATATTTTAAAGTGACATTAATTTCAAAATTTATAATATAGGCCCTCATGCAGTTACAAGGGGTTAGGAAAAGCAGAGATTCCAATTAGAGCTTTTTTTTAGTAAAAATAATCGATAAGGAGGCATCTTTTCTTGGGAGGCTAGAGAGACGCCATGAGACCCGTCTGGCTGCCTCCAGGCAGGAGAGCACACGGCGACTCTGATTTCCAGAGGGAAATGTTGTTTTAAGGACATGGACCCCCAGCTGGCGCAGAGGGGAGAGGAGGGTCCAGCTATGAGGATGGAGCTGTGAGGTCTGTCCTGAGCCCTGTGAGCTTGTTTCCTGAAAAGTGGGGGCTGGGCAGGGTGGCAGGAAGTGTGAGACTGGAGGGTCAGCAGAATAAACCTGACCAGCGGTTGAGCCACATAGCATCAGACACCGCTGGCCGCTGGGGCAACCCCAGGCCTGGCCACCTCCCTCTGCACAGGTGTGGACCCTCCAGGAGGCCCTCACAGAACTGCTGTGCACCCTTCAGGGAGGGTGGGGGCCTGGGCACAGAGGTGCGGTCCCCACCCCCGAGCTGGCCCGTGGCTCAGGCTGAGCTGTCACTGAATCCCACCCTTGCTCAGGCACATGGTGGTGGTGGAGGAGGTGATGGAACAGACAGGGTCTCTGCGCCGCAAAGGGGAAAAGCAGTGACGACAACAAACCGAGAGGATGCAGTAGCGACAGGACCAGAGTGTGCAGGGCGGGGCTCCTGGTGAGAGCGGCGGGGAAGACAGCTCTGGAGAAGCGAGGGGGAGCCAGCGTGCTAGCGGTCAGGGGGAGGATGGCCAGGCGGCACGCGCAGCCCGTGCAGAGGCCCTGGGGCAGGAAAGACTCCTCCCATCCTAATGGCCTTTGCCCACGCATGCATCAGATACCCTCTGTAGGCCCCTACCTAGCACACCTGTCTTTTGGTTCCTCAACTGGACAATGGGCTTCCTGGAGGTGGCGCTCATGCTTTCCCACCCTGGAGAAGGGGCACCTCACACACAGCTTTTGTGTATGCTTTTCCAGAGGGATGGTTCCCATGCTACACACTGCCCTTCTCTCCTGATAGTGGGTGTGACGTTTGGAGGTACAGCAGCCATATTGTGACATCGTGGTGAGAAATCAGAGAGGGAGGCAAAGGGCACAGAGATGGGGAGCCTGCTGGCTTCATGCGCTCATCTAAAACGCCACTTGTTTCAGCTGGGTTTTCTGAGACTTGCGTCCATAGTTATTCCTGACCCAGGCTGGGGAGGGGAGGCAGTTTAGCCCCATGGTTAGAACTGCAGCTCAGGAGCCAGATCACCTGGTTTAACTTGTCCCCACCTGAACCGAAGCAGGACACTCTGGGACCTCTGCCCTACTTCCCCGCGCTGGCCCCGCCCCCGCACCAGCCCTGCCCGCATGTCCTCTGCATCAGCTCCTCTCTGAAATACCCTGGTAACAGCATCTGATGCTGGTCTCTTGGGTGGGTTAACAAAGGCTGAGACCACTACCCCGTGGAGCACATTAGCTACGTGATGACCATGAGTTCTGAGCACGCGTGGCCCGACCTACAGGCGCCTAGGAGTTGCGACCCCGCCCCGCCCCGTGACTCCGCCAAGTAGAGACTTGTGCAGGAGTTAATCATCGCTCCCCCGCTTGCCCCCCAGACCCCCACCC